>CM053584.1:50839465-50865286 GCA_028627135.1 Pseudochirops cupreus | reverse complement strand
TGAATTGATCCAACCATTCTGGAGAGCAATCTGGAACTATACCCAAACGGCTATAAATAATTGCATACCCTTGACCCAGCAATACCACTGTTGGGGTTATATCCCAAAGAGATCACAGAAGTGGGAAAAGGACCCATATGTACAAAAATATTTATTACAGCTCTCTTTGTAGTTTCAAAAAACTGGAAATATAGGGGATGCCCATCAATTGGGGAATGGCTGAACAAGTTATGGTATATCAATGTAATGGAATACTATTGTGCTATAAGAAATGGGCAGGAGATGGACTTCATAATTACCTGGAGAAGTTTATACAAATTGATGCCAAGTGAGAAGAGCAGAACCAGGAAAAATTCATACACAATCACAGACACATCGTATGTGTGATGACCAACCTTGATAAACTGGACTCTCCTCAGCAACACAGCTAAAAGACAACTCTACAAGTCTCATGATGGAAGGAGATGTCTACATTCAGAGAAAGATCTAGAAAGACTAGAGTTTAAATGGAGACTGAAGCAACACATGGTATCGTTCTTTTTTATTTTTGGTTTTGTTTCTTTTTTCCCAGTGTTCACTCATTGATTACAACCCTTCTATACAACCAGACTCTTGTACAATGTGAAAGTATTTGCAGATCCTATACATGATTACATGCCACCATGGGGGAGGCGGGGAAGGGAGGAGAGAAAATCTGAAACTCATGGGATTGTGGAACTGAATCTTGTAAACTAAAAGTAAATTTAAAAAAATTTAAAAAAATATTTTGGTATATTTGGGCCCTTCTCCCCTATCCCCTTTTTTGTCAATATATGTGAGAAAAATTAAAGGAACAGCTTTTAACATCTATAATACTCAAGCACAGAACTCCTGTCAACAGAGTGCTGGAAATATTCCTTTCATAGCATTTAGTAAATCATTGCAGAGAAACCAGGTCCTACTCAAGCTCTTAAGGATTATGAGATCCATTCACAGATTCTGGGATTCGCATTGCATACCCTGTAAGTGGGCTGTTTTGAGAGAGTATCTCATCCAAATGGAATCCAGGAAACAACATAACCATTTCCATCATCTGATGTTTGGTTCTCAGGTTTAACGATTTAGAGCTAGAAGGGATGTCAGAGATTGTCCAGTTCAACTTCTCATTGTCAAATGAGGAATTTATGACACAAAGGAGAGACTGATTTGCCTAGGATTTCATGGACAGGACATGGCAGATTTGAGATCCGAGTCCAGTTCCCCTGGCTCCCTGTTTTGATCCTTTAAATTGATATAAAGTCCAGGTGTACTATTTAGAGGGCTCTTTAGAATACTGTTGGGAATGTTGCACCATTTTTTTTCACCAATGTTATTATGAATTACATGTTTATATAGAACATTGAGATTTAAAGAATACTTTCCTCTAAACAACCCTATGGGGGTGCAAGGATTGGTCTCCCTTTTTCATACAAGAGCAGATTGAGGCTCAGATAACTACTAGGGGACATATATAAGGTCTGGGTGCAGGACCCATGGCTCATGCTTGGAGGTCCAGCATCCTCTCCACTACCCCATTCTGCCACTCCTCAATGGCCACAGGTACAAGGCAGATACTGATTCTGTCCGTAATCAGTCCATTTAATTTCCATGCTATTTTATTACAAGATCCATGACAAAAGTTGGAGCCATCATGATACTTTCAAAGTTGCAGTGACTACCCAGTAGCTAGTGCTGGAAACTCTGTTGAGAATGAGAAGTGTGACCTTTTCTGAGAGCAGTTTCCAGGTGTCATCACAAAACATTGGGACAAAAGTCCTTAGGAAGGAACTGTTCATCAGGGCCCAAGGTGTCCATAGACTAGAATCTCCAAATTATAAATTCAACAAATCCAGTTAAAACATTCAGCATTTCAGGCAAAAGGATCAGAAGATTACTCAGTAAACAATGCTGAGGCAACAAGAAATCATTAGGGTTTAGGTTCAGGTAACGTGAAGATTTTTGAATGGAAAAGTGACATTATCAGATCTACACATTGAAGACATCAATAGATTTCCTAAGATGTTCTCTGAGGATCTGAGAGTTTTTACAAATTTAGAAAATTTACAAACCAGTGCCATTTTATCTGGTTCTAACCATTACAACCATTCATTTGACACGTCAAAATACCTTTTGCTCTAAGGAGTTAAAACAAAATGAGGTTGAGCATGTTATCCAACAAGGTTTCCTTTAAACAGTTTTTATATGCCCTTCCTTCTTTCCTTCCTTCCTTTCTTTCTTCCTTCCTTCTTTCCTTCCTCCTTTTGCTCCCTTCCTCACTCACTTCCTAATCATTTATTCAGTGCCTGTTACAGGGATCCTTGAGGATTTGTTCTGTGAAGTTTGGATTCAGTCAAAGGGCTGCACTTGAGGACCTAGAGGGCCACATGTGGCCTCAAGGCTGCAGGTTCCCCATCCCTGGCCTATTAGATGCTGGGCTACAAAGACAAAAATGAAACAGATTCTGTCTTCAAAGACCTTATTGGGAGGGAACATGCCCACATACATGAAACACCTAATGTATATGAAATAGATGAAATGTAATTTCTGGAAAGATAAAATGAAATTCAGCTGGGGAGCTCCAGAGACGCTTCTTCTAAGAGGTGGTATTAGAGCTGAATTTTAATGAAAGCTGGGTGGAAGGTGAGGAAGGAGGTCATTCCAGGCTTGGAGGATTGCCTCTGCAAAGACGTGGAGAAAGATTGATATACTGGTGTAGCGAACTAGGTGGCACCATAGTGTATAGAACTCAGTACCTGGATTCAGGAAGACCTGAGTTCAAATGTCATTTAAGCTGTGTGACTGGGCAAGTTGCCCAAGTGCTGTCTGACTCAGTTTTCTCATCTGTAAAATGGGCATCCTAGTAACACCTGCTTCCCAGGATTGCTGTGTGGATCAAATGAGATAACATTTGTAAAGTGCTTTGTAAACCTTAAAGTGTTGTATAAATACTAGATATTATTCATTATTATTATTAATAACATTTTTTTAGCATCATGAAGGTCAAATTTAGCTGAAATATAGCATCACGAAAGAGAGAAATGTGAAATAAGGATGATTAAGTGGTCTGAAGTCAGATGGCGAAGTGTTTTAAAAGCCCGAGAAGTTTATATTTTATCTTGGAGACAACGGGGAATCATTGGAGTTTCTTGGCCAGGACAGTTAAATGCTCAGACCTTTTCTTTAGAAATAGCGTTTTGGAAGCTAATTGGAAGATGGACTGGACAGGAGAGAGGCTCCATTTAGGGAGGCCAATTCGGTGGCTCTAGCAATGTTCCTGATCAGAAGGGATGAGTCTGACCTAGGCTAGTGACTGTGCGAGTTGAATGCAAGGAAGAGTCAATGACATATTATACCAAATGTACATACTCAAGCCAAATTGTTAGTGGAGACTAGAGAATTAAGTGCCCTATGAACAAAGCATTTCAGTAGCCCCCATGGTGAATTTTCATAAGTCTGCCCTTTGGGTTGTTCAGTCAATTTCAGTTGTGTTCAACTCTCTGTGACTCCATTTGGGGTTTTCTTGGCAGAGATACAAGAAGGTTTGCCATTTCCTTCTCCATCTCATTTTACAGATGAGAAAACTGAGGCAAGCAGGGTGAAGTGACTTGTCCAGAGCCAGGTCTGAGACTGAATTTGAGCTCAGGTCTATCTAATTCCAGGCCTGACACTCTAGCCACTGTGAGGCACTTTCTAAAATTCTTTTTTCCCTGTTCTGAAAATGGCTGGTCTCCAGTCTTTCAAATTTGACATTTAAAATGACCCAAGAAAAAGGCCCTAGCTAGGAAGGTCTTAGGTAGGAAGGATCATTTCACATGCTCAAACACACACACACACACACACACACACACACGCACACACACATTATTGATATCATTTGTTCAGTCATTTCCAGACATAGCAAGCTGTCCTCTTCCCTCCCTCCCTCCCCTCTTTACCTTAGTCTGTTAATTCCTTGTTATTCCTCAGGAGAAAAGTCTCTGTCAGACTTTGCCTTGCCCAAGTTTCTCAATAATTTAAATAATCATTACTTCTCAAGGGACATTCTGAGTTAAACCTCCGGTTATGAATTTCTGTTGCCTCCAGAAATTTCTGGATACCAGGCAGGAATTAAAATGAATTTGAATTTATTTAAAAAATAAAAATATTTTATTGATATCTTCTTTTGAAACTTTCTGGTCATGCACCATTTCCATATTACTTTTCAGACACAATAGGTGACTGTCGTTGAACTACCTCTTTGCCTGTTTAGAAAATGAAGATGGCCCAGCCAGCATGAAGATGCTTCCCATGATGCCAAGCAGTTATTATTTCTCTCTCTGTGTTTGTTCATTGTGGTGAATATAAACCATTGTTTGTCATGGCTTGTGTTTTTGTCTATGGCATTGAGGATGCTGTGAGATGCCAAAGACACGTGAGGAGCCAATTGCTTAGGCCTACAGAACAATGTCACCTACAGATTGGAACCATGCCCAGACTTATGAAGAGGGCCTTGTTGTTCCTGCAAGGACTCAAGTAGATCCACAGCTGCCTCTGGAAAGATGCCTTCACGATACTGATCATAAGTCCATTTGGCAACTTCTTTTCTAGGGATAACCTAATACCTAGGAGGATTGGTGTTCAAATTCTAGCACTACAACTCCCTTCCTTAACATGGGCAAGTCACTTAACTACTTTTGGCCTCAGTTTCCTTATCTGTAAAATGGACCAGGTGACCTCTAAGGGTCTCTTCTAAGGTCTACCTTCCATGTTAGCAAATATATATAATAGCATTTTAATCATGGAATTTAGAGGAACACGACCTTAGGGTTTATGGTGAAATGGAAAGACCACCAGATTTGAGGTCAGATTAACTGAATTTAAATCCCAATTTTTCCTGTTTACTGCCTGGTTAACCTTGGACAGATCATACAACCTATCTAAGATTCTGTTTCCTCATTATAAAATGAAAGGATTAGAATTAAAGCTCTGTCAGCTTCTTTCCTACTTGAAATCTATGAACCTATTCTGTGGTCTCTAATCCAATGTCTTCAGTTTTACAAATGAGGAAACAGAGGCCAACAGAAGTGGAGTTATTTTGTAGGATCATAGCTTTGGAGCTGTTAGGGACATCAGAGGTCATTCACTCTGACCCCCTTTTATAGATTGGGAAACTGAGACAAACAGAAGTTCAGTGACTGCTATTAAGTGACTGTCTTGCTCATTGTAATTCTAAAACTCTGTTCAATTAAGTGGTTTAGTGGATAGAGTCAAGAAGACCTGAGTTCAAACCCAGCCTCAGATTACTAACTATGTGACCCTGGGCAAGTCAACCTTTGTTTGTCTCAGCTTCCTCATCTGTAAAATGGATATAATAAGAGCAACTACCTCCCAGAGTTGTTCTGAGGGTAAAATGAAATAATATTTATAAAGTGCTCAAAGCGCCATGTAAATGCCAGCTGTCATTATTATCAAGTAAATTATGGCCTCTACTAACCATCTCTTTACCAATAGATTTTAGATTTTTTTATAGGAATTGGAGTAAAAATCAATAGTCTAAAAAAAATCATGGCCTCAAATCCATCAGTGAGTTAGTGGGGTGTCTACTCCAAACATGAAGACTTCCTCTGCTGGAATGGGCAGATGAGGACAGTTAGTTCCAGTGACCATGAAGATGGCTGAAGCAGGTGATATGGAGGACTTACAGCTTGGTCAGACATCAAAGACATCAAGGTCATGCACAGAATTCTGGCCTACCATCAGTCATCTTGACTTTTATACTGCAACTGGACTTCAGCGACTCTGGAAGAGAGAGTGAAGCTGACGACTTTGTGCAAGTATGTCTCACTTAAATACAATTCATGTATCAGTCAATACATCACCTGTGATGTCATTGGTCCCTTTAGACAAACAACAACATTCATTACACTGTGGATTTCCTAAGGTCACATAGGTGGTATATAACACAGACCAATTTTGAATCCAAATCTCCTAGTTCCATGTCTAGTGAACTTTCTACTACACCGCATTTCCAGTGCATGGGATTCACTCTTGTGTATCCAGAAGAGCAGTGTCAAATATGGGCATTCGAAGCTGCCACACTGTCAGGCTATTTTTAACTGCTCTGACTTGACCCCAGGTTCCTATTTGCCAGAATATACGTTAGGTTATTCCACCCCCAAGAGAAAATGAGATGTTAGAAAATCTCTCTGGCTTACCACTTCATTATGATTCAATCAAATGATTTATTTAACAGAGGCACAGACAGACTAAACATAGCTGATAGAAAAGCTGTCTGGAGAATTCAAACTATTCACAGAATATTGACATTCTTACGTATAATGAAGTAAATATATATAAAGTACATTTGAGATTTCTTCTTTTTGAAGAGGGAGGCAATCAGATGAGATATGTTAAGTGCTTTGAAAGAGTTATAGAAATGTTAACTATTATTATTATTTTTGTGGACCATTCCAAGGAGAAAACTTGATTGTGGTAAACTACTCCTCAAAATATTTTAAAATGTCCCTACCTTTCACAAATCTCTACTGTAATCAGCACAAGATATTTGCAGTTCACAGATTGTTGACACGCTGCTCTTTCTGACAATTGGTCTATCTGCACTTAGCTCAGGTGAATATAAGGAATCTATGGACAGGAATCTTACCTAACCTATCACCCTATCACCCCATCACCATCAAACAAATGGATTGTTAAAGATTACCCTGAATCAAATCATTGGGAGAGATTCTCCATTTGATAAGATTCTAAATTCTAACCAAACTGGATTATTCACTGTGTCCTGACCAAACCCTGTCTTTCCTGCATATATACCTTTGCCCATGACATCCCCCATGCCTAGAATGGACTACTCATGTGTCCTAAGACTGATGAAATTCTTTAGGTCCCATCTAGTTTTCATGAAGCATTTCTCAGTGACAAACTCTTCTTCCTTGAATTATTCCTCATACTTCCTATCAGTTATTATATTCCAATTTGTATAATGGTTATTTGGGTGATAGTTTCTTTTCTCATATTGGATTATAAGCACCTTGATAATATGTGTGTGTATACATACACATACATATTCAATCTTTGTTAAATTATGTATGTATCTATTGTGTGTACTTATATAATATACATACATATATAGTCCCTCCCCCTTCAATCTTTGTATCGCCAGTGCCTAGCATAGCACTTTTCATATAGAATAGGAACTTGACATGATTTCATTGCTATAGGAAATTCTTCAATCAGGAAAATCCTTCTACCAATGCATTTTGGCATCTTCTCTGTAACTTAGAATCTTATTTGTTTGGACCAATAAAAGTTTAAGTGATTTGCTCAGGGTCATACAGCTTGGATGTGTCGAAGGTGGGACTTGAACTTCTCTGTATCATGTAATGCTGCCTCTTGAGACTATCATAAAATTGGTTCTAAATAATAGTTTGTTGAATCGAATTGAATTTACTGAGAATGACCAAATAGATCTGGAATGTCACTTGTCATTCATAACTTAACAACAGGAGTTGCAATCGCTGAATTACTAAAATGGAACCATTTCAAAACTTTCCTTGAGTAGCTCCTCAGGATTCTGTTGAGTGAAGAATAATTGCATGGTGATCTGTCTATATTTTCTCCTTATACATTTTGACCACAAAACTTTCCCCAGACTGATCTTGTAGTTTTTCTAGCCATACCATATATTACTACCCTCTATGCACCCCATACTTTAGTTAAGCTGTTCTATCCTCTGTACCCCATATGCACCCATGTGACCTCTATCTTCCTGCCTAAATTGCCCCTTGTGTCTGGAATGCCTTTGTTCTCCCTTTTCATCAGTTAAGTTCCTGGCTGTCCTTTGAAGCTACAAAAAGCTATTCATGATTCTCTTCATCTTCCCAAGCCTTCTTGAATGATCTAGAACAGTCATGGAGAGTGACTACCATTCCCAAGGTTCTTGGGTACAAGAGAGAGTCCTAGACTTTCTCCATTGGATTATGAGGGGAGATGGTGGTAGAAGTGATAACAATGGTTTCACTCTTCTGGGACATGCCACCTCTTGTATCCCTCAGGTTGTTTTGTTCCTTTGGCACCTAATAAACTCTTGCCAAACCTAAGCCCCAGATTATTTTCCCATCCACCTCTTCTGTTCCTACTCAGAAATCTCTGAATGGAATTGGAGGAAGTCTATACAACTAGGCTTACTGGGTTCAATTCACGTTATGTGACTTCAACTGGACCCTCCCTGAAGGAAAGCAATACTTTTTATCCCTTCCAAATCTATTCCTTACAGAATCAATTCCTATTTAATGCCTCACAGAAGCTATTCTAAACTTTCTCTTCTGTCATATCTGGAAAGGACTTTAGAGGTTAGCTAGCCCCAACCTCCCCAACCTCCCCATTTGACGAATAAAAAGACTGGGGCTTTAAAGAGGCTAAGTGATTTGCTCAAGTTCATATAGGTTGTAAGTGAAGGAGTTATGATTTCATTTATTTATTTATTTATTTGCTTTTTGGAGGGGGGAGAGCAGGGCAATTGGGGTTAAGTGACTTGCCCAAGGTCACATGGCTAGTGTTAAGTGTCTGAGGTCAAATTTGAACTCAGGTCCTCCTGACTCCAGGGCTAGTGCTCTACTCACTGCACCATCTAGCCACCCCTTGGAGTCATGATTTCAACTCAGGTCTTCTGACTTTGAAGCTAGTGCTTCTCAAGTTTCCCCCCCTCCCTTTCTTCCCCATCCCAACCTCCTCAGCTAAGAACCTTGCCTCTTACTTTACTAAGAATATTCAGGCCATTTACCAAAAACTCCTTCTCCCTTCCTCTGCATTTCATCTCTCTGACACCAATCTTTCTCTCTTTTCCTTTTCCACCATTCTGCAACAATGAGGTTGCCTTTCTTCTAGCCAAGGCTAACCCCTTTTCGTGTACCCTTGATCCAATCGCCTTTTGTCTTCTTCAGGAAATTAAAATGTCAACCATCCTCTTCTACCTAAAATCTTTAATCTTTCCTTATCTACTGTTTCTTTCCCTAGGGTCTTCAAAAATCCACATCTCTACCACCATACTGAAAAAAAATCATAAGTTCCCTAAATCTAGCCTATATTTCTATATTTCTCTCCTCTTTTATAATCAAAGTCCTAGAAATAACTCTCTAAATTCATTGCTTCTCTTTTTTTTCTCACTGACTTCTCAGCCCTTTGCAATCTGGCTTCCCTTCTCATAACTTAACTGAAACTGCTCTCCTCAAAGTTACCCAGCTATCTCTTAATTGACAAGTATGTCCTCAGTCCTCATTCTTAACACCCTCTCTGCTTAATTTGATACTCCTGAGTACTGTCTCCTCTCTGGATTTTCATGATACTATTTTTCCTCATTCTCCTTCTACCTGTCTGATTGTTCCTTCTCAATCTCCTTTGGTGACTCATCATTCATATCATGCCCCCTTAAAGGTGGCTTTTCCCCCAACGCTCTGTACTTAAAAAAAAAATCTTCCCTTCTTGCTTGATTTTCTCAGAGAATCAAATGATCACAGATTTAGAGCTGGAAGGGATAGGTCTTCCTAATTCCAAGTCTGGTGCCTTAGCCATTATGTGACATTGCCCCATTGAGTGTGGGAGAGGGAGGATGTTACACTCGTTAGACAGTGTGGTAGTTCCAGATTAGGTCTTATGCTTCTTTTGAGTCCCTGTAGCTTATATTCTATAGTGACTTAGAGTGGAGTGTGCTTTTGTCTAATTTTATTGCCACCTATCATTGCAACTTCCAAGAAATGGTTTTTAGAACATAATAGTTGCCTTCCATGACATACCTTAAAAGGAGGTTTCTTTGATCCTCTCTGGTGTCCTCTTATTGACCTATCACTCATGATTTCTCAAAGTATTTTTGATGCCTGTTAATATTCCTAGGCCTAGGCTATATCATACCAGCACAGTCCAAAGGTTGATCTATATAAACAAATATTTCCTCTTATAATTTTTAGCTTGGGGGTATGAGATAGATAATTAATCCAGAAAAACGAATGAGAAGGAACAGCCTAACAGCCAGGAAGAAGACAAAAGAGACCAGTGTCATTGAAGCCAAGGAGAGTACTTGGGAGGAAGGAGGGGTCAATGCTGTTGGAAGTTAGGAAAAGGTAAAGGAGAATGACTGAGAAAAGGTGATGAGATTTTCAACTAAGAGATCAATTGCAACCTTTAAGAAAACATGTTTGTCAAGTGGTGGGGTCTAAAGCCAAATTTTAGAGTTGAGAATTGAGTGGATAAGGAAGTATAGTCAGCAAATGTAGCTGATTATTCCTCGAGGAGAGATGGGATGATAGCCTGGGACTGGGAAGAATGGTAATATAAAGTAAAATTTTTAAGGTTAAGGAATCTGACCTTGCTTCTTGTAGATATTGAGAAAGCTAGATAGGCAAATATCAGATTAGAAAGACAGATAACAAAAATGATAGAGAGAAACAGAAAGAAAGAGAGAGAGAGCGAGCGAGCGAGAGAGAAGTGATCATGACCATAACCATGGCCAGCATGTAAAACTTTGTGGGAAGATAGATGGAAATAGGTTCTAGGACAAGACTGGAGTGATTGATTACCTTTTTTAATTTGAAGAAGGACCATTTTGTCCTCTGAGATGACTGCAAAATATAAACAGATGAGAAAAGATATATAGAGAGGTGTTGATGTATGGCATAGAGGGAATAAGGAGGCTTACTATGGATGGCCTTACTATTTTGATAAGTAAAGTGAAATGTGAGGTCATCGGCTGAAAGGATAGGGGGACTTGGGTATAAGGAGAGAGGAGACAGATTAGAACAGATACCATGAGGAATGCGATGGACAATTAATCAGAGATGAGTAGAAGGATTGCTATATAGTCATGAGGGCTCAGTCAAGGCAGCAAGAGATTGAGACAACAAGAAAAACTAGAGGGGCTGGAAGACCAGGCTTGGGTGGAGTGGGGCAGGGGAAACCATGGACGGATAGGGGACTGTGATTAGAGAGAATTTCAGAGTTCAAGGTCACAGTGGCAGAATAGTTTAGGGTGATGGTGGGATTTAAGGTATGACCACCCCCATGGGAGACCAAGGAATAGTAAAGATAGAGATCATTGAATAGTAAAGATAGAGATCATTGTGATTATCTGGGAGGCCAAGGTTTTCTAGGTGACATCGACATGAATAATAAAGTCTCCAAGGTCTGCAACTCTCCAAAATCAAAGAAATTACTTTACTTAAAGTTTGAGAATTAATATACTTCCTTGATCCTTTTTTTTATTTTGTAAACTTGGCCAGAAATCTCAGATTACTGCAGTACTTCCTGCTCTTAGCTGGATTGGGAAGGCCCCAGAAATATCCTCTTTTGGTGATAGTTTGGCATGAATGCTCCAGATCAGGAAGAGCAAAAAACAAACAAAAAACCCCAAATGTTGTTGGGTTCTTTTGGTTCCCCACCTTCAAACTTTCCCCTATTTTCCCCTGCTGATCTTTTCCTGAACTTGGAAAGAGTTTGATTCAGGCTTTGTTTTATGGCTTGGGCAAAAGACTGGGGTCAATTGAGGTCAGTTCTTATTCTGTCTGAATCAGCTCCCCATCCCCTAAGTTCAATGGAAAACAATTCAACAAAATAAATTTACATGTTGTTTTGATTTTCACTGAGCTTGGAGCTGGTGAGAGTGATCAGGTCATCATTCTCCAGAGTCACTTGACTTTTTAGATGGTGCTTTATTTATTCACTTACTTTATTATTTAAAAAAATCACTCATTCTTAATCTTGAGTCCTCAAATCTGGGATTCTTACACATCGCTTATCCAAATGACCTTCTTTTTGAAGTCTATTACCACTTTCAGATATCCAATAAAGAGATACCATGGAATGATATGAACTATATTGGCCCATGAGATAGGAAACCTGGATTCTAGTTTTGATTTTGCTCTTAACTATTTCTGTGACCCTGGACAAGTGACTTCATCTTTCTGAGTCTCAGTTTCCCGATCTGTAAATTAAGTGATATAGTCTAAGGCAATGGTGTCAAACTCAGATAGAAACAGGTTACATATTGACTTAGAAAAGCAGAAAATAATAGTATCTATGTTGTATTACATTTTTATTTATCTCGTAAAACTTTTCCCAATTACATTTTAATCTGATTATGGTCTCTGTCAGGACTTTTGCACACAGATTGCTGCCTAAAGTGAGTCTGACACCTATGGACTCTAAGGCATCTCATAGGTTCAGATAATATTTTATGAGCTAAAAACGTGATTGTCTATACTCTGAGGATTCCTTCTGAACAATGAGGAATCAGGGCCCCAAATGGTTAAATAATTCACATGTTATCCTTGTGAAAAAAGGGGAAAAGTGGGATAAATGACAATAAAGTAAGTTCAGTTCAATACTGCCTAAATGATTGGATCTAAAAAGTAGTAATTAGTGGCTTACCTTGTAGGAAGACCTCTATTGGTCTATCTTAGGATCTGTCCTTGGTCCTATGCTAGTCAACATTTTTATCAATGAAGATAGATGATATACATATAAAATTTTCAGTTGACAAAATTGAGAATAGCTGATATTGAATGACAGAATTAAGGTCTAAAAAGGTATCAGCAGGCTAGAAATGATAGGTTGTACCTAATGAAATTTAATAGATAAATGTTAAAGTCTTGCATTTGGGTTCAAATAGTCAACAATGTACAAACAGGAAGCAGGAAGTATCCCAGGAAACAGTTCATGAAGGGGGAAAAAAAACAATGTGGGAGATTTATTGGATTCTAAGCCCAATATAAATTTACAGTATGATATAGTAACCAAAAGAGTGAGTGTACTCTTGAGCCATATTGAGTGGACTAGTGCCCAGAACAAGTTAAGTGACAACATGTTCTGCAACCTGTTCAAACCTTCTAGACTTTTGTCATCAGCTTTTGGAGGAAAATTTTAGGAAGAACATTAACCATCTGGAGAACATTCAGAGAAAGGTCCTCAGTCTGGTGAGATGACTGGAGACTATGCCATACGAGAAAGGATTTGGGGATGATTAGTATGGGTTTGAGAAGATGCAAGCAGAGAGCTATTTGACCTTGGACAAGGAATTTAGCCTCTAGGACTCTGTTTCCTCATCTGTAAAATCCCACCTTCCTCACAGAATTGTTTTTAAGACTCTAATGTGATAATGTTGTCATTGTTCAGAAATTTTAGTCATGTCCTACTCTCTGTGACCCCATTTGAGTTTTTTTTGGGGGGGGCAAAGATGTTGGAATGGTTTGCCCTTTCTATCAGCTCATTTTGCAGATGAGGAAACTGAGGCAAACCGGGTTAAGCGACTTGCCCAGGATTACACAACTAGTAAGTGTCTGAGGTCAAATTTGAACTCAGGTCCTCCTGACTCCAGGGTCAGTGCTCTATTCACTGTGTTACTTAGCTGTCCTAAGATTTTATTACACAGACTAATTGAGAAGCTGGCTGAGTGATTAAAAAGGATACCCAGTAAGTCTAGCAATGCTGAATTGGGATTTGAATCCACTATTTTGGATCTTTTTATCTCTAAATGTAGTATGCCTTACTCAGCTCTGCATCCAGAGTAAAGTTTGAGAGGCATAGGAACCACAACCATTCATGATTATTACTGTTGTTAGTACAACATTTAGAAAAGGGTCTTTAAAAAAAAAGCCTCTCTGTGAAAGGCAAACACATTAGGTCATTTCTTCCTTACCCCCAGGCATGTTGTAACTATAAACCAAGAGATAATTTGGCCAAGGATTCGTTGTGTAATATTCCAGAGGTTTGGATAAATCATGGAGGAATTTCAAATATGATTTTCAGAGACAGTATGTATTTTTTGTTCCTTCACCACCTCTTATTTGTTCTACAGGTACCAGTTGTCCACATCCTTCTGACCAGAGTATCCACTCTGGCCTGAATGAATCAAAGAACACCTTTCTCTTAAATATTTGGATAACTGAGGTCAAGCTCTATTGAGAATATATCAATTAGCTAGATTACTGGCAGTTAAAGATTGAATGAATAAATTAAATGAGAGCTAAAAGGTTATTCCCTCTCACATTTTTTTCTTTAGAAAAACTACATTTATTCTTTACCCTCCTCAAATGACTTGGAGGAGTCATCTATTCTTCATAGGAATCATCATAATTTTGCTTCCAACTAGGCCAGAGGCATAAAGATATTCCATTAAAAGATGCATTTGGTTCATCTGGTATGGTTGGGGATGGGAATGTTTGTGAAAAATGAATTTTATAAAAAATTGATTATCAGATGTCATGTATAAAGTGATAGGACCTATGCCTAGTTCCTTTCCAGCTTCATGAGACCTACCAGAGTTTGTGCTCTATTGCATAATCTTTGAGAAAACAGGGTTACCCCCCATGCCAGGACAAGGTATATTGGGGGTTTGCTTTAAGGAAGAAATCATGTCAAATATATATACATATGCATATATATGTATATATATACACACACACATATATATATACACACACACACACTCATACATATATATGTGCAAAATATATATATATATATATATATATATATATATATTCAAAGTAATGCATATCCATATGGCCTTATATCAAGGAGCTGTGATTTCCACATTATGGGTGCTCCCTTCACCAACAATGACCTTAACTAGTCACAAACTAATAGTCTTAGAGAGTTTCCTGAGACGCATATGGGGAAGTGACTTGATCCTTATCACAGAGTTAGTAAACATCAGAAATATACTGAATATGACATTGTGAACACAAGATAAATGTAAGCCTCCCTTCCCTGTAAGGGTGACATTGAAAGGACCCTTTGTAATAAGGACACCACAGCAAAAGAGAATAAATATTTGTTCTCAAACCTGCCTGATTTGCGAGGAAGGAATAACTTAATTGCTAAGGAAGTCTATATATCCCAGTTATAACAGGTCTATCAGTCTTTAGTGCCGAGTACTGAGGATAGAATATGTGATGTAATGTACATGCATTGCGTTATCCACTTAAGTGACTTTATTAACATCCATTGAGTTTCATACATCACTGGAAAACTATGTAAGTGACATACATATGCTCACATCTGTTTCACAAATGGAATGGAAAATGCTCTCCATTCTTGGTGATGGAAACAACAGCTTCACGAAAGCTACATACATGTATGTGTATACATGTGTGTATGTGCACACACACACACACACGCACACACACAGATACATACAAACATGCTATCTCACCTATCAGGCAGCCCTTTCAGGGTTCCCTTGACCAAGCAAATGCACTGAAATTAGGATTACCAGGGTTAATGTCTGATGATGTCTTCTCCTGAAATGTTCTTGGTTCAGGAGATTTTTGTTTCCATGTTCAGCCCATTTCTGACCCATCCCAGGTTCCTCAGAGCTCTGCCAATCAGAAGTTTCTGAACAAAAGGCAGTAGTATTTAGGGTGGGAAATGGATTTCCCCAGATGGGAGAATAAGAGGAAATGCTATTTTTTTCCATCCTGCTTAAGAGGAGGAGGTAATCCACTATGTACTTCTTGGGCATGAGGCAGCCATCTAATGCAGCCAGGTAGAAGGGGCCATTTCAGAATACCAGGAAGTAAAGGGATTCAGTCTATACCCAGGGAAGTAGAATAAGCTCCATCTCATCTTTCTGTTGACTTTAGAGTACATTTAGTAAATTTGTGTGTAGGTGAAATTTTGAGCTTATTTTCAATATGAAGTAAAACAACTCATGGTTATAAGACACATTCCATATATTATCTAAGTGGAACCTTGGATTGTAGATTTACAGCTAAAGGAACTTTAGAGGTTATTTAATACAATGGCTTTTTTTTTTCTTTTTTTAGAAAAATAGTCCTAGAAAAGCTAAGTAATTTGCCCAAGGTCATGCAGGTAAGATTTGAACCCAAGGCCTCTGACTCCAAAGCTAACCCTTTCCACTGGAGCAGGTCACCTCTCATACCAACCTTAAGAGACTGACAGAATATTATATTATGCATCTTTTACAAAGAGAAAAATGCAGCTTACAGACAGAGGCTAAGGGACTTCTCAAAGGTCACATAGAAGCAGGTGTTTGAACTAGAGCTTGAGCTCATGACTGCTGCCACCAAGGCTATGGCCTTTCCAAGGATACTGGAAATTTCTGTAGCATTTTAAAAGCCCTTTCAAAAACATATATCATTGAGTCTTCATGATAACCACAGAAAACTGGGCATGAATTATTAACTCTTTTTATTGTTGATGTTTAGTCATTTCAGTCATCTCTGACTCCGAGACCCCATTTGGAGTTTTCTTGGCAAAGATACTGCAATGGTTTGTCATTTCCTTCTGCAGTTCACTTTATAGATGAGAAACTGAAACAAATAGGATTGAGTGACTTGCCCAGGGTCATACAGCTAGTAAGTATCTGAAGCCAGATTTGAACTCAGGTCTTTCCTGATCTAGGGCTAGTGGTCTACCATCCACTGTGCCACCTAACTGCCAGATATGTAAACAGAGGGCCAAAGCAATGAAGTGACTTTGCTCAAGGTGGTAAAGAGGTAGAGGCAGTAAGGCCTAGTGGATCAGGAGCCAGCTTTCAAGCCAGAAATACCTAAGTTCAGTTTCTGCTTCTGATACCATGGTCTGTGACTCTGGGAAAGTCACTTGCTGCAGAGGCAGACTGGAAGCAGGGTCAGTGGTATGGGGAGAGGGTACTGCTGTTACCGGGCTTACCTATCAGTGGCATTTGGTGATGGTAGTGACAGGAACAATGGGTCCTTTCTTCACTGTGGATGATGGCTGCTGGAGCCAGGCTGGCATATGCAGATGGCTTTGACAGTGTTGTTTATGGAGGATCTGACATGTTTTCTCTCCTCTCTCTAATCTCTCCTCTGGGTACCTACCAGTTTAATTTCCAAAAGCACAGGTTTGACCATGTCATTTGCCTTGTCAAAAACCTTTACTGGTTCCCTGTTGCATCTAGACCACAATGCTTACTTTCTCTTCAGCTTGACTTTTTAGGTTCTCCACAGTCTGGCTGCAGTCTATCTTTCCAACTCAATTTCATATGACATCCCAATACATGGTATATTACAACCAAACTCTGCTACAATCTGTTTCCCAAATTCCCAATTCCATCTCCTGCCTCTATACATCTGTATACTCCATTGTTCATTTCTAGAATGTACTCTCACCTTACCATTGAATGCTATTGCTGAGTAAAGATGAATTTTTTGTAGATGCGGGTTGGACTCATTATCTATGGGGTTCTTTTCTAACTCAAAAATTCCTTATTTCTGGGATGAATGCCTCTCAGAATATTTCTTTTTCTCAACATTTAGCTCCCAATATTTCCCTAGTTTTTAATGAACGAATAAAAAACACTAATTTAGGGTTTGCTATGTTCTAAGCACCAATGTATGCTAGACATACAAATATGAAAGCAAGACAATCCCTGCTCTCAAGGACCTGATATTCTAGTAGGGAAAGTCAACACACATAAGTGAGCAGTCTTCAAGGACAGGTGTTTTCATCTGGAAAATCACAGGGATCTTGAGTGCCCCCATGGGGAGTCTGTTAGCACATACTTTCCAGGAACAATGGTGGAAATGTTTTGATTTGGTTCCCAGAGCAAGTGGGGAAACATGTAGGGCACATTGATTAAATGCCTATCATGTGAAAAGTACACTGCCAGATGACCAAGAAATGCTGAAGAAAGCTATGGAAGCTCTGAAGGATCAAATTACTTAATGGGAAGCTTTTTGAGCTGCTGCCAAGAAGGATTTAGCAGCTAAACTGCACAAAAAACACACACAATTCTCATCCTCAGGGAGCTTGTAATCTACTCAAGATCTACAACATGCATGCAGAAAAAGAAGTAAAAGATAATTTAAGGAAGAAATTATATATTTTATTAAGATAGATTCATCAGTGGTGATTAGGATCAATTGGAAGAGAGGAGAGAGGTAGAGGAAGAAGGAAATCCAAACTGTTGTTAAGGTAAGTGGAGATAAAGACCAGAAAAAACTCAGTTCATGGCAGTGAGAATTGAGGGGACAGATGCCAGAGATATCACTTAGCACTTTTTCTTGTTAATCTACATTTCTTAAACGTGAACAGAATATTGAGTAAACACTGTGACCCTTGAGATTCCTGAAAATTAGAAAAATTTAGGCTTAAATCAAGTCAAAATACTTCCCCAAAATTCAGGCTACCTTCAAATGGAATGGGTAGCTCAGGAAACCAGAGGTTCCCCCTCACTGAAATTCTTCAAGCAAAGACTAGATAACTTTGTTGGGTAGCAGACGGGCCTATGAAGTCCCTTCTAACTCTGAAATGATGTGAGTTTGTGAATCACAGAATATTCAATTGAGAAGGCCCCTAATAGGCCGGATCTGAAAAGAAATTCTCTCTACAACAGTGGTTCTCAACCTTCCTAATGCCGCGACCCTTTAATATAGTTCCTGATGTTGTGGTGATCCCCAACCATAAAATTTTTTTTGTTGCTACTTCATAATTGTAATTTTGCTACTGTTATGAATAGTTATGTAAATATCTGATGTGCAGGATGTATTTTCATTGTTACAAATTGAACATAACCCACAGGTTGAGAACCACTGCTCTACAACATGCCCTATGAATGGTCATCTAGTATTTGTTTGAAGACCTTTAATAAAGAGGATACCTCTCCTTTCAGAAGCATTCCTGGGTGTCTGCAATTATTTGGAACATTTTCTTTACATGAAGCCCAAGATGACCTCTTTGAAACCTCTATTCATTTATGCCAATTCTGCCAGCTAGGGCCAAACAGAACAAACTTGACACCCTTACCCTCATGACATCCTTTTGGATACTTGAACACAGACATTCTGCCTGATCTCCTCCTCCCCAAATCTTCTCTCTGTGCTGGACAAACATATTCGCTTCCACTGATTCATGTATAATAATTCAGGGGGTCTTTCCCCATTTTTGTTACACTTCTTAGGATCTTCCCTAGCTTGTCAATGCACTTTCTAAAATGTGGTATTCAGAATGGAATGCGATGCTCTATTGTGGACATTGAGGGCTCCTCATTCCTTTACGTCCCATAGGCCTATATAGCAAAATGGTCTAGGAAAATAAAAATCTGCCTGGGTTGAGAATAAATTATTATGGAATATTAAATCTGAAAGGTCATTAATTCATTTAATTCAAACTCCTTATTTGACAGATGAGGAAAATGAAGCTCAGAGAGGTTTCTCAAGGTTAAGAAAATAAGTCACAGAGCTGAGAAATCCACCCAAGTCTTCTGACTTCAGTCTGAGGCTCCTTTACACTGTGCTAAACTCAAGTACTTGTAGGTTTGTAGGAAGAAAAAACCAACACCATTAAAACACAAGACTATTAAAAACCAATTAGCTGTTGGATGATGTGGCACAGCAAGAGAAGACAACAGTTATTCTCTAGTGAGTGAAATTCCCCAAGTTTGTTCCATGTGGTCTGCATTATATGAATAAGTTTAACTGGAATTCTGAAAGGGGGGTTGTAGCATAGCATAGCAAAGGTTGGAGTTTGTGGAGAAAGGCTTCATAGAAATGGATATGAACTAAACCTTGAAATCAATGCAAAAAAAACCCACTTATTAAATGCTTATTATTGACAGATAGATATTGTGCCAGTCAATAGAAGATGGACAGGATTTAGACAAGTTAAGGGCGGTGGCAGGACATTTTAGAAGGAAATAGTAGATAAAGGCAGTGCAGTGCAACCAGACAATGATAATGCTTGGTCTCTGCCTAAAGTCTCTCTCTTCTTGTGGAGATGGAATGGAAGTAAGCATACCATTGGTGGGGGAAAAGGAAGAAGGGTCCAGATTGACTGGAGCATAATTGGCATGAGTACCTCTTCCACTTCTCCTGGAGAGGAAGGAGGAGTGTGATTATAGACTGGGCTAGAGAAGATAGCAGCGGGGAAAGTGGTCAACTGTTGCTATGGCAACTACCCCCATTGCTATCCCTTTAGTACTTAAAATAATGATAAAAAATAGCTCTCATTTATATGGTGTTCTAAGGTTTGCAAGATACTTTGCATGTATTATCTCAAACATGGCATATTTGCATATTTATTTGGCCAGGACTGGGATGATGGAAGAATGATCCATTTCTGACCCTGGATCCACTCTCTGATCAAAAATTCTTACAACAAAGTAAACATTTCCCTCACCTTTGCAGAATCCCACACTGATCTTGTTTTCCATGAAGAAAGAAGATCCATTTTCTCCTGCTTCCCCGCTTGGCACATACTTTTCCTTCATATAGTGGGGTTCTGTATTTTTAGCCCAGGTGGTTGCTGTGGCAACCAATAGACCATGCTGAACATTTTGTTTCCCTAAGAACAAATGCATGTTCAAATATTGAAGCAATGTTCCATTGTTCAAAGAAACTGAGATATCAGGCATATTATATAGAACACATGAGAAAAATTGAGGACGTTTTCTCACCTTCTCCTCCTCCCACCTTTATTTTTAAGTATCTCACAATATTCACAGACTTTCTGCTAAGGGTGGAGAAGAGAGTCATGCTTACAACAAACAGAGGGATCCCTTTCTAAAAGGAGGATCAGAAATAATTTTTATGGGAAGTTATTTTTTTCCTTTTCTCCTGAAGATCTTATCTCCTAAACACTATGGAAAGCATTCTTATGAAGTCTCACAAAAAGGACTTGGTTATCTGAGACTGGGCATGTGAGAAACAAAGAGAGGAAGATAGAAATGCCTGATTTTTCTTTGACTTCCTCAGCCATTCTTCCTGGTAGATTTCCATGACTCATAGGATCCTAGAAGAGACCTTTGAGATGATGGGTCATAAGTTCCTAAGTTTAGAATTAAACTGTTCCCTGTACATGACACTATGTTTCCCACCTCCAGACCTCTGCATGAGATATCTCCCATATCTGGAATCTCCCTCCTCATATCTGCCTCTTGGAGGTCATATCTCCCTCAAGGTTTATCTCAAGCTCCACCCCCTCCAATAGACCTTTCTTGATGCCTCTGGTTGTTACCATGGTTTTATTTTCTATAATCTATATGTACATACCTGAGACATATCTCACCCCTCCCTCCCAATGGAATTTAAAGGCAAAAATAGACTCATGTTTATGTTTGTAGTCCCAGCACTGGACATAGTGCTTGGTATACGTGTTCAGTTGTTTTCAGTCTTGTCCAACTCTTCGTGACCCCATTTGCAGTTTTCTTGGCAAAGATGCTGGAGTAGTTTGTCATATCCTTCTCCAGCTCATTTTACAGATGAGAAAACTGAGGCAAACAGGGTGAAGTGACTTGACCACAGTCACATAACTACTAGGTGTCTGAGGTCAGATTTGAACTCAGGAAGATGAGTCTTCCTGACTCTAAGCATGTTACTCTCTCCACTGTGCTATCTAGTTGCCACACCTGGCTCATAGTAGGTGCTTAATAAATGCGTATATGTTGATAGGTCTATTTAGAGCTGGAAGGGACCTAAGAGATTATAGTCCAAACACTATTTTGCAAAAGAAAAAATTGAAGTGCATAAAGGTCAATTGGTTTACCCAGGGTCCCATACATAGTAAGGAACATAGGCAGAATTTGAACCCAGATCTCTGATGCCCAATACATTGTTCCTTTTACTATATAAGATTCTTACTTAATCTTTATTCCTCCTCTGGTTGCATTGGCATGATGGGATGTCTCTCTGTTAAACCATTCCTACCTTTGTCTAAACAGAAAGGGATTGTATTAGCTGTTGGGGACATGTGTTTTCTCCACAACTGAAAACAAACCACACACACACACACACACACACACACACACACACACACACACACACAGGCTTCACTTATTTCCCTGTCCTATAGTTACAGGCAGAGACAGCCATGGCATAGTGAGTAGAGAGATGACTTCAAAACCATGAGAACTTGACTTCCAGTTGCATATTGATTTTGTGTGGCCAACTCACTTTATCTCTGAATGCCTTAGACCAATAGGATCTAATTCAAATCAAAAAGGGTCTCTATACCCACATATAGGCTTAGAAAACCACAAATCAGCATTATTCCATATTGTATTTTTATTTGTTTTGTTAAACACTTTCCAATTACATTTTAATCTGATTTGGGCTGCACTGGGGTGCCTTCGTAGCCTGACATTGACATGTCTGTTTTAGAATAGATCTAAGGCTATTAGTTATAGAGAGGGCATTGGCCTGCATTGGTAGGGGGAGTTTCCTCATTTAAGAGTTCTCTGTACTGATGAACTCTCAGGTCTAGTCCCTATGTCTATAGTTACAGATAAGAACTTTGGGAGTCTCTGTCTATCTGAGTACATGACACTGAGCATTTTCATCTCTCTGTCTCTGCCTCTCTCTGCCAATACTTTCCTCACACTTTTCTCCTCCTGAACCCATCCAGATTCCATTAGCATTTATAGAGAGTGACATTGAACCTCACATCTGTGGGCTCCATTGAGATCATTTTGGAATTGTCTGCTTCACATCTTCAATGGGCTGACCTTGGGGGGAATGAGTTGATGCATTCCTTTGATCTCTATAAGCTAAGGACACTGACATCCTGAGCTCATATTCTCAGCAGCACAAACTGGTTGTTAGCAAAAGGGTTGTGGTCCCTTTTTGAGAAGAGGTGATCTACCTTAGAAGATAGTGAAGATGATGAATGGGAGA
Source organism: Pseudochirops cupreus (assembly GCA_028627135.1). Classification (NCBI taxonomy): domain Eukaryota; kingdom Metazoa; phylum Chordata; class Mammalia; order Diprotodontia; family Pseudocheiridae; genus Pseudochirops; species Pseudochirops cupreus. Next base: position 50,842,628 of record CM053584.1, on the reverse strand, counting down.
GCTCCAGACAAACCAGAAAAGACTTTCATGAATTAATGGAGAGTGAAGTGAGAAGAACCAGAAGAACAATATTTGCAATAACAAAAATATTTTAAAGAAAAACAACTTTGAAGGACTTAAGAATTACAATCAGTTCAATGAGTAACTACAATTCCAGAGGACGAGTGATGAAACATGCTACTCGTTTTCTGGCAGAGAAGTTGATGTAGAACAAGACATACACTTTTGGAAACATTTTTGGCAATGTATATTTGTTATAAAGGTTTTATTATTCTTTTTTCCCCTTTGGAAGAGGGGAGAGTATAGAAGAGAAAGTAGATGTCAAAGCTAAGGTTATCCAACAAAAAGGAAAAAAGGTCATTGAAACATTGTAATGCACAAAAGAGAATAGACAGAAGACCAAAAGGAAGCCCAGATAAGCAGGACAACTTTGAAAGATACATATTGAATTTATCATACAAGTAAAAGGAAAAACAAGCTGTACATAATAAAAATTCACAGGTTTATGCACAATTCTCTTTTTCTATTCTGTTATAGATATGTAAGTGCTTATTTTATTTGGTGCTTGTTAAGTTTAGAATAAAAATACCTAAAAAAAAAAAAAAGAAAATACTGAATCCCAACTAATGTGGAAATATTTTACATGGTTGTACATGTATAACCTATAATCAGATTACTGACTGTCTTGGGGAGGGGGGACTGTCCTTGAGGAAAGGAGGGATAGTAGAGTTTGGAACTCAAAAGTTAAAGAAAAAATAATGAATGTTAAAAATTGTTTTTACATGTAATTGGGGGGAAAATAAAATGTTATTTAGGCAAACAAGTGAAAAAGAAAATACTGATGCAGATGATTCAGCTTTCCTTAGAGCATAATGAACACTACATCCAAGATGTTTTGTTTAAACTGTGTGGTAGACTTGAGAACTGTTGGTAGCACATATTTGGGGCATATTTATATTATCTTTAATTTTCTAGGCCAGGTTATATAGCTATGAAAATTGTTCTTAGGTACATAAAGAAAGGATCAGTGCAACATCATATGCACAGAAGGACTATGATATTTAATTTCAAAATTCATATTTGCTGTATTTTGTGTATGTGAAAGCCATGCAAAACTAATTTCAGGATTATAAAATCCAGGAAGTAAAAGAAGAAGATATTATGAAATCATTCAACAAATGGAAAGAGGAAGAAAAATAAGGACTGGTTGAGGAAATGGAGAAAATAAAAGAGATGTCTATATAGGTATTTAAAGAACCATTTTAGAAGGACATTGTGAAAACCAGCTTGATCCAATCTTGCTGGAGAGGCAAGAAGCCTGAGCTCTGAGATGACAGATTCGAGTTTCATTCTCGCTGTACCACTAAAAGACTTTGTGACCTGGGACAAGTCATTTAAACTCTCAAAGCCACAGTTTTACAATCTCTAAACTGGGTTTATTATTCCCCATGGGTGTTGTGAAAATAAGAGGGAATGACATACGTGAAAGTACTTTGTAACTCTGAAGCACAATGTAAATACATGTTTATGAAATAGTATCATGTAATCCAATGCTTCAAATATTGATTTAGGATTCAGGAAATTCTGGATTCAAATTCTACCTCTGATACTGTGTGATTCTAGATGTTATTCTTTCTGTTTTTTAGTTTCTTTATCAATAAGCATTTGTAAAATGGGAGAGTAATACTTACAATGCCTACCTCATAGGATTGCTATGAAAGTACACTTACTGTGCACAAATTGTTTTGTAAACCTAAAAGTGGTATGTAAAAAGTTATTATTATTCTTACTAGTAATAATACTAATAATAGCAATCACCTCCACTTTCAAATGGGAAAACTGAATGGCAGAGAGATTATTAAATTATCATCACCTTCAGAAAAATGATTAGCGAACTTCTGGGGTGGAGCCAAGATGGCAGCGTAAAAGTAGGAAAACTGCAGCTCCCAAATAACCACCTCAAATACCCATAAAATATGACTCTAAACAAATTTTAGGGCTCCAGAACTCACAAAAGTACAGAAAAACACATCTCCTGCCGAAGGCAGCTTGGCAGGAAGGGCTCATCACAGCAAGCTGGGAGCTAAAACCAGCCCGGCCTGAAATTGTGACTTGCCCCAGGGGCAGCCAGGACGAGCCTCAGCTGGAGCCTTTAGGAGAGTGGATCAGTGGCAGCTGTGGCAATTTCCAGAATTATCAAGCCATAAGAAATGAGGACTAAGTGAAAGGTTAGTAGAACTTGGCTAAATTGGGGGGGGGGAGGGGAGAGAGGGTCCAGCTGAACTGTCCCCAGGGCAAGGAAGCAGCAGAAGCAGCACAGCCAACCTGCACATGGCTGCTTCAGAGCTCACGGCCTGCAGATTACAGGGGAGGGGGAGTCAAACGATCATTCAGGGGCTAAGTACTCTTGCCTTAACCAGCCTGGATCAGGATCATGGTCTTGGGTGGTGGTCCTGAGGTGCGTTTTCCATGAGCCAAAGCTGGTGGGGGCTGCAGCAACCTCCTAATACCTCTGCCAGCTGTGAAAACCCCAGAGATTTGGGACAGAGCTTTCCTCTCTGGAAGCAGAGTTCCACAGAGCTAAAAAGTCAAGTAATTGACTGGCAACATGAGCAGGCAAAGGAAGCAAAGTAAGAATAGCAATCCAACTTTAGATTCCTTTTTGGGGGACAAAAAGGATCAAAACATGGAGCAAGAAGAAGACAACACAGTCAGAACTCCTGTACCAAAAGCTTCCAAGAAAAATGTAGACTAGTTAGAAGCCATAGAGCAGCTTAAGAAGGATTTTGAAAACCAAAGAAGAGAAGTAGAGGAAAAATTGGGAAGAGAAATGAGAATGATGCAAGAAAATCATGAAAAGAGAGTCAACAACCTGGCTGAGGAATATAACACCTTAAAAAATAGATTAACTCAAATGGCAAAAGAGGCCCAAAAAGCCAATCAGGAGAAGGATGCCTTTAAAAGTCGAATTTGCCAGATGGAAAAAAGAATCTCAAAAGCTTTCTGAAGAGAATAATTCCTTCAGAATTAGAGTAGAGCAAATAGAAGCAAATGATTTTATGAGAAATCAAGATACTATTAAACATATCCAAACAAATGAAAAAAATAGAAGGCAATGTGAAATATCTCCTTGAAAAAATCACTGACCTGGAAAATAGATCCA
>CM053584.1:50799473-50838965 GCA_028627135.1 Pseudochirops cupreus | reverse complement strand
ATTATTATTATTAACTACACGCAACTGGGAATTAAGATATACAGGAACTGAGGTAGGGAGGTCCATCTTGCCCTACCAGAAAGTCAGAGGGGTGATGGGGGAGAATATAGAAGAGAACAGATTGGGGAGGGGTTATACAGTGGGATGGCTGTTTTGGGGTGGTAGGTAGGGGTAAGATGGGGAGAAAATTTGTAACTCAAAATCTCGTGGAAATGAACAATGTAAACAAGAAAATAAATAAATGAATAAAAAGAGAAAAATGGTTAGCATTTTACTTATTATCTTTGCATTTACAGCAGGATCTGACATAGCAGTACAGTATTTTGTACACAGCTGACTACTTATGTGATTTTCCCTGGTATGAGCGTTACTATCCCCAGGCACATTATGACTCATCCATTCTTTTTAATCTTGTATGACTCTTATCTATGTCTTTCTAGAAGTTAACTAAAATAGAAGCCTTCCTCTGGTTCTCTTAACATTTTTGTATAAGAATTTGTGAGCTTACTGGAGGTAGGAAGAGTAATTGGGAAGCCACACAAAAGAGATGAAACATAAGGTAAGTTTCTGAAGTCAAATGTATTAGAATGAAATTTGGGGCTGGAGTTGGATGATCTTGAAGAACAAGAATGCTGAACTAGGATCTCTGATTTCTTCCAATCAGGAGCATGTTCTGCCTAGCCTATGTGGGGGCAGGGGAGGGGCAGTCTTTGGCTATGGTCCTACTGCTGATCTCACCAGTGTTAATGCCAATAATTGGGAATAAGATCCACAAAGTAAGTAGCAGCCCAAAGATCAACATTTGTAGGACACATATACAAGAGAAAAATCAGCTATTCCATTGACTATGCTATTTATAACCATTTAGATTCATAATAGACTCAAATAGACATTTTTGAACATTTTAATTGGTGGAGAGCTAAGATGTTTGTTATCCCAATTCCACTTTGAGATTTTTGAAGAGATAGTTTTAGATTTCCAAAAGGAAGAATCTATAGATGTTTATCCTATCTATGAGTCTATATGTGTGAACAGGATGAGTCCCTTTAATGTCTAGGAAGGGTATAATGAATAAAAAATAATGAGGCATCCTATCAGAAACACATATAAAGAAACACACATGCTACCATATGTTTATTCTAATACAAGTGGTTTCCTACCCAAAATCATGGGAAACATAGGACATGTTACATAATATACAGAAATTACAACATAAAAGAATTCATTGGTTCAATGCTTGCAAGAGATCTGGTTGTCCATTTAAGCAAGTTTGGTAGCACTGTAAATTATTAGTATGTCTGAATAGTGAATCATGATGTTCTTGTTGGACTCCCCCCAGAGAGATGCCTGAAGTTTACTAAAGAAAAGGATCTGGCATACCTGTTTATCAAAATGTTTCAGTAATTCAATAAATTGGTGAATACAAATCATTGTGATCATGAAATAAGCCTTTCAGTGATACTGGGAGGGGACTTTGGAAAGATTTTCTCTGATCTATAGCTGATTATGAAACTTTTGCTAAAGGGAATTTAGTAAAAGAAATCTCTGGAATTCTTGTTTGGTCATTATCCCTGATATTTTTAGGGCCTTCATTTGATACGCTGATTCCTCCTAAATCAGAAAAAATGTGGAAAGAAGACTTGTTTTGGGGGGAAATATTTTATAATATAGCTTATAGCTAGAAGAAAATGGAAGTGAAACAGAGAAGAGAAGGGTTTTCTTTACTTTTATTATTCCAAAGTATCTCTATCTAGTCTTGTGATATACTGTCTATTCTTTTCAGGTCTCAATTTCTCTCTCCAGAGTTGTAAACCAAAAGCAATATTGCACGATGAATCAACAATTCACACTGAATAGTTAAGTCCTGGATGAGGGGTTTCCTATGTTGGGAATTTCATGGGATATGAGTTGGATCAGCAGGCAAATATAGAAGCAAGATGGGGCTTTCGTTGCAGCTTCATGGATCTCAATGCAGAGACTGAGCTGTCCATCTGTTGTCCCTCATTTTCCTGATATGTTCAGCTCCCCTTCTTTTACAGTGATTGTGAAAATGTCCTTAATGACGTCTTCTGGACCACTCATCCCTTGCAAATCTTCACTGCTAACATTCCATAGCCTAAGTCCACCTAACACATGCATTTTTGTTGCCCATTGAAGCATCTGCAATTTGAATTCTTCTGAGGTGCTTGAAATGAATGCTGTTTAAATGTTCAGTGAGTTAAAAAATATTCTGCACATACTTGGTTACTTGGATGATTTTAACTGGTGTGAGAATTACTATCCTCAGGGCAGACTATGACTTCCATGAGCTACAATCACATAGAATTATGGGAAGAATGCACATTGTAAGCATTTAATAAATGTTTATTGAATGAAATCAGTGTCATTACTTTGAAAAGGATATGTTATTCTTTTAACAGGATTTTTAGGAGATAGCATTTTGTTAACCTAAAGTAATAACTCCATGTGAATTTTAGGCATTGTATAAAGCTAAAAAGGGAGATATTTGGTGGAAAGGAAGTCCTTGGACAGCCTCACTTTATACTACATAGGTTCTTTCTATAAGTCACCAGGAGAGTGGCTTTAAAGATTGTTTTGGGGGCAGAGCCAAGGTGATGAAGTAAAAGCAGGGACTTGCTTGAATTCTCTTGCAAACCCTTCCAAATACCTGTAAAAATGGCTCTAAATAAATGCTAGACTAGCAGAACCCATAAATTACAGAGTTGAACAAATTCCCAGCCTAAGACAACCTGGAAGATCTGTAGGAAAGGTCTGTTGCTCCAGGCTGAGAGAGGAACACAGTCCAATGCAAAACATATGAGCACAAACCAGATGTTAGCAAACCTGGAACGGTCCTCAGGGGACTGAATCACTTGCAGTTGTGGCAGTTTTCGACTTCTCAACCCTCAAATGCCAAAGACAACTTAGAAAGTCAGTAGGAAAGGTCTGTTGGCGCTGACCAGTGGCAACAGTGACTGCTTCCAGAGCTCTCATCCCACAGGTGGTGGGGGAATTGAGCACCTAATCAGAGGGAGATTGCAGGAATCTCTTTCCTGACACTGAGGCAGAATTCTCTTGCTTTGCCCATGGTTGGATCTGGGTTGCAGTCCTGGGTGGCAGTCCTGGGGTAAGGAGGAGCACTGGAATGGCAGAGCTTGTGGCAGTAGTGGAGAGGGAATTCCTCCTTACAGTTCCAAGGCAGAAAAGAATGCTTGTGGTCACTCATAAGCCAGAGCACAGGCCAGGAGAGGAGTAAACACCCCTCCTTTGATCATGCCACCTTGGAGGAACTGAAAATTTACAGGTCCCTAGAAGTATCTCTGAAAACAGCTACACAAAACCCTTGAAAATTGGGACAGTACACCCTCCACACTGGAAGCAGAATCCTACCTTAACAAAGAGTTCAAAAGTCAAGTAATTGACTGGGAAAATGAAGCAAACAATGGAAAAAAATCAGACAATAGAATCTTACTTTGATGACAAAGAAGTTCAAAACATACAACCAGAAGAAGACAACAGATTTAAAGCTCCTACATCCAAAGCCTCCAAGAAAAATATCAGTTGGTCACAGGCCATGGAAGAACTCAAAAAGGATTTTGAAAATCAAGTAAGAGAAGTGGAGGAAACACTGGGAAGAGAAGCAAGAGTGATGCAAGAAAATAATGAAAAATGAGTCAACAGCTTGTTAAAGGAGACTCAAAAAATGCTGAAGAATATAATACCTTAAAAAATAAGCTAACCCAGATGGCAAAAGAGGTCCAGAAAGTCAATGAGGAGAAGAATGCCTTAAAAGACAGAATTGGCCAAATGGAAAAGGAGGTCCAAAAGCTCACTGAAGAAAATAATTCCTTAAAAAATTAGAATGGAGCAAATGGAAGCTAATGACTTTATGAGAAATCAAGAAATTATAAAACAACACCAAAGCAATGAAAAAAAAAAAGAAAACAATGTAAAATATTTCACTGGAAAAACAACTGATCTGGAAAATATATACAGGAGAGATCATTTAAAAAAATATTGGAGTACTTGACAACCATGATAAAAAAAAAGAACCTAGACATGATCTTTCAAGAAATTATCAAGGAAAACTGCCCTGAAATTCCAGAACCAGAGGATAAAATAGAAATGGAAAGAATCTACTGATCACTCCCTGAACGAGATCCCAAGAGGAAAACTCCAAGGAATATTATGGACAATTTCCAGAGTTTCCAGGTCAAAGAGAAAATATTTCAAGCAGTCAGAAAGAAACAATTTAAGCATTGTGGAAACACAATCAGGGTAGTACAAGATTTAGCAGCTTCTACATTAAGGGATCAGAGGGTTTGGAATATGATATTCTGGAAGTCAAAGTAGCTAGGATTAAAGCCAAAAATCACCTACCCAGCAAAACTGACTATAATCCTTCTGGGGAAAAAAATAGACATTCAATGAAATAGAAGACTTTCAAGGATTCTTAAAGAAAAGACCAGAGCTGAACAGAAAAATTTGACTTTCAAATACAAGAATCAAGAAAAGCATGAAAAGGTAGACAAGAAATAGAAATTTTAAAGGACTTATTAGAATTGAACTTTTTACATTCCTACATGGAAAGATGATATTTGTTAACTCATAAGACCTTTTTCAGTATTAGGGTAGTTAGAAGGAAAATATATAAATATAGATATATTTATAGATAGAGATGGATAGATATAGATATATAGATATGGACAGAGGGCACAGGGTGAGTTGAATATGAAGAGATGTCATCTAAAAAATAAAATTAAAGGGTGAGAGGAATGTACAGGGAAAAGGAGAAAGGGAGAGGTAGAATGGGGTAAATTATCTCACATACAATAGGCAAGAAAAAGCTTTTACAGTAGAGGGGAAGAGCGGTGAGGTGAGAGGAAATGAGTGAACCTTACTCTCATCAGATTTGGCTTATTAAGGGAATAACATACACACTCAATGGAGTATGGAAATCTATCTTACCCTACAGGAAGGTGGGAGGGGAAAGGGATGAGAGGGAGGGGATTATTGGAAGGCAGGGAATGAAGGGAGGGTAGGTTAGGGGAGAGAATAATTAGGAGCAAACACTTTTGAGGAGTTGCAGAGTCAAAGGAGAGAATAGAATAAATGGGGGGATGGGATAGGATGGAGGGAAATATAGTTAGTCTTTCACAATATGACTTTTATGAAAGTACTTTCCATGACTATACATCTGTAGCATATGTCAAATTGCTTGCCTTCTCAATAATGGTGGGTGGGTAGGGAGGAATAAAGAGAATTTGGAACTCAAAATTTTAAAAATGAATATTAAAAATTGTTTTTTCATACAACTAGGAAATAAGATATATAGACAATGGGGCATAGAAATCTGTCTTGGCCTACAGGAAAATGGAAGAAGAGAGGATAAGAGAAGGGGGGGTGATAGAAGGGAAGGCAGATTGGGGTAAGAGATAATCAGAATGCTTGCCATCTTGGGAAAGGAAGAGGGAAATTTGGAACTCAAAATCTTGTGAAAGTGAATGCTGAAAACTAAAAAGAAATTAAATTATTAAATTATTATTAAATTAAACTAAAATAATTAATAAAAATAATTAATTTTAAAAAATTGCTTTCATGATCTTTCTGAGACTTCATGATCTTAAGATTCCTTCTTTTCTATGACCCCCTTTAGTCCTCTGAAGAGTTACATGGCATGGTGTAAGAGCAAGAGGCAGGTATAGGATGGGAGAGACATGATAAGATAATAGCTTATCTGAAGTAGACTTGGGAGTCACAGTGGACTGCAAGCTCAATATGAGTCTGTCATGTTCCATGGCAGACAAGAAAACTAGCAGTCTTGGAGTGCATTAAGAGAGGTATAACTTACAAGGAGAAGGAGGTGGTCAGCCCTTTTGCTGTGCCCTCTTGGAGCACTATGTTCATTTCTGGTGCTGTGGTTTAAGGAGGACATTGATTAATCTAGAGACAACAGAAAGAGAAAACTGGGACACTGAAGGGCTTCAAGTTCATGTTATATAGGAAGAGACCTAAAGAACTGAGGATATTTAGCTTGGGGAGGAGAAAACTCAGTGGAGTAGTGATAACCATTTGAGTATTTGAAGGTATATTGCTGGACCCCAGATTAGTCTTGTTCTTATAAACCCCAGGCAACATAACCAGATCTAATGGGTGAAAGTTGCAAAGAGACAAATGTAGGTTTGATATCAAGAAAAACTGCCACATTTAGAGTGATCCAAAAGGTCATGGGCTCTCTTGAATGATAAGGTGTCACCTCTCAAGCAGAGGCGAGGAATTCCCTTTAGGAGTCAGTAGGTCTGATGGCTACTAAAATCTTTTCCATCTCTTATTGTTATTGTTGTTCAGCATAATGGTAATTGGAATTTGAAGACCTTCCCTGCCCCCTAATAGACCTAAGGGAATTTGAAGATCTCTATCCCCTAATAAGTCAAATGTAATCATATGGAGCCTATAGTGTGAGGGGTTTGTTGAAGGGTGGAGCAGAGCCCACAGGAAGCTGGAAGTCAGAGGAGTGTAGACAGCTAGGCTTGTGACTGTTTGTCTACTGCTGTGACAACTAAGCTTGTGAGTGTTTGTTTGTGGGAAAGCTAAAAGATGGTGTGGCTTGCTCCCTGCTGTACTATGGTGTATTAACTTCTTTGTTGCTATGATGGATTTGGTTTCCTAGTGTTGGGATTTGTCTCTCTGGTGTCTGAATAAATGTTTTGCTTCTGTCTTCTATACAGAGAGTCTGCTATATTTTGTGATTGAAAACTATGCCAGTCCATAGTCACCGTTGGTACTGTGAATATTGCATTGGTGCTACATTCAGTCATTTCCAACTCTTTGTCCCATTTGGGGTTTTCTTGGCAAAGATTCTGGAGTGATTTACCATGTCCTCCTACAGCTCATTTTATAGATGAGGAAATAGAGGCAAACAGAGTTAAGTGACTTGCTCAGGCTCACACAGCTAGTAAGCATCTGAGGCCAAATTTGAGCTCATGTCTTCCTGACTCCAGGCCTGGCACTCTATCCACTGCACCAGCTACCTATTTCTCTATAGAAGGCAGATAGTAATAGCATCTGTCTCCCAGAGTTGTGATGATCAGCTGATATAATATATTTAAAGTGTTTTGCAAACTTTAAATAGCTATACAACTCTGAACTAATGGGTATCTGCAAGGTCATTTAGTCCATCCTTTACCTGAGCTATAACTTAATACCCTTCCAATAACATGGTGCTACATATAAGTACTTCAGTCACTAAACTATAGAGAAAAAGAGGTCACAGCAACTGTTTGGGCAATAGATTCTTTGCTGATGTTTGAGAGCTGGCAGTTGCCTCTCCCTGAAGGATGTCAGTCTTGATGAAAATCCATTCTTCCCACAGGCAAGCGTACACAAACCCCAGCAGTAAAACGGCTGAGCCCATTACCCAGAGGGGAGGCCGTGTGTGTTGCCAAAGCAGCATCCACATACAGAGCTCAGAGAAAAAGGAAGGCTATGAACAGGCAATTCTTGAATGGCCACTGGTAATTATAGCAGATTACAACTTGTACAGGTGAAATACTTAAATGTTACTGATGGAACTGATTTTGCTGGAATGGTCCATAACATGAGGAGGGAGTTGTGTGAAGTTTTCCTTCTATTTCCAAGCCATGCATGCCCTTAGAGTTCTTGTACTGAAAAGGGAAACCTGAGGCAGAGATGGAACAGGGCCAGAGGATAGAGCATGTTGAAATACTTGGCTCTCTTCAAAGGCCAGAGGAGCTGAACAAAAATGGAATCTTGGGAGCACTGATGTGTGCTGCTTGCCCTTGGCTTTGTTCATGACTCTGCCCCAATTATTTCATCTCCCATGTTCTCAAAATGCTCCTGTGATCTATCAAAGAATGTCAATAGTCCAGCAGTCAACAAACATTTATTTAGCACCTAGTAAGTGCCAGGCAGAGCTGGAAGGGATGTTGGAGTTCATCTCTATGGCAATAAGCCTGGTGTGTCTGGCAGGTAAGACTTTGACATACTTGAATGTAAGACTAACTCTTTTGCATGTATCCCAGAATTCTGCCATACTTATTAGCTTCAGAGTATAAATGTTCATGCTCCATATAGACTTGTGAGAATGATTCCTACTTTGAAAAAAAACCCACTCCATTTTATAGGTGGAAAAAATTGGAAATGAAAAGGTAAAATAGAATTGGTTGTTTGTATGTCAGGTGGGTGTTCTTCCAAAGGCCTCTTATTACATCATACTGCTAACACTGAGTAAATTTATTGTTTCTCCAGAAATGTAGCAATGTAGCCAAATAAAGACAATCTCTCTAAGTCTCTCTCCACTGCCTCTCCTTCTTCTGTGGAAGCTGGGTAGGGGGCAAAGTAAATAGAGTGCTTGATTTTGGACTTCAGAGAAACCGATTTCAAATCCTGCCTCAGTCTGGTACTCCCTCAGACAGTGAGAGGCGAAGATGAAGAAGGGATGCATTCTAAGCTTGAGGGACAGTTGGTACAAAGGCACACAGAGGGGAGATAGGCTGCCCTGTGCATGGATCAGCAAATAAGCAAGTACAACAAAGCGTTGACCAGGGATACTGATGAAAAGAACAGAGCTGATTAGAAACTTTGAATGGCCAACAGAAGACAAGAGCAACCTAGAAAGGTAAATACATTTGAGCAACTAGAAGGTGATAAATGATGAAGAAGTGATAGAAGAAGAGAGAAACATTCCTTTAGAATGCTAGTATCTTCAAGGGTCACAAAATGAATTAAATAAGAAAACTGGAGGTCATTTGTTTTTTTCTGATGGTCTTAAGTAGTTGGAGTCAGGAAGATCCTAGTTCAAATCCTGCCTGTGTGACCCTGGACATTATTTTTTTAATATCAAAATTTCTTTACATGTTAAATGAAGGCATTGGATTTGGAGGCTTTTTATGTCCCTTCAAGATTTAAACCTGTTATCCTAGCACACACAAGAAGAGTTTGTTATAGTGAGATATTAAATTTAGAGAAATAAGTAGGAGTAGGGAAAGGAGACAGATTAAGAGGGAGGGTAAATTGGAAAGGGAATAGTAGCAAACAAAACAAACCAACTTTGTAGAATGGGTGATAAATTGGGGATTAAATGCAAAGAATGAATGAGTATCAGAGCAAGTGATTGAAGTTTGGGAAAGGTGAAAAGAGGAGGGGCAATGGAGTGGAAAGTTGGTTACTTCAATTATGGGTCACTAGAATTGATCACGTTGTTCTTCCTCCATCTTCTTCTTTGGAAAGAGATGCAGGAAGGATAAAGAGAGGGAAAAAAGTATAAGAGAATACAGTGGGGGGAAAGAAATGGTTAAAAATCAAACTATGAGTGTGAATGGGACAATCCCCCCCCCCCTTTAAACAGGAGAGGAGTGTAAAACAGACTAGAAACCAAATATAATGACTTTTTGCAAGAAAAACACTTTAAAAAGATTTACAGAGTTAAAATGAGGGGCTGGAGCAGAATTTATTATGCTTAAAGTGAATTCTACAAAGCAGAGGTGATCATCATGATTTTCAGGCAAAGGAATAGTAAAAGAAAACATGGTTAAAAAATACAAACTGAGAAACTTCATTATGCTTACTTAATTTAACATGGCTTAGAATGAGTGTGAATAGTAATTGTTTTCTGTTCTGGTCTGGAACTCCATAATTGTTTTCCCCTCCCAAACCGATAGTTTTGTGATGGTGAATGGGGCCATCTTTTGTCTCAATTCTTACCTAGCCCTTAGTCATTGAACAGGTATTACCTCAAACAAATCAAGACCTAGGAAAGATCTTAATTTAGAAAGGCCAAGGTTTACATCCTGGGCCATTGCCAGTGTTCTTGACTTTTGCCTTGTCAGTGAACTCTGATGACTCTGGAGGAGAGAGTGAGGCTGATGCCTTTTTTTTTTTTTTTTTAGCTCTGCCTCACTTCCAATTCATGTTCAAATCAAGACATCCTCTCATGATGTCATTGGTCCTCTTTGAGAATGAAGGATGAACAAAGGTCCTACTTTGTCCCAGGAACCATGCTGTTTGTATAAGGCATGAATAGTCATAGGATAAAAGGAAAGCATATAAAAATAATGATGATGATGAAGATAACAAGTATCTATATTCTGCTTTAAATTTTGCAAAGTACTTTACATATATCACTTCATATAAGGGTGCAAAGGGTTCAAAAGTAGAGGACAATGTAGAGTTGAGCGGGTTCACTAAGGAGTCAAGATTGGGAAGGGAAGAAAACATAGATAAAACAGGAGTGATGGATTGGCAAAATACTCATGGGTTAAGTGTTTGTGGGTCATGAGGAGAACAAATTAAAGGATTAGGAAGAGTAAAGCATAAGAAGATATTGAATAAGAAGAGATGATGAATAGGAAGAGTTCTTGATCACAGAAGCAGAACACTTGTAGGTGATGGAAAGATCAGGGATGTTATCCTATGTGCAACTGGGCAAGGGTTGGTCATGGGAATTCAGTAGACTGAAGAAACTGGAGAACATTGAAGGAACTTTAATATGTGTGTTTAAGTTATCTGAGGATAGGCTTTGGGGTAGTAAAAGAAATTGTGATCTAGACACAGACTATTTGTAAAGAAGTCTTTCTTGAGGATTAGTAGAAAACAGCTGACAGGGTCCAGATTGGGTGACAAATTTGGATACAATGAGGCTTAAATGAAGAGAGATTTCTGAGGGATGGTTGTAAAGAGTGTCTGAAAGTTGCAAAGCAAAATGAGGAATATTCAAACTCTACTTCCAGGACCAAAGAGTTGAGGGTAGAAGATGAAGCTAGCATTGAGAAGGAAACCCTGGAGTTCAATGTTTATTGGGTGGGGAATAAGGACAGCTTTTGGTGAAACTCAGAAGATGGAAGAATGAAAAGAGGTCTAACTGAAAGGAAATTTGTCATTACAGAGGGAATTCCAGAAGGCATGGTAGAAGGAAGGCACAGGAAGATCTAGAGTGGTCATGGAGGGTGGTTAGATTATGTGGATGAGAGAGAAGGCAGTAGGACTAGAAAAGGGGAATTGTCTCTTCCGGAGACTGGGATTCAATATCACAGGCATGGTGATAGTAAGGAGTGGAATTTTGTTAACCAATAGGAAATGAATCTAGGTAAAGTATGAAAGGACAGGAAGAACAGTGCTGATAAAGTCAAGTGAGGAGACAGTTCTCATTCTGGTCTTGCCTCAAGGACTGAGCTGTGATCTAGCTATCTCTTGCTGTGGCCTGGTATTCTTAATCTCTGGGGAAGGTCCAGCAGGGGTAATGGGGATGGTCTGGGCAGGTAAATCAACCAACAAGCATTTATTAAGTACCTACTTTGTGTCAAGCATGTTTTGAAGCCCTGTTAGTCATACAGAATGTAAGATAGCCTTATTTTAGCTGTCAGCAATACGTCATTCAGTGTCAAAGAAAAATATATTTTAAAGATGCATATAAAAAAAGAGTTCCTCAGGGATCATCTAGTCTGGCCCCTTTGATCATATCACACCAGCAGAATGGACTTTAGTGGTTCTGATGAGGAGGGTATCTGAACCCCTAAAAGGAAAAGACCATGTCTTTGGGATCTGGACCCCCCAAAGGAAAAGCCCCTGGACTTTCCCACATGGCCCAGTCCCTGGTATTTGCCTGAGGAATTGCCCATCCCAGTAATCCTTTCAACTGTCCTTTCATTGTGGCCCCCTCCCCCAATACTTCATTCTCAGCTGTTCCTGACCCAGTCCATTGTCTATTACCTCCAGATCACCCCAGTCTATTAGCCACTCCCAGATCACATCCAGAACTTCCCACAGTCTTTCTGTATAACAGGTCCATCTTGCCCACATTAAATCATGCAGATTCCCTAAGAATATGGCCTACTTGTCAATGCAATCAACACAATTGCACAGATTCTTAAAATTTCACTCACCCAAACCAGTGTTTGAATAAGCCTCAACTCTGACTGAAATAAGGTTTGAGTCAAATTCTTCCGAGGCAGACCCATGCCTTTTGCCTTTGAATTTCGGGGTTCCCAGGAATCTCTTCACCACAACGATTCCATCACCTTCCTGCTTTGTGATTTTCTACTCTTAACTTGCTGGCAAAGGCTAGATGGAGCCTGGGGAGGAGCCTCTTTGTCTTCCTTGAATTGATCTATCCCAGCAGGAAGGCTTTGAAACACGGTTTTATTCTGACAACCTTGTCTTTAAGAAAAATGTCAGAGGAAGATAGAATGGATGTATCCATAGAAGGCTATTCATTGCTGCCTACACAGGACTAGGGAGATCTGGTTTCCTGGAAAGGCAGAATTGATTATGTCTAGAAAAGAAATCTTTTGGTTGTGTTTCTAGCCTAAGCAATAATCAGAAGTGTAAAAGAAAAGAGAAAAGAGAATCTAAATCAGAAGAGGAGAGATCCTCCTGTGCAGCTATAAGACTAGTGCAAAGTATAAGTTGAGAATTTAAACTTCCTTTAAAAAAAATATCATAAGAGTCCAGCCTTGTAATGCATGTGCTCAAAATACTCTAGTTGTAGGCCCATAGTTGGGCCTATCAGAAAGAGGTAAAGTTTACTACCAAAATGCTAGACTTTAAAAACAACCAATCACAAACTAACTGGGCAGCTAGGTAATGCAGTGGATAGAGCACTGACCTTGGAATCATTTTCATGAATTCAAATCTAGCCTCAGATACCTCCTAGCTGTGTAATCCTAAGCAAATCACTTAACTCTATTCTCTGTAGTTTCTTCATCTGTTAAATGAGGAAATAGCAAACCACTCTACTATCTTTGCCAAGGGAAAAAAAAATCCCAAATGGGATCACAAATAGAAGGATATGACTGAACAACAACCACTACCACCAAAAAAAAAAAAATAGGGGCAGCTGGGTGGTACAATGGATAGGGTGCTGGGTCTAAGATCAGAAAGACTAGGATTCCTTAGTTCAAGTCTGGCCTTAAATACTTACTAGCTGTATGACACTAGGCAAATCACTTAATCCTGTTTGCCTCGGTTTACCTGTGTGTAAAATGAGCTGGAGAAAAATGATAAACTACTCCAATATCTTTACGAAAAAAAAAAATCCCCGGGGCAGCTAGGTGGCACAGTGAATAGAGCACTGGCCCTGCAGTCAGGAGGACCTGAGTTCAAATCTGGTCTCAGACATTTAACACTTACTAGGTGTGTGATCTTGGGCAAGTCCCTTAACCCTAATTGCCCTGCCCTCCTCCCTCCAAAAAGCAAAAAAAAAAAAAAATCCCAAATAGGGTCACAAAGATTCAGACAAGATGGAAACAATCGAACAGCAATAAAAAAGTCACAGACTATTGGAACTTATCATAGAGATGGTGTTGATGGTGGTGGTGGGAATCAGAAAGTCACATTTATAAAATGCTTGATTGCTTGCAAAGTGCTTTCTTCACTATAACCTTGTAATGTAAGTACTTGAAGCATTTGGTTAAGATTTATTATTCCACTGAAGCAGGAACTCCTTTATGGAAATTTCTTCTGCATGCCTCTGTAAATTGTAGTTCTTGAGAATTTCAGGCATCCCTGAGCAGTTCTGGGACTTGCCCATAATCAGGCACCTAGAATGTCTATCAAGACTTGAACTCCAGTTTTCTCAGTTCCAAACTTGAGTTGATCTGATGTGTCAGGCTACCTTTCATATTTAATATTGGTTGTTGTTAGGTGGTGTCCGACTCTTTGTGACCCCGTTTGGGGTTTTCTTTGGAAAAGATACTGAAGTGGTTTGCCATTTCCTTCTCATCGGCTCATCGGCAAATTCCTTCTATCTTTTACTCATTTCAGAATGCCTTGCTTTGTCTGAAAACTCCTCTCATCACTAGGACCAGACCAAAGAGACAAATTGCCTTGTGTTGTCTTACAACACTTCAGCAGCTAGCTGGCACAGTCAATAGAACACTGGAGCTAGAGTCAGGGAGACCTGAGTTCAAATCCAACCTTAGATACTTAATACCTGAGTGACCTTGAGCAAATCATGTAATCTCTGCCTCAGTTTCCTCAATGTCAAAATGGGAATAATAATAGCACCATCTCCCAGGATTATAGTGAGAATGAAATGATTTGCATTGTAAAGTGCCTGGCATGTAATAAACACGTAGCAAATACTTATTCTCCTTCCTGCACACCGCCCCCCCCCATCCTGATAGTTTTATAGAAGTGAAATTTGGTCCAAATGATACATGAATGGCAGCCACCATTCCCTCCTGCCTCTTAGTTCTAGCATTACTGTCTCCATCTTACAGTTGAACTAGTAGAGGTTAAATGACTCGGGTATTTAAAAACTTGATTATTCTTATTTTGATGGATTTGAGATCCCTCAAAATATGCTGGGGAGATCCCTGACTTCCTTCTTGTTTACAGGAGGGCTTTCACAGTTCACCTCAATGTTAACACCTTCCGTCTCAGTCAGCTATGAAACATTTATTAACTGCCTATTTCATGCCACACATGGTGCTAAGTGCAATCCCTGTTCTTAAGGAACTAACAGTCTTTAATAGTAATATACTTAGCTATTTGCACTCTTTCTTCCATTTGAATATAAGCTCCTTGAAGGCAGGAACTGTTTTCATCTCTCTTTTTATTCCCAATGCTTATCATAGAGACAGACACATCACAGGTACTTAATAAATGAGATAAATTTGACTTATGTGTCTGGAGCCTTTCCCAATAAGACCAGTCAGAAAGGAAGACAGAACATCTTGATTCTTATAACAGAAATCGATGACAAAATGAGATTCAATATATTATAATCATGATTGACTCGATTCTTTCTGTTAGCACATCCATTTAAGTTATGTAAGTCTATAAAAACTCCTTCTAGCTTAGGATTGGGTACAGAAGCAATTTTTACTGTCTTTATTCTTATTTGGGGGTGTGGCTGCCCTCTCTGATTCTATTGCTTTCCCCCAAAAGTTGCTAAGAAAACTATACACAGTTTTGTGATTATGATTATGCTCAGAATTGATATTTTTCCAGCCTTTGACAATTGGCAAGTGGGAAAGGGGTAGTGGGAGGAGAAGAAGGAAGTGATTTGCTTTCATTTCATTCTCATTTTCTAGAGATTTAATTTGTTTCTCTCTGGTGGTTAATAAGCCTACAGGGACCTTCAATGATTGATGTAGTAGAAACAGAAAAATCTATGGGGAACTGGGTTTTTTCCTTGTTGACATTCACCCACCCCCACCCCACCCCTGACCCCCACCCATACACACACAACACATAGCAGCATGGCTCTGACCTTGGGTGCCCCTTTCCTGGTCTAATTGACAGGACCCTCAGATATAGGGCCAAAGCAGAAGTTCAAGGAAGGAAATACAGAATTTTTTGCCTGAGGAACGCAGGGAGACAATATGCCTAACAACCTATCTGTCAAAGTAGACCATTTCTCAGCTCAGCAGGGCCCTTTCAGTGTGCTGGGAGAAGGCAATGAAAAGTAGCTGGTGTTCCAGGCCTACTTTATTCTACCTTGGAAACATTACTCATCATCAATTGTGGTCTACAGAACACTCTAAGTGGAATGGGGCTTTATCAGCCTGTGCATTTGTTATGTTTTACAATATTGGCCTGTGAAGTAGGTCAGGAAGATTGCCTCTGGTGTTTCTGTTGAAAAAAGAGACTGGAGAGACAGCAATTTGCCCAGAGTTCCCAGTCATTTAGGGGAAAGGTGGTCAGCTAACATCTGTAGCCCTTTGAGGCTAGGCAGCTTCTGTGGTTGGGGCAGGGGTGGCGAGTGTGGGAAGAAAGAGGGGAAGGGGAGGGGAGATGGCAAAGGGGGGGTAAAAGGGAAGGGAAAGGAAGGGAAGAGAAAAGAAGAAAGAAAGCAGTAATATTATCAAGCTGATGCTCCCTAGCTATTCCAGTGCTCAGAACTGATGGTCTTCTCTTTTAAAAAAAAGTCAATAGATTAAATAAGAAATGCAAACCTTTCTGAAAATGCTATGCCCTGTGGGCTGCCTCAACCAATGCTGATTAATGTCAAAAATGGGAAGAACAATGGCTGTGAACAGTTTTGGGTTTCTGTTTACAATATAACTTCAGGTTCTGATTCCTTGTGCCTTGTACCTTGGAGAGAGGCATTTTATTAAAACATGGGCAGGGCTTGGATTTTTGTTATGAAATATGTGGTCTGTGAAAATTTAATAAATGTCTCATTTCATTTCATTTGCTAGTGGATATTAATGATCTTAATTAAGACAGATTCATTAGCTTAAAAAACACAAACAAATAATTAGCCTTGATAATAAAAATATAAACAGAACCATTAGTCATGAATCTGATAATTGACTTTGCTTCCTCTGGAACAAACTGTGACATGCTAAATTCTTCCAGGCCAAAGGCTAACATTTTTCCTTCCTGTGTTTATTTGTGAGGGTATTTAGATGTCCTGTTTTGGGCACTATCATACTGTGAGTTCAGCATCAATATCATTTAGAAATACAACTAATATGAAATAATAGAGAGAAGGGTAAGATGACAGAAGGTGAAGAAAAATTGGATTTAGTTATAGAAGTCCAAAAATTGAATCCTGGCTACATCATCTTCTGTTAGTGTAGGTGGGTCCCATTCACTTCCCTTGGCAACCTGGCATCATTATGGCTCAGTTTTTCTCCTTTGCTCTCTACATCTCAAGTGCTAGTTATTGGGATATCATAGTCATTGTCTCTTGGATGCTAGCTGGCATTATTGTCATCAATATCATTTACTATACACATCAACACTATAGATTTTCTTCCTGGATTCCATAATTGAAAATGACCAGTTTTTTTTTATACTATACCAAGAGATTGTTATTAATTTCATGTGAAATTGGGGGCTTAGAGCTAAGGGTAAAGACTAGAAAATGTCTTCATTTTGCAGATATGTGGTCTTGTTTTTAGCAGGTCATTGTCTTCTGGAAGTTTGCTTGCTGTATGAAGGTTATTCAATTTTCCAATTCAAGGATCTGGAGAAATGAGTGGAGGACCCTGATGTCCATATAGCCAAACTAGATCTTCATTAATGACAGTGCACTGTGCTTACACAATCCCAGTCATCCTCAGAAGCTAATCAATTATAGGTGCAACTACTTATGCTTATTGGATTTTCATAGCTGGGGAGGACCTTAGGAGCAGTTTTCTGTCCAGGAGTCCAGTCTTCTCATTTTGTAGAGAAGGAAACAGGTCCCAACAGGCACACAGTGTCTAAATGGCAGAACTAGGATTCAAGCGCGGGCATTTGGACTCTTTCGGAACCTCAGCCATGTGGTTATCAGTTATAACAAAGGAAAACAATAGATCTCATACCTCTACATTTCCAGAACTAGGGTTGACAGAGGACCTGGGAGGCTGAGTTTCCAATAGGACACTTTCCAATAGGACAGAGAATGGATGGTGTGTGTATTTACTAGGAATTCAGCACACAAGAAAGCATTGAAGTAAACTGTCTTTTTGGTCTCTTTCACTCTAAAAACATTAATTCCAGAAAGATCTGTGTGGTATAGGATAGAGTGATGGACCTGGAGTCAGGAAGACTTGAGTTCAAATCTAGCCCGGACATTTACTAGCTATATGAACTAGCCACGTTACTGCACTTTTGTCTGTCTTGGTTTCTTTAACTGGGGATTATAATAGCACCCAGGGTTGTTGTGAGGGTCAAATGAGATATTTTTTTAACGTTTGTGGTGTGGTGCTTGAAACATAGTAGGAGCTTAATAAATGTTTCTTCTCTTTCCTCCTCCTTTAGAGAACTAAAAGAATATAGACAATGTTGGGGCAGCTAGGTGGTGCAGTGAATAGAGCACTGGCCCTGAAATCAGGAGGACCTGAATTCAAATCCAGCCTCAGACATTTAACACTTACTAGCCATGTGACCTTGGGCAAGTCACTTAACCCCAATTGCCCTCCAAAAAGAAAAAAAAAAAGAATATAGACAATCAGATGAAAAGAGGCCAGTCTCCTTACTTGAGATTTACCCAAAAGATAAATCATTGAATGACCTTAGGCAAATCACTCCAAATTCAGGCCTTTGACATTCTAATCTGTAAAAAGAAGTAGCTGCTATAGATGGTCTCTTTCTTAGGTCCTTTCCAGGCTTCAAGTCCTATAAACTTGATTCTTTCCCCTTAAATGCTGCACAGAAACTTCCAGGCTTATTAAGGACTCCAGATAGCCTAGCAATCATTTCCCATATCTTCATCTAAGAGAGATTACATCTACTGCTTGGACTGTAGGGAGGCAAAGAACAGATATTGCTGAAGTACTCAAATGGATCTGTAATAATATCAACATGGGTATTCACTCCAATCAGTCAGGCAATAATCTACAAACCTTTTTTTTTAAGTACATATTATATGTCACTCACTGTGCTAAGTGCTGGGAATTCAGAGAGGCAAGAGACAATCCAGTGATGCATATTGTAACCCATGAATGCCCACTCATGTGTGATTCTTGCCCATTTCCCATATATTTAACCTAGAGGGGCAATCCAATGCGCTAAGGAGCCTTCCAAATTTTCTCTAGACTTCACAAGGATACTAATGGGCCAATTAGGCTGTCTATGACACTTATGTGAGGATTTGCCTGTCTTTGTTCAATTATTTCTGTGTGGCATCCCTTTCACTGCTTTTCCTTCAAAATCCTTTCTTTGTAATGCATTGGAGGCTGCCTGCTCTTACCGTGCCCCTCTCTATTTCTCAGTGAGTGATCCTCAATTACAACTCTCCTGAAGCTACCATTTCATTACTTGCAGTCATACAACACTGTCATATCAGTAATTGAAAAGGGACGGCACAAGGTTAGGACATATTCAGGGATAATTCAGATAATAATAATAAAAAATAAAATATAAAAATGAATATGTAATAAAATAATAATAAAATCAGATAATTCAGATCCCAATATTAACAAGAATAGATAACATTTATAGAGCACTTACTATGTCCCAGGCAGTGTGCTAAGCACTTTATAGTTACTATGTCATTTCATCCTCACAACAAGTCTGGGAGAAAGGTGCTATTATCATCTCCATTTTACAGATAAGGAAACAGAGGCAAACAGAGGTTGAGTGACTTGTCCAGGGTAACACAACTAGTAAGTGTTTGAGCCTGGATTTCAACTCAAGTCTTTCTGACTCCAGGCCCAAAACTCTACCCACTGAGCCACCTAGCTGTTCTAGGACTGGGGAGAAGGTGATGAGTTATCAATTCTACTCTATTCAACAAATATTTCTTCAATCCCTACTGTGTGAAAAACACTGTATTAGGTCACTGAGAGTATAAAGATTAATCTATGCTTAAGGAGGTTATGATAGTCCAGTAAGGGAGAAATGGAATAGGAGTAGCTAGGTAATATAGTGGATAAAGTATCAGGCATGGAGTCAGGAAGACTTGAATTCAAATAAAATAATTGAAATAATAACAATAATTAATATTAATGATAAGAATCTTGCATTTATATAACTTCTTTGTGTCAGACACTGTGCGAAACACTTAAAAACATTTATTATTGATCCTCATAACAACCTGGGAGATAGGTACTGGAGGAAGACTCTTGTGATGAGTGTTCACAGAAACATTTCTTGGGATTGGTCACCACTTACACATCTCACCTACTTTCTAGTTCTGACCTGGGAGATTAGGAGCACAGATAGGAGCTGAAAGGAAACTTGGGTGTCCTCTGGTTATATCCCTTCATTTAACAGATGAAGAAACTGAAGCTCAGAAGGGTTTCCTGACCAGCCCAAGGTCAGCTATATATTATTAAGAGATAGAGGAAAAGCCAGACTCAGATACCTTGCTTTCCCATCCAATTGTCTTTCCACACGACCATGAGATGAATGATGTAGGCAGTGAGAGAGAAAAAAGTCTAGTGTGATGGAGAGATGAATAGTCTCAGTCAGATGGTCTGACTAGAGTCCCAGCTCTGGCATTTATTAGTATGTGTGAGACCTTGGGCAAGTCACTTACTCTGATTCAATGAATGCTTATAGTGTCTGTGCTAGGTACCCACTCACTCAGGCATTGTGCTAAGGATATAAAATGAGAAACCAGCAAATGGAAAGACAGAGACAGTAGATAGATACAGAGAGAAAAAGAGAGAGAGAGAGAGAAACAGAGACAGAGACAGAGAGAGAAACAGAGAGAGACAGATTGACAGAGAGGCAGAAGTAGGAAGAGGAGGAGATTTTGGAGGAAGGAAGGAGGAAAGGAAGAAGGAAGAGATATCACTTGCTTAAGAAGCTCACATTCTACTTAGAGGGGATAGGAAGTATCCACAGATAAGGAGATATGAGGTCCTGGTCATTTGAGGAGGGAGTGAAAACTAAGAGGATTAGGGAAGGCTTCCCGAGGGAAATTGAACTGAAAATAAAGATCGCCAGACCGGAAGTTGAAAGGGGAGTATTTCCTGGCACATGAGGAATGACAACCTCTCTGAATCAGGGCTTGGCACATAGTAGGCACTTAAATGCTTATTGATAGAATATTAATTGAACCTCAGTTTCTTCATCTGTAAAGAGAAGACAAAAATACTTGTGCAATTTGCCTCAAAAGGCTGCTGTATCAATGAGGTAATATATGTAAAGTACTTGGTAATTGTAAAGTTATACATAAGGGCAAGCTATTATTATTCCAAGGAAGCCCACACTCCAACTAATTTGCACTTTTCAGCTAACATTGTTAGATATGTAATTTCTGAGATGGTAGGAGACGTGTATTAAAGAACACACATACACATGCAGAGAAATCAGAATATTTACTTAAAAGGAATGACATTGGAAAGGGATTTTATCAGCCAAATAAATGCTTCCTGAGCATCTGTTGTATGCTAGGCACTGTGGGGGAAATAAATTAGAAGGATGTGAATATTCTTCTATAAAGACGAATAAATAAAGAAGAAAGATATTTAGTTCCAAATGTTGCTTGGGAGAAAATGCCACATTTTTGCCAGACAGTATTGAAAAAGAATTTTATTTCATCCTTTTTAATAGTGGAGAAAACTGTTCTTTGTAATGTAAAGAAAGTCCTACACAAAAGGCCCAAGGAGTAAGGCACTCATGAAGTACTCTCACTGAATTGACCAAGTTAATGTCACAGCTAGAAGGAAAAATCCCAGGCAGGGGATGAAAACCAGATTAGTATTTAAGAGTTTCAATGACCTAAAGATGTAGTGGCCACCTAGGTGGAAATATTTCTTTTATTTTCCCATTTAGGGATGATTTTTATTTTGATATGTATTCTACTTGGGCTGTAGGAAACCTAGAAGGATATAGTCTATCCTGCAGGGCCTTCTGAGCAAGGGACAAGAATGAGCTCTTTCTAGTAAGAGAAATGGAGAAGCAGGTATAACCTAGGACCTGAAGTGGAATTTATGCTGAAGGCCCCTTATGAAAACCCAGTATTCCCCTTAAGAAGGTGGTGAACCAGGATGGGGAGATGTTTAGTGGGCCACTTATCATACTAATGCCTCAGAGGTGTTGAAAAGGTGATTGTTTGCAGGGGAGGGGGCACACAAAGCCAAGATGGTGGAGTAAGAGTAGGAACTTGCTTGAACTCGCCTCCAAATACCTGTAAAAAATGACTCTAAACAAATTCTAGAGCTACAGAACCCACAAAATGACAGAGTGAAACAAATCTCCAACCCAAGAAAACTTGGAAGGCCAACAGGAAGGCTATATCACACCTGGATAGAAGCGGGATGCAGTCTAGCATGGGCCACACCAGCACAGACAGGGCTAGAGCAGGACTCAGGGGACTGAATCACTGGTGGCTGTGGTGGTTTCCAGGCTTCTCAACCCACAAACACCAAAGACAGCATAAAAAGTCAGTGGGAAAACTCTGTGGGACCTGGTTGTAAGAGGAGCATAGGCTGACTGGGGTAAGCATGGCTGCTTCTGGAGCTCTGGGCCCACAGACTGTGGGGGATCCAGCAGCTGATACAAAACCCCTGAAGCCTGGGACATCCACCCCCACCACCACTGGTAGCAGAGTCCTACCTTGACAGTTAGAAAATCAAGTATTTGACTGGGAAGGTGAGCAAACAGTGTAAACAAAACAAAACCTCAGACTATAGAATCTTACTTTGGTGACAAAGAAGATTAAAACATATAACCAGAAGAAGACAACAAAGTCAAAGCTCCTGCATCAAAAGCCTTGAAGAAAAATATGAATCGGTTACAGGTCATGGAAGAGCTCAAAAAGGATTTTGAAAATCAAGTAAGAAAAGGTGGTTGTTTCAAGCCACTTTCCATGACCCCATCTGGGGTTTTCTTGGCAGAGATACTGGAGTAGTTTGCCATTCCTTTATCCAGTTCATTTTACGAATGAGGAAACTGAGGCCACCAGGGCTAAGTGACTTGCTCAGGTTCATACAGCTAGCTGGATTTGAATTCTGGTCTTCCTCACTCTAGGCCTAGTGCTCTAACTGCTGGACCATCTAGTTGCCCCTTAAAAGTCTACATACAAGTAATGGACCCCAGTCCTGGGTCTTTCATAAGCTAACTACTTAAAAAGGGTTTGTTGAATTAAACTAATTTGGATTGGTTTTAGGTAAGCCTCTTCATCCCTTAGCCTTAGTTAACTCATCTATTATTTTATTTATTTTTAACATTCCTTTAAACAATTTTTTTTAAAATTTCCGCATTCTTTCCTTCCTGGCACTCCCCCAGCCATTGAGAAGATAAGAAATACAGTATCAACTTCATTTGTTAAATGATGATCATTGAATTGTAGACAATGAAAGTTGGAAGACATATTATCAGTTAGATTCCTTCCACTTTGCAGGTGAGGAACCTGAGAAGACTTAGCCATGGTAACAGAGAATGTCCAATGAGGACATAAGAATGACCTTGGATAACAAGACAGGTCAAAGCATTTAGAAAGTGAAAAAAGTATAATATGGAAGCATTATTGTTGTTGAGAACTAGCATTACTTAGTGGAAAGAGCATTAGATTTGGTGTTAGAAGATGAGGTTCAAATCCTGACCTGTCACTAACCTGCCATGTGACCTTGAGCTATTCACTCTGGATTTAGGATTTTCAGCTGTAAAAACTACAGGGCAGTGGGATGGGAAAAAGTAGAGAAGTCAGAGTAGATAAACCCTGGGTTCTCTTCCAACTCTCCAATTCAATGGTTTCATTTTCAACGTGAATAATTAAGAAAGAGGACACATGTAATAGTGGTTAAAAGACCGAGATGGGTCAGAAAGACTTGGGTTCAAATCCTACCTCCTACATAGTGACCTTGTGCCACTGAACTCACTGATAACTTCTCAGTGTCCCCACAAAACTCCCTAAGATTTCAAAGCTGCAGAATTGAGGCAGATTGGCAGTGGCAGAGGCAGAGGGATTTTCTTCACCAAGAGTTCCCTCCAACTTGATAAAATCCAAATTTTCTTTGAAAAAGTGATAATGAAAACCCAAAGTAGTGGGATCCTTTTCAATTCAAACACTTGGTATTTCCTATTTGTATGTCTGTTTCCTTCATGAAAACTTTCAGATTGATTTGAATTTATTTAAGTAAACAACTAAAGGGCATCCAGATACTATTTTGGTCCTCTGTGGGACCCAATCCATTATCTTGAAACAGTCACCATAGTTTCTCTAATTTTTTTTTAACAGACTTCAAGTAATATTAGTTACCTGGATGTAGGGCTTTAGCTTTAGAACATATCTGCTCTGAGAGAAGTCTGTAGTTCATAGTTGTGAGGGGAGAGACCTCAATTTGTATCTAAATATGTTATTGTGTTATTTGGCTGCCAACATTACCAGGAGATAGTGTTAAAAAGATGGATTTTTGCCCCAGGCAGTAGCTTGGGATCATGGAAAGGAAGGAAGGAATGCAGGAAGGGAGGAAGGGAAGGAAAAGGCATTTTTGTGGCCGTCTTCAGCTTGGGATCATGGGAAACAATATGAAGTTTCCTCAATAGATTCTATCCATTTTTCCAGTGCCATTCAGCCCCCTGTCCCTATCTGTAAAATAAAAATAAAAGAAAGACCTGACTAATATTACTTCTCATAATCTGTGAAAATTTTTTTCAAAATTAATCATTGCCAATCAATGAATATTTAGTAAGGACCTACTGTGTGTCAGGCATTGTGCTAAAAGCTATTAATGTCAAGGTGTTAATAATCAATACTACTCTTTCCAGAGAAAAAATAATTTTAATAAAGAGACAGCAATGCCTTAATGCAAGGAATTAGTAGAACTTTGACACTTCAAGATTTTTCGTTGGGCATAAGATTTATTCTTTCTTACCCACAAAGCTGACAGTAACCTTAAATGTGTTTTTAATTAATCCTGCTGTTGTCAGAGCTAATAACCTGCTTGTTTACCCTCTTCCCCATCTCATCAGTGACTGGCTGCACGGAAGCAGGTGGTTTGAACGAGTTAAAGACCAGTCCTGGTTTGGTCGTTTGTTGTTATTCAAGGACAAAGGATTTTGTGTTACCTTTCCAGGTCTTCTGAGGTTTGCTGTCCCTTTGCCTTTGGTCTTGTCACTCCCATGGCAGGAAGGAAGACGCCACCTCCCTGCTGTGATTAATGCCATTGGCAAAGTCACCTCCGGTTTCCTGTCCATGGAGCTGCGGCTGATGGCAGGGGGTGGGTGGCAGGGGGGCACCAGATGCTGCCAGAGCAAGGGTGTCCATACACAGTAGTTTGGGGAAATTAATGGAGGTCCCAGCAATTAGAAGATAAAAGTGCCTAAACTAGGCCAGGTTTAATTGCCTCCAAGAACAATCAATAGCATGAATTGAAAAGATGAAGTGTAAGCGTCCTGGAGGGACTCTCTGCAACAGTAACCCACAAGTTAGCCTAATCAGCTGTCTTCTTTTCAATGGCAAATCTCCCATCACCTCCTTTCTATCTTAGTCTTTCCATTTCATTCACTATTAGTACCATCTTTCTCCATATGATTCCTAATTTACTATATATAGTAACTACCTAATTGAGCTCAGTTCCAGCTAACTTGACCTTCCTGTCCTCTGGGACACTCCCAGGGACTCTTCCTGTCCTCAGCCTGTCCTAACCTATAGCAACTTGAGGACTACTAGGGGCTATTCTAGGCTTTCCCCACACTTGGCAATGTCACAGATTATGGAGCTCTCTTCTCCTGATTGATGAGTCCCTTGATGGGATCACCATTTTATGAAGGTCCCCAGTCTTGCTCACTTCATTGCCAACATCTCATTCTCCAAACTGCACCTTGTTGCCAACAGCCTTGACCTTGAAAGGATACCCTCCCACTCTCCCTCTGCTTTCCTATTTCTCTTCATGTTTGGCAATCTTCTATTAGAACAAAAGTTCCTTAAGAGTACAAATGTCTTGCTTGAATGTGTTTTACCTCCAGGGCTTAGCACCTAGGCTAGAACATAGTCAATTCTTTGTTTAGAGTAATATTTTATAGGTATTTGAGGTGGTTACTGTGAGAGCTGCGGAGTTTTGCTGCTTCTACATCACCATCTTGACTCTGCCCCCCAAAATAGGAAATTCTTAAGGAAAACTCTCTCTCTCTCTCTCTCTCTCTCTCTCTCTCTCTCTCTCTCACCTCCTCTGTCTCTCTTTCTCCCTCCCTTTCCCTCCCTCCCTCCCTCTCTTTCTTTCTCTCTCTCTCCTTTTTTCCTTTCTTCTCTTCTCTTTCCTTCCTTCCTTTCCTCCCTCTCCCCCTCTTTCTTTATGTATTTATGTATCACAGCTGACTGTACTATAGATTTTGAATAGGAATAGAGTGCTAGAATATGGCATCCGCATGAACTCAATCCACAATATGTTGACAAGGAATCTTCAAGTAAATAACTGAGTCATTTGTTTGTAGGAATGTAGGGATTTGTAGCAGCAATTCAAGATCAGTTCAAAATCAGCAGAAATTTTGGAGGGATTGTTTTGAAGAGACAGAACTTACTGATCATTGCAGATTCTGCAAGGAAACAGGAGAAACTGTGCAACACACGGCTGCAGGTTGAAAAAAATGAAGCAAGATGATACAGAGGATAGAGCAGTAGATTTGTAATCAGGAAGCCCTGATTTTAAATTTGGCCTCAAACACTTACTAGCCATATGACCCTGGGCAAGTCATTTAATCACCATCTTCTTCAGTTTCCTCTTCTGTAAAATGTGGATAATAATGCAGATCTATCTCTCAGGGATTTGTGAGAATTAAATGAGAGTATCTGTAAAGTGTTTTGCAAACCTTAAAAGGCTATGTTAATGCTAGATGATGATGATGATGATGATGATGAAGATGATGATGATGATGGTGGTGGTGGTGGTGATACTTTGTAAAAAGTCACAGAATGGTGACTAGAATTATACACCAGAAACTACAGATGAAAACTTCTCATGCCACAAGTATAAACCTTATAATATCTTGAAGAATCCAACAGGTATTTTATACTGGAAACAGGGAGCATTGTCACATGCAGAAGTGTTGCCTGCAATCATCCAAACATAGTATTGAACCATAAGCATTTAAGATAAAAAAAAAATTCAAATGTCTGCAGGAGCTTTCGCAGTAGATAGGTATCTTGGAACCATTTGTAGGAGAAAGTGGAACTGATGATCTTCTGTGACCAGGAGAATATGACCCACTTTGACCAGAAGCAGTAGGGACAACTTTAATCAGGGCATCTGCCGCATTTGTTCTAAGTTATTTGCATTCTGGTTATTCCTTTCTGGTGATCCAGGAGGTAACATCTATCTGAACTGACTTTTTGTCCTAGGTTCCTCCTCTGACAAAAGCTGATATAATCAGGGAACCTGAGAACTCCCAATCCAACTTTTCTCTGGACATAGTTGATTAGAAGGCTACTATTTTGATTAATGGAGGAACAACTAGAGTGTTTTTCTTTTTTCTCTCTCTTCATCTCTCTTACTTTTTCTCTCTCACCTTCCTCTCTATCTCCTTCCATTTCATTCTCCTCTAGCCTTTGGGGGGTCCAAATGGTTTCATGCTCAGCTAGGTCCCACTGGGCTAGAAAAAGGTTTTAGTTTTTTAATAGCTCTGTGTTATGCTTTGGAAGACTGAGGATTCTATTTTTTTGTTATATGGAAGTAATTTTGAATGGATTGATATGTTCATTATTGAGCTAAGAATTTCCCTATACCATATACATGGTGATGATCTATATTCAACCTCTTAATTCTATCTGGTTTCCTTCAAGTCTGAGATAAAATCCAACCTTCTATAATAAGCCTTTCCTGATCCTTTTAATACTAGTGCCTTCCCTCTGTTGATTATCTCCAATTTATCCTGGATACTTTTTGCTTGTACATAGTTGTTTGCATGTGTGTCTCCCATTGGACTGAACTGTGGAGAGAAGGAATTGATTTTTTACCTTTCTTTGCATCCCCAACCTCAGTACAATGCCAGACACATTGTAAGTACTTACTGACGCCTTCCTTTTCCCTCCCCTCTTCCCTTTCCCTCCTCTTTACCCCTTCCTTCCTTCCATTCTCCCTTCTTCCTCCTCACCTGCCTCTCCCTCCCTCTTTCCATCCCTCTCCTCTCCCCATCTCTCCCCTTACTTCTTTCCCTCCTCCTCCTTATCTCCTCTTCCTCTTTCTCATCCTTCTTCCCCCTCTACCTTTTCCCTTCATCCCTCCTTTCCTCCCCTTTTCTCCCTTCTCCCTCTCTCCTTGCAGATTAAATCTTTTCCTTTTGTTGTTCTCCAAAGTACCTCATTTGTAATATGACATGGTTGCCTCAAACTCACCACATATCCCTTGATTGATTGTTCATTTTTTGGTTTCATGGAAATAATTATACTCTATCTCATAATATACAATATTTTCAGGGAAATTAAAAGATGGATATTTGTTTTTGGAAGATGTTTGCAATTAATAAAGGATCCTTGAAATTTTCTGAAGGCAATCCATTCCATCTTCTTCCTTCTCTTTATATCAGGGTCTAACTCCTTGTACCATATGTCCCAAACCCACATACTGCTGGACTAGCTATTATCTTGGCAATAAATGTTCCTCATCCCCTTGGCCTCTCCTTTATGTATGATCAGGCTCAACACTATTTAGTGGTTATCAATCTCTTTCTGGATACTCTTTGATGTTTCATGCATTGATGTGACTGATACAATGTTATTCCCAAACAAGAACATCTGGATAGACTCATCATCCATAGGGAATGCCTCTTTAACTTGGGTTTGACCTTGGGTCTCTTATCTCCCTGAGTTCTTGTGATGATGGCGTTAAATAATGTATGTAAAATGATTTTAACTGAAAGCTATTAGCAACATTTTTTTCCCCCTTTCATTAGTTCTTGGGGTATAAAGGTTAAGATTTTTTAATTGGTGGTAAAAGGAGAGTGGTCATTTCCCATTCTTAGTCATTTTTGTAAATTGAAATGGAGACATTACCTTAAAAAAAAATAACATAGACAATGAGAAGTAGGAAAGACTTAAAACAACTACTCCAACCCTTTCATTTTGGTTTGCAAGTCAAAGTCTTGGAAATGTGCTAATACAAAATGACAAAAGTTGGAGTGAAATGCCTTCATTCAATTTCACCTTTTTATTCCTTGTCTTCACTCCTCCAGCCCCTTCCCCCTCACCCTTTAATTTCCATGAGAAACCTGAAAGAATCTCAGGCTTGTTCAGTTTTTTGTTTGTTTGTTTTAATATCACCAGAAAATAATAGTGGTGCTGTAATGTCAGAGACATGAGTTGGCTTTCCATAGATATGTCCTGATTATATGTTTCCTATATGGCAACCCCTCCACTTGTGTATCCAAGCACCCTGGCTGCCTTATATGTATACTTTTCTACATGTGTTCGTCATGTGTGTCTGTTCTATTAATGGTGCGTGTTTGTGTGTGGCAAGGTATCCCAGGGGAAATGCTCTATTGCTGTTTTTCTTATGATACCATTGTTTAATATACTATTGTTTAAATGGCATTATTTGGACTTGCCTTTTCTGACTGACTTGTAAAACTAAACATATTGATGGGGGCTCATGATTTTGACTGGATGTGAGCTCACAGATTACTTGATCCCAGGAAAGAAAACTATTTTTGGGAATTTCACATACAAGTGGGGTACCTCAGGTACTACAGAGAGATGAGGAAATAGAAACCCAGAAAATTGCCAAGCAACTTGTACAAACATGGTAACACATCAAGTTAGTGACCAAGCCAAGACTAGAACCCAGGATTCTTGATTTCACTCTAGAGTTCTTTGCATCTGTGTTTCTTCTCTAGTCACTCAAGACGCAGGCATTCTCAGAAAATTCTTACCCTGGGCCGGATATAGAGTAACCTACTCCTCATATGTCAAACATAGGATGGCAAACCAAGTCTTGTCATCATCTTTCCAGTCTAGCACATTTTCCTACAGTAGAAACTTAAAATAATTCTATCCTCAGGGTCCATACTATAGGCCTGCACTGTGCATGAAATTATATTATCCTATTAACCTCATGGCCTTCTCAGAAGCAGTTCCTCCAAATGGCATATACCACAGTGTAAAACTTGGCGTCCCTGAGGCATAATAAGCTGATAAAAACCCCTGGAATTTAGCCTAAATCAGATTAAGATATAATTGGGAATTATTTCATGAAATAAATAAAAATACAATATAGCATGGACAAGGCTAATTTGTGGTTTTCTAAGTCAATATGGGACCCATAGATCTCATTTTCCATTTGACGCTACTAGGAAAAAGTTCCATATTCTCCTGTAGGTTTTCTTTGCATCTTTATAGAAATATGCATTTCTTTGCATTATTCTAAAAACTTCAGTTGTATATTTTCATGGGTTTTTACCCCTTCCCAGAGAAATCATGCGGGCAGAGGTAGAATATATTTTAGTGTTATGACTTTTATTTGAAGTAAAAAACCTGAGGCAAAATATTAAGGGTTTCATTCTCTGAATGATAAAGTTCCTGTCAAGGGGGAAAAAATGGTAGATTGACAGCTCTTTCCTGATTCTGTGGGTGTTACTATACAGCCAACCTTAGCTGGTGGAGGTGATTTCTATAGTTAATTCCATGGAGGAATGGGAATTTGAGTTATTATCTGAGTTTTACCATCCCAGAATGGCCAGAATCCTGGTGCCTCTGAAGAAATGATTTTCAGCAATCTTTGTATGAGCAGTGATCACTTGAGTGACTGGTCTTGGATGTTAGTATATATTGTAGTTAGTGTAGATGGTAGGTAGTTTACATAGCAGTTTGATGATAGTATACATGATAATGTATGTGCTAGGTAGTATGCATGATAGTTAGTATACATGTGTATAGTAGTGTACATGATAGTGTGGATGGTAGGCAGTGTATAAGGTAGTTAGAGTATATGGAAGTTAGTGTACATGGTAGTTAGTGTACACAGTGGAAAGTTTATGTGGTAGTTAATGTACACTGTTGTTAGTTTACATGATAATTAGTGTACATGGTAGGTAGTGTACATGATAAGTGTTTAATAAGTACTTGGTGAATTGATTTATTAAGATACAGAGGAGATTGTTATTCATGTGTCCTTAGATCTGCACAACTTCTAATCAGAGGGACAAGCTTTATGGAGGCTCAGGCTCAATCAGGATAAGGTTAAAGAAAAGCAAAGGGGGTTGCAGAGAGCTGGAGGTTGCTCTTTATTACAAGATTTGCTCTTTATATCAGCACAAACAACCCTGCCTTGATTCTGAAGCTGTAATTATTTTCTCGGCTGGCTCTTGTCAAGTTGATGGCCCTTGAGCTCAGCTGCCACTGTGCCATTGTCAGAATCAAATTACTAGAAAGGTCAGTGTCATTAACATGGGCTTTAAAAAGAGTGAAAATGCTAGCCAGGAAACTTTTGAGCATCACCCACCCTGAGTCACAGGGTTTGTCCACTGGTAGACTTGATTGTTATTACTTTTCCATGCTCAAGGATGTTTCTGTTGAGACCCTAAAATCCAAACGTCTTGTCACTTTGCATGGGCATTCACAAATCCCTCAGGGCCTTGAGTTCTCTTGATGCTTTTTAGGATCTCTATAAAAAAACACCACCACACCAAACCCAAGTCTGTTGGGGGACAGCTAGGTGGCACAGTGACTAGAGCACTGGCTCTGGAGTCAGGAGAACCTGAGTTCAAATCTGGCCTCAGACACTTGATGTACTTACTAGCTGTGTGACCTTGGGCAAGTCACTCAACCCCAATTGCCTTCCCTTCTCCTCTATCCTCCCCCAAAACCCCAAACCCCTGTATCCTGATAGAGACCCCCTAAACATAGCTCTCAACAGTGAGTGGATGACAGAAAACAGCTAATAGAAGTGCAAATAGTACAGAGGTAGCAAATCCCAGTGACCCACAACTATAACTGAAAAGATCATTCCAGATAAGAGTGGGTGATCATGCTCTTTGAACTTTTAAACCAAAGGTTCTCATTTGGCACTATGCTGGTTATTTCTCCCTATATAAATTAGAAGTTCTTTTAGGGCAATGACCATCTCCTATAAGCTGAAGAAGGATTAGACCATTTTGGATCTGTTCTTCTTGGTTGGGGATAGGATCACTATCTTCATTGTAGCATAATCAGGTGAAAGGATCACTCAATTTGGAATCAGAAGACCTAGACACACACTAGCAATGGAAGGAAGAAAATTAGCATTTATTAAGTCCCTCCCATGTGTCAGTCACTGTGCTAAGAACCTCAATATCCATTTGATCCTGGCAACAACTTTGGAATCTAGGTGCTATAATTGTCCCCATTTTATAGATGGAAAAACTGAGGTAGTGGTTAACAGACGATTTGCCAAGGGTGACAGTGAACCAATCAGTGTGTGAGGCTAGATTTGAACTTAGGTCTTCCTTACTCTAGGCCCAGTCCTTTATTTATCCACTGTGCTACCTAGCTGCCTACAGATGAGGCTAATCCTATAGGCATGTCTTGTTTCAGGGCAGCTAGGTAGTACAGTGGCTAGAGTACCAGGTATGGAGTTAGGAAGACCTGAATTCAAATTTTGCCTCAGACACTTACTGGGCCTATGATCCTGGGCAAGTCACTTAACCCTATTTGCCTCAAGAAGAAATGGCAAACCCCTACAGTATCTTTACCAAGAAAACCCCACATGGGATCATGAAGAGTTGGACATGTCTGAACGATAATGATACTTCATTTTTTATTGGTTTGTGTTGCACTTTACTTTATTGTGCTTTACAGATATTGTGTCTTTTGTTTTGTTTTATTTACAAATTGAAGGTTTGCAGCAACCCTCTATCAAGCAAGTCTATTGGCACCATATTTCGACAATATGTTCTCACATCATGTCTCTATGTTGCACCTTGCTAATTTTCACAATATTTCAAACTTTTTCATTATTATTATATCTGTTATGGTGATCTGAGATCAGTGATCTTTGATGTTCCTATTGTAATTGTTTTGGGGCACCAAGAACTGTGCCCATATAAGACAGTGAACTTAATTGATAAATGTGTGTTTTGACTGCTCCACTGACCAGCCATTCCTCATCTCTCTCCCTCTCCTCAGGCCTCTCTATTCCCTGAGACACAACAATATTGAAATTAGGCCAATTAATAACCTTACAATGGTCTCTAAGTATTGAAATGAAAGGAAGAGTCAATCAATCTGACAAATTTCATTATTGTCTTATTTTTTAAAAAAGTTTCTGCAGCCAGCTTACCCTTCAGCAACTACCACCCTGAACAGTCATAGCCATCAACCTCTACCAGCAAAAAGATTATGAATCACCGAAGGCTCAGGTTATGGTTAGCACCTTTTAAAAGTATTTTTAAAATTAAGGTATGTACATTTTTAGACATAATACTATTGCACATTTGGTAGACGATAGTATACTGTGAATACCACTTTTATACACACTGGGAAACAAAAACAAAATGGTAGGGCTTGCTTTATTGTGAACCGAACCCACAATATCTCTGAGGTATGCTTACATGTATGGAGGGCTGGGAAATTATTCCCTCTAGGCCTTTGCTTCCTCATCTTTAAAAAGAAGGGATTGAATTTAGTGACCTATGAGATTTGTTTCAACTCTAAATCTAAGTTCCTATGGACTAACTAAGTTCCTAGTACTACTTTCTGAAGAATATCTGATTAGGAAGTAGAGAAAGGCAAATTTCTTTTCAATTTAAAAAGAAATTCCTAACAATCAGAATTGTCCAAAAGGAGAATGGATTGCTTCAGAAGGTAATGAGTGGGCTCCCCATTTTGTGCAATTTGTAAGTAGAGACTGGATGGCCATTCGTTGGAAATGTTACATATGGGATTTGGTGACAGCTTCTTGGGTTTGAGTAGATGACTTCTCAACTCTCAGATCAGAAAATCAAATGTTCTAATAAAATTCAATTTTCTCCTTCTCTTGGAACCCTTCTCACACAATGCCCAGCACACTGACATCCTACTTGTTGTTTGATTCCATTTACCAGTCTTCTAATAAGAAGAACTGACATAGATAGAGCACTTTAAAGTTACAGAGCATTTCACACACATTATTTCATCTGAAATACACAACAACCCTTTGCATTCAGAACTAGGTAACATTTCCCTTTGATGAGGGAGGAAACTGAGTCTCAGAGAAGTCAAAGGATTTGTTTAGACAGAAGCAGGATTTGAACTTTCTGAGGCCAAATTGAGAACAAATCACACTGTACAACACTGCCTTTCTTTTTCTTTCTACCCCAGAGCTGGCTACAGGAAAGCAGGTGGTTCTGAGGGTCTCTGGTTCACAAGGTCAAATGAGTGACTGCATGTGATGAAAGAGCCACTTGATGAAGAGTTTCTTTGGCTCAGAACAAAAGGTTAATGGCAGAGGTATTAAACCCCAGTGTTCCAGTGTCAGCTCTGTCTCTGATTCTCTGGACAATCTTTTATAATTTATTGTACCTTTAGTATCCTTCCATCTTTTCCAGTGCATAAGGAATAGATTTTTCTATCTCCGAAGTAGACCAAGTAGAAAATGAATTGCTATTTTTCCAAATTACGGTGCATCATGCAATTAGATGGAAAACCAATAAAGATTACCCATATGCATATGTAGACATTCATCTATCTATATATAACATTTACATGCATACATGTATGCATATATACAAGTCAGAGAGAAGAGATGGAGTATATTCAGAACAGTAAGAATGCAAGTTTGGTTGAACCATGGAGTGTTTGAGGGGGATAAATGGGTTATAACTTCTTCAGATGAAAATATATCAGGAGGTTAAATCATAAATAGAGAAAATCAAAACTTATATGGCTGAGTAATTTAATCTCTTCTACCATTTGCTATGTTCCAGGCACTGTGCTAAGTGCTTTGCAATTGTTATCTTGTTTTATCCTCCGAACAAGCCTGAGAGATAGGTATTATTGTTATCCCAATTTTACAGATGAGGAAACTGAGGCAACCTGAGGTTAAGTGACTTACCTAGGGTAACACAGTAAGTATCTGAGACTAGATTTGAACTCAGATCAGCATGACTGCAGGAGTCAGTACTCTGGAGAGTTTCCTGACTTCCTTACTGCTCTAGTTGAGATGATGATGATGATGATAGTGATGATGATGATGATGATGATGATGGTGATGATGATGATGGTGATGATGATAGTGATGATGATGATAGTGATGGTGATGATGATTCCATCTCCCAGGATGGAGGCATGGAACGTGGCATGGAATGTAGAATATCCTTAGAGACCATTTAATCTAATCCTCAACTCTATCATTTAATAGGTCCAAAGGACTTATTTGTGGTCAGGCATGTCACAATGTCAGAATTTTAACCATTGTCTCTGATTCTAAATTTACTTTGTGCTCTCTCCCTCCCTCCTCTCTCTCTGTCTCTGTCTGTCTGCCTGTCTCTCTTCTCTTTCTCTCTCTCCCTTCTTCCATTTATTCTCCTTTCTCTCCTTCTCCCTCTCCCCCTTTTTTCTTCCTCCTCCTCTCCATTGCTCTCCATGCTATTTCCCTCCCCTTCTTCCTTTTCCTTTTTGTCTTTCTTCCTCCCTCTTCCTCTCTTTCCTTCTTCCCCCTCCTTTCTTCTCTCCCTTCTCTTCCTACCTTTCTATCCCTTCTTCTCCCTCCCTTCTTCTTTTCTCCTTTTCTCCTTTCATCTTCTGTTATTCTATTACTTTCCCTTTTCAGGGAGATCATAACTTCTATAAAAGCAAGGTCTTTGCAGTTTTCAGCAAACTTGTTTCATGCTACTTAAAGTAAAGCAAAAAGAAACAAGAAGAAAAAATAAATAAGTAATGACTAAGATCGGGGAAATATTATAGAAAGAATATTTTAAGCATGATTAGTTTTGATGGAATTCAGGTGTATATCTCCAATTAAAGCCATCCAATACAATTGTAAATGTTTTCTCACTATGAAAAGAGCGCCTATATTGGTGGAATCTCAGAGTATTTTGTGCTATTTTTTGAGTTTGGAATTTTTCATTATATAGTGCCTTAAGGTTTGCAAAGTGCTTCCCAAATATTGTCTCATTTCATACAACAACCCTGAAAGATAGGTGTTATTATTATCACCCCACTTTACAAATAAGGAAACTGAGGCATAGAAAAATAACATTATTTGCTTAATTAAAAATTAAGTAGTTCTGCTTTTCCTCCATCATTTTCTATAATTCTAGCCACCTAGACTATAGCTTTATACTTTCTTTGACCTTCTTCTTTCTTCTACTATAGCTAAAATATTTTTAAAAGAAAAACATTTTCTTCTCCTTAGTATCCAATACCAGTTTCTGCTTGTTCTGAGCTTTAGTGCACCTAACACTATTCTTTTGAATCAATTACACTGTTTTGTCCTCATCCTAGCTGTGCTTCCATAAGTTATGTTTTTAAAAAAAATCTCAGTTGGTTCATGATTTCTGTACAGGGGCAATCAGAAGATCAGTTTGGCAAAATGTAGAGGGAAGTAGAAGAGCAATG
Organism: Pseudochirops cupreus; assembly: GCA_028627135.1. Classification (NCBI taxonomy): domain Eukaryota; kingdom Metazoa; phylum Chordata; class Mammalia; order Diprotodontia; family Pseudocheiridae; genus Pseudochirops; species Pseudochirops cupreus. The sequence goes on along the minus strand of CM053584.1, from coordinate 50,803,114 downwards.
CATAATCAGTCTGGAAAGATAGAATAGAGCTCCAATAAAAGGAACTGTAGCCACTAAAGCTTCTTTAGCATGGAGGGATATATTCAGCCATGGGCTTTAAAAATATCCCTTTGGCAGATATGGAGGGCATGATTAGAAATGGAAGTGACTAGAAATGGGGAAAGAGATTAGGAGGCTCTAGCCATAGTCTAGGAGAGAGAAGAGAAGGATTGAAACTAGGGCAGAAGCCATGTGAGTAGAGAGAATGGGATAGAGTCCAGAGATGCTATTAAGGTGAAATCGATAAGAATTATAGAGCTCGAGAGAGTAAAGGAAGGGTTGAGGAAGAGTCCAAGATTGAGATTTTGGCTGATTGGAAGGATTGTGGTACTGTTTTTTGTTTCTTTTATTTTTGTTGTTTTTAGAAATGATTTAATATTTTATTTTCTCCCAATTACATGTAAAAGCAATTTTTAACATTCATTTCCTTAGTTCCAAATTTTCTCTCTTCTTCTCTCCCTTTCTTCCCTCATTGAGAAGGCAAGCAATCTGATATAGATTATACATGAACCGTCATGCAAAACATATATCTATGTTAGTTGTGTTGTAAAAGAAAACACTGATAAAAAAGAAAAATAATAAAAAAGCAAGCTTCAATCTGCATTTAGACTCCATCACTTCTTTTTCTGGAGATGGATAGTATTGTCCCTGATGAGTCTTTTGGAATTATCTTGCGTCTTTCACAATTGGTCATCATACAATGTTGTGGTTACTATATGCATTGTTGTCCTGGTTCTGCTCACTTCACTTTGTCTTGGCTCATATAAGTCTTCCTAGGTTTTTCTGAGAGCATCCTGCTCATTTCTTATAGCACAATGGTTTTTCATCACAATCAGATACAACTTGTACAGCCATTGCACAACTGATGTACTACTCCTCAATTTCCAATTCTTTGTTAGATGGTGGTACACTTGAGAGAAATTGGGCAGCTAGGAAGAAAGATAAGTGTGGGGGAAAAAATGAGTTCTGTTTTAGGCATGTTGAGTTTGAGATGCCTATGGGACATGACGGTAGATATGGCCAGGAGGGAATTGATGTTGTAGGACTAGGGCTCACCAGAGAAATGAGGGCTAAATGTGTAGATTTTGGAAACAGCTAAATGGCTTTGTTTGACTTGTAGTTAGGAAGTACTGTGTTCAAATCCTGCTTCAGATACTTACTGGCTATGTGACTCTCCTCAAATCCCTTTACTCCTTTCAGGCTCCATTTTCTCCTCTGTAAAATGAGAATGATACCTATACCAGGGTTGCTATGAAGCTCAAAGAAGATATGTAAAGCACTTTGCAAACCTTAAACTACTGTAAAATATTAGCTATTTTGGAGTCATGTTCATAGAAGTAATGACTAAAATGATGATATCATCAAAAGAGGAGAGAAAGAAAAGGACCCAGAGCCCTGGGGTATGCCTATGAACAGAAGGTGGGATATAACTGATTGTCCAGCAAAGGAACCTGAAAAAGAATATTAGCTAAGTAGGAGAAGAACCAGGAGAGATCTGCTACGTGTGAGGACTAGCAGGAAGGTTGTATTAACTGGACCAGAGCATACATCAAGAGGAATAATGTATAATAAAACTGGAAAGGTAGATTGGAGTGAGGTTGTTAAGGGCTTTAAATGACAAACATAATGGTTTGCTTTTGAACCTAGATGTAATAAGGAACCATCGTAGTTTATGGAGTATAAGAATCATATCAACACACTTGTACCTTAGGAATATCACTTTAGCATTATGTGGAGAATGGATTGAAGAGGAGAGAGGCTTGAGCCAGGTTGATCAATTGGAAGTCTATTGCAATAACCCAGGTCCAAAGTGATAAGGGTATGAACTGGGGTGGTGACTATGTAAAGAGAGAAAAGTGGAAGGGCAGAAGAGATGGTATAGAGGTAGAATCATCAAAACTTATTGATTGTTTGGATTTGTAAGATGAATGTTAGTATGGAGTCAAGAACGATCACAAAGCAGTAAATCTGAGTAGGATAATGGTACCCTTGAAAGATATGGGGAAATTTGGGAAGAGATATAGGTTTGGGGGAAACGTAAATGCATTCTGTTTTGAAGATGTATAACAGTAAACACCCTAGCACACTCAGGATGGTCTGCTATCACAGGTTCTTTTGATCTGCCTTATAAAGGAAAGACAGCTTTGAAGGGGTTCACAATCCTCCTTTAATTTCAGAGAAAGAAGTGTGTATAGAAAATACAAGCAGATGCCATCTTGGAGTGGGGATAGGGGAGAGATGGGGAAAAAACTTGTAACAAAATCTTGTGGAAATGAATGTTGAAAACTAAAAAATACATAAATTCCAAAAAATAAAATGAAATAATTTTTTTAAAAAAAGAAAATACAAGCAGATAAATTATCATGAAGACCAACAGATAGGGCTCCAGCTGTTTGAGTAAAGCAATATTGCTATACACTTTACATACATCACCAGATTGAGGGAGCACAGACATCTAAGCAGTTGGGGGAGAGGGGTCTTAACAAATGACCACTCAGAGTCTCAACCAGGAAATAAAAAAAATCCTTCTCATGAGTGGACCCCCAAAGCAAAATACCAAACTCCTAGAATATGTAACAAAGACTCAGCCCTGATTGGCTCAATGCCAGAAGGCATGAAACTTACTTGACTCAAAACAGCCATGAATTATCAGGGTTCAAAGGAGATTAATCCTTCAGATGTTTATAATTTAGCCTGAGTCTGGGAAACTGAACTCTGAAAAAGAAAACAACAAAATCCCATCTTGCTTGTGCTAACAACATGCTGAGTTTAACATGCTTGTGAGATATTCAGTGTGACTTAACTAATAGAGGGTTGGTGATGTGAGTCGGGAGCTAAGGAGAGAGACTAGGGCTAGAAATATAGATCTATGAGTCATTTGTAAAGAAATAGTAATAAAACCCATGAAAGTTGATAAGGTCAGCAAGAGAGAGTGTGTGTAAAGTAAGAAAAAAGAGAGTCTAGCACAGAGCCCTGGTATATACCCACACTTGGAGAATGATGATTAACAAAGAGACTCTCCTCTCCCCCTCTTTCTCTTAACTCTCTCCCTTCTCTCTCTCTCTCTCTCTCTCTCTCTCTCTCTCTCTCTCTCTCTCTCTCTCTCTGTCTCTCTCTCTGTCTCTCTCTCTCTTTTTCCTCTTCCTACTCCTCCACCTCCTCTTTTTCTTACTCTCCCCCTTCCCCCACTTCCTCCTTCTCTTCCTCCTTCTGAGCAGTCATACAGGGTGAAGAAGAACCAAGTGTTAGCTGTGTCACAAAAACTCAGGGAGGAAAGAATATCCAAGAGCTGAGAGTAATCAACAGTAACAAACACTATAGAAAGGTCAAGAACAATGGTTAGGAAAAAAAAAAGATTGGATTTGGTAATTAAGAGATAATTGGTTTAAATTAAGTAATGAGGTCAGAAGCCAGATTGCAAAAGACTGAAAAATGCGTGAGAAGAAGTGAAGACAACTGTGGTAGAATAAAGGAAGATGTCAAAGGCTTTTGAGGTATAAAGCTGAGAAAGAGAGAGTTTATGGTGAATTGCCTATTGAAGATCACCATGGTGCTAGAGACGCATTTTTTGGTGGTAGATGGGCATTATTCAGATGAAGAAA
>CM053584.1:50765072-50798973 GCA_028627135.1 Pseudochirops cupreus | reverse complement strand
GTCTTTTAAATTTTTTTTCAGTTTTTCTTTTATACTCTAACATTTGATTTTTAAAGTCTTTTTAAAGATCTTTTATGAATTACTTTTGGGCAGGTAACCATTTGGTTATTCATTAAGGGTTTCTTTACTTCAATATCCTCCTCTGAAGATGAACCCTGGTCATCTCTATTCCCACAATAGCTCTCTGTGGTTGAATTCTTTTGCCTCTGCCTGTGCATTTTTTTTTGTGATAATAGCTTAATTTTTGTAATCACCTCCAGCCCTGGGGTATGGGAAATGGTGCCTCTTGTCCCAGATTTTCAGTTCTCCCTTCTAGCCTGGAACCAAAGCCAAACCTACCACCTCTTGTAAGTGCCCAAAGCCAGGGGCTTTCTGCCCCACTGCTTCTGCACTCACTGAGTATGTGCTAGTTTCTTCTCAAGCTACCGCTGTCCCCACCCTGTTCTTTGAAGCACAGCTAGGTCTGGTGTTCCTTATCAGTAGAGGTTCCCTCAGTGTTCCTGGCCTCAAATGCACAATTGCCCTCACTATCTGGGGGTGAAATTTCCTGTAGCTGGGGGCCCTTGCAGCCTCTCAAAGCAATTAACCTCCAGACTTGTTGCTTGTTAAAAAGGAAGCTAACCTGGAGGTGTTTACTCTTCACAGGAACCAATCTTTGTCCTGGGATTTTTCATTCCATCATCTCAAATTGTCCCTGGAAGACCCTGGTTGTGCCCCTATTCTTACTTATCTCCACCCACATTTTGTTCCCCCTAAAGTGCTATTTTAACTCTTTTTTAGGGGGCAGGGGGAATCTTGAGAGCTTGGAATTTTCTGACCTGCTCCACTATCTTCCCAGAATCTTCTTTCTTTTGATGAACTTTCAATAGAATTCCCAATGACAGCTTCTTGGAGACTGTTCCATCACATTTCACAATCTGATAAAACATTTTCTCTAGATCTTAATGAACTTTGATCTGCACTATTGGACAGAATATCAATGGTGAAGATAATATTGAGGTATTAAAGCCTATTTTATGCTTTACAATCTGGATAATGGAAAAGGTCTTATCGCTTAGAGGACGGTGTCTCCATACTGAGATTCTGTGTGTTTGATCATACCTGATCCTACAACCTCTAGGCCCATTGAGAGATGTCGTAGGATGGGCTTTAAGGTATCAAAACTTTTTACAGGTGTGATGTCATTTGATCCCTATGATGAAATACATCGTATATTTATCAGTCAGTGAGGTAGACGAATGAATGCCAGTGTTATTATTTCCATTTACAGATGAGGAAATGGCGACTAGGTAATTTTTTCCACCCAAGGTCACACAGCTAGTAAGTGGCTTGGTCACTTTTGGTTTGCATAAACATTAATGGGAGGACACAGCCTGAGAAAGTCAAGGGAATAGAGAAGGAAAAAATCTTTAACCAAAAGCAGGAGAATCAGACAGGCTCTGGAACAGTGGCCTGATTGCTCTCACAATGTCTGCTAGATAGAAGAAAAAAAAATAAAGAGAGTAACGTGAGAAGCCTCTTGAGAGGGATCTGCACAGTACAACACCCCATGGAAGTTTACCAAGGAGTGAGAATCCACAGAGAGAAAACATTTCCCATGAGGGCCATCAACATGCAGCTCTGCGTCATCTGCTGAAGAGCGGTGTTATCATCCCCACTCCCACCATCATCATCGTCAGTATCAGAGGCATTGTTACTGAAAGCAAAAATCGCTCCCATTTTTACAGCACTTTAAGATTTACTTATGTTTTTTGTTGCCTTCTCAGAAGAACCCTGAGAGGCGGGTAATGTTAGTATTATCATCTGCACTTTACAGCTGAGAACACTGAGGCTAAGAAGGGTTGATCTTTTTGTTGCAGTGCTGCCTGAGGAGGCATAAAGAATTAGTCTGGGGAGCAGCTAGGTGGTGCAGCAAATAGAGCACTGGCCCTAGAGTCAGAAGGACCCGAGTTCAAATATGACCTCAGACACTTAACACCTACTAGCAGTGTGACCTTGGGCGAGTCACTTAACCCAAATTGCCCTGCCCTCCCCCCACCAAAAATTAAAAAACAAAGAATTTATCTAGTATTCCTTTCCCAGATGAGTATCCAGAGTATAATGTTTTATATGAATAAATCTAATCATCAGTAAATACCTTGCAGCACACAAAGAATAAAACAACAAATGAATGAAAGAATTTAAAAAATCCAAGTGCTCCCTCTGTTCAAAGCAGTGGGGCTTCAAATAGCAAAGCAAAACAATCCCTCTCCTCGAAGAGCTCATATTCTAATAAGGGGAAACCACACGTATGGAAGATTTCAGTTGCAGGTCAGCTGCAGTCCCATGATCCTTAGAGTGTGGTGGCAAAACTGATAATAACACACCTTCTTTAGTGTCATTTACACGGATAAAACCATATAATAGCAAACATTTATTTAATACCATGTGCCATGCACTGCGCTAAGAGCTTTACAAACATCATCTCATTTGATGTTCACAACAACCCCGGGAGGTAGGTGCTATTATTATTATTTTGCTTTTTTTTGAGGGGGGAGGGCAGGGCAATTGGGGTTAAGTGACTTGCCCAAGGTCACATAGCTAGTAAGTGTTAAGTGTCTAAGGCTGGATTTGAACTCAGGTTCTCCTGACTCTGGGCCAGTGTCCTATTCACTGTGCCACCTAGCCACCAAATCAGACCAAGCCAATCTGGAAACACTTACGAATGAAAACAGAAATAGAATTTCTAATTTTTACATCTTTAAGGCCCGGCACAATGCCTGGTGTAATACATTATTATCTCCATTTTAGAGACAAGGAAACTGAGATACAGATTAAGTGACTTGCCCAGGGTCTGAGGTCATATTTAAACTCAATTCTTCCTGACTTCAGTCCCTGAACTCAATCCACTGGGCCACCTAGCTGTCTTTCTCATGATGAACCATTTGATAGGGTCACAGACTTTGGGGCTGGAAATGTTCTTTTTGGGGTCTTCAGTAGCTGTAGTTGTTGAGGCAGGGGCTGCAGCATGTACAGAAGCAGTTGCCAGGTCACATCTCTACAAAGGATGATCCATTATGTGGCAACAGGGGTTGGATTGGATGCAGCAGCCCCAGGTCAGGAAATACGCTTCTCTTACCTTTTACCAGTGATAGCTCACGTTCACACACATGCAACCACTTCACCTGGTTGTATCACTGCCACTATTTCTGTGGGACTTCAGACGTCTGATGCTTCAGAATGTGTATTTCACCACTCCATCGACATGACAGGTTCTATACTTATTTGTCTCCAAGCACCTGAACAAGAGGTTGGGGGAGGGTTGGAGTGTGTGGATGAGTTTTCTTTGTCCCTGTATGGGTGAAGCTGCAGAGACAAGAGTTCTACCAGCAGCGTTGGGTAAGGCATTAGCAAGATCACAGATGAAGAACATTATTAGCAATGTCCCTTAGCAGCTGGGCATTCAGTTCACACTGAGAGAATACATTTCTTGACATCATGGGATATATTTATAAAAACCACTACCAAAGGTAGATTTTAAAAGGCACCTTGGGAAAAATTCATTTTTAAGTTTTTGACCCAAGGAGAAAGGATGGGAGGAAAGGTGAGAAAGACCTACAAACATCAGTAGCAACAGGTTGCCATAGCAGCTAGACTGCATGAATGATCACTATGGAGAAATTCTCTCCCTCTTTCTAGGGAACACTGATTGGGATCCTGACCAGTTTGGGCCTTGGGAGAGATTAGCAGAAAAGCAAGAATATCAAACCAGACCAAGCCAATCTGGAAACACTTATAAATGGAAACAGAAATAGAGTTTCTAATGTTTGCGTCTTTAAGGCCCAGCACAGTGCCTGGCATGATATATGCCCTTAATAAATGGTTATCGAGTGAAATTAAATTCTAGTAAGATATTGATAGAAGACATACTCAAACATGCAAAACTATATAAAACAAATCTGTAGAATGCAAGTATCTGCTTTAAACATGAGGGATAGCCATAGGAAAATTTATGAAGAGGATAAGGGATTTGGGGAGTAAAGGGAAGGGAATTTCCCCCCCTTTGGTCAAAGCGCCCTCCCTCAGATGCCCAGAAAGAGCCTCATCCCCTCTTCTCCCATAGTACCCTGTTTACCCTCACTTAATCAAAACCCACCTCTCATATCCCAATATCTCTGAGCCTTAATAGATAGAGGAACACTTCATCTGATAGGCTAATTCGTGCTTACTTTGTTAAGGAATGATAGTGACTTAAAATGTTACTCTGTATTCCAGTGGTTCTCAACCTTCCTAATGCCATAACCCTTTAATACTTGTATGTGGGTGTATCTGCATGTGGGTGGACCCTCCTGGAGATGAATAGAGGAGTGGTGTCTCAGTTCTAAGACCATCGGAAATATGTGTTTTCTGATGGTCTTAGGCAACCCCTGTGAAAGGGTCTTTTGACCCCCAAAGGGGTCACGACCCACAGGTTGAGAACCACTGCTGTATTCCATTTCTTTCTTATCTATAGATAGAACATTTGCATTTTGATACCTCTTTTCAATGTCCATAAGTATGATGGCACAGAGATAGGGAATATCATGACAGCAGAATCTTCCTGAAAGCCCCTAAAATTTACTGTGCAAACATTTACCTGTGAATGTAATTCAATTATATTTTTATTAAGCAATTTCTATGTGAAAGGCACCATGCTAGTACTGAAGATACAAATTAAAAAAAAAAGACTATCTGTGTCCCTAAAGAATACATCCTACTGGAAGAATATCAATTAATGATAACAACAGCAGCAATAATAAGAATTAGTACTTATGCGGTGCTTTAAAGCGTGCAAGGTACTTCACATATTTTACCTCCCTTGATCTTTTCACAACAACCCTGGGAGACAGGCACTATTATCACACCCATTTTACAGATGGGGAAACTGAGGTCCAGAGAAGTCACAGAGATAGTAAGTCTCTGGGTGAGAATTCAAATTCAGGTCATCCTGGCTCCAAGTCCAACATTCTATCCCTTGCACCACAGATACACATGAAACAAGGTAGAGTATGATGAGGGCAAAGATAAGATCAAAACATGTGACACCAAGACAATTGAAGAGAAGACTTGTATAGGTACCAGGGGAGATATTGTAGAGGAAATGGCACCTGAACTGACCCATGAAGAAAGAGAAGACTTCTATATACAATCATATACCATTGAAATTGAAAATTTAAGGGAAACAAATAGATATAGATATATATATGGATATATATGCATATCCATTTGTTTCCTTTAAATTCTAGTGTGTGTGTATACGTGTATATATATATATATATATATATATATATATATATATACATATATATATGTATACAAAGGATGCAAAGGTATCGTTAGAAATATAATAGCCACAATTGTTCATATAAATAACAAAATAAGTCAGTATGTCTTAAAGAGATAAACTCTGACCTCTCGGTCAGCAAAGTCTGAACTCCAGTTCCATCTTTGTCAATTCAGTTAATCTCTTATTGCCCCCAGGCAACTCTTTAAGGACAAATTTTAGAGCAAGTGACAATCTTCAGTGGTAGAAGTTTCCTCATCAGGACTTCCTTAGAGAAATAGAATCGCATCAGAACAAATCAATACAAAACCAAACAGTTATAGTCTGATTGTCTCAATTGATCAAGAAAAATCCTCAAATAAAATGTGGCACATGTAAATATTCTGCAGTAGCTTGTTTGTACATGTTTGTTTGCGTGTTCTCTCCATTAGATTGTAAATTCCCTGAGGGGAGGGGTCATCTTTTGTCTCTTTTCTGTATCCCCAGAACTTAGCACAGTGTCTGGCACATAATGGGCGCTTAATAAGTTCTCACCGATTGATTTCTAGAACTAGACAAAATTATAGCAAATTTAATTTGGAGGAACAAAATGTCAAGAATTTTTAAGGAAGTAATTTTCAAAAGTTGGAATGAAGGAAGCCTGGAATTACCATCGCTATAATATAAGGTAGACCATAAAGTACTACTAAATTAATATTGTTAATATTGGATAATACTGGATAAAAAACAAAAGAGCATATTGGGGTAGCCAACTATAGAAGCGTGGTCTAGAAGCAAAACAAACAAAAAACGAGAAAAAAATCGTTAGGTCAGTGTTGGAGAAATCCAAGAACTCAGTCTACTAGAACAAGTTTCCTCTCCAGTTGGATAATAGATCTAAAAGTAAATGATCACATCACAAAATTAAATCCTTAAAGTAGTCAATCAACAAGCACTTACCAATGCCATCTAGAGGCATCTGGGTGGGGCAGTTGATAGATCTTTGGTCCCAGAGTCAGGAAGACCTGAGTTCAAATCCAGTCTCAGACATTTTCTAGTTGTGTGACTCTGGGCAAGTTGTTTGATCTTTGTTTGTCTCAGGATCCTTGATTGTGAAATGGGGATAATGAAAGCACCTGCCAAAAAAAAAAAAGCACCTGCCTTCCAGGGTTCTTGTGAGAGTCAAATGCAGTAACATTTCTGAAGTACTAGGCATAATGCCCAGCGATCAGTAGATACTTAATACATGCCAGTACTTCTCTCTTCCCTTCTCTTCTCATCAGGCACTGTGCTAAGTAATGAGGATACAAAGAAGGTAAAAAAAAATTTTTAAATGGAATTCTTACACTTGAAGAGTTCACAATCTAACACCAGCAAATTGTAAATAATTGGGTTCATACAAGGTGTATCCACTAAATATGGGGACAATAACTTCAAAGGGGCAGCAGCTAGCGGGACCATGAAAGGCTTCCTAAAGAAGATAAGGTTTGACTCAAGTCTTACAGGGAACCAGGAAAACTGGTGAAGTGAGGACAGAGAACATTCCAGGTGTTGGAGGAAGATAGTGCAAAGGCATTGAGTGGAGAGATGGGGTGTCATGTATGAGAACAGCAAGGACAGTGAAGTTGGATTACAAAGGATAAGAAAGAGATTAACATGTAAGAAGACTGAAAAGCCAAGAAGGACCAGGTTTGGAAGAGTTTTCAATGCCAAAGAGTTCTATTTTATTCTATAGGTAATTGGAATCTTGACATCTTTTTGGTGCTTTTTGGAGGATTGAGGAGGGAGTGCTTCATAACCAAACAAGGGATGGGGGAGGTCATAAAGGGCAAAATGGGCCATTTCAGATATTTCAAATATTTTATAGGAGCAAAATAAAAGCCTCTAAGATAATAAGAGAAGGTGTGAAGTGGGAAAAAATATCTTTGGATCAAACATGTCTAACAAAAGCCTTCAAAATGTAGAGCATAGGGAGTTTACCACTTATGCCTACGATTAACAGACTAAAATGAAATAAAATAAACATATAAAAATAAAATTTATGAAAATAAAATAAATGCATACTAAAAGAATGTGAACAAAAAAGGTTAAAAATGAAAAAAAACCATGATAACATGAAGCAAATCAATAATAAAAGGAGAAGTACAAATTAAAACCACTCCAAGTTTTAGTTTCATATCCACTAAATTTTCAAGGATGATAAATAATCAGTGCTATAAAGAGTATGAGAAGACAAGCACATGATATGTGCTATTAGCACATCTACAAATTGGTCCACCCATTCTGGAAAATGACTCGAAATTATGCAAGACAGATTGCTAAATCATTCATACCCTTTGACCTAGTGATCCAAGGAGGTTAGCAACAAAGCCAAAATATTCAGAACAGCATTTTTTTTTGGAGGGGGGGGGTACAAAAACAAAAGGAAAAGAAAAAAAGAAACAAATTAGATCCCCATGAATTAGGGAAATTGTGGTGTACGGATAAGAGCAACGGCAACAGCTAACATTTATAAAATGGTTACTATATGCCAGGCACCATGCTAAGCACTTTACAATTACTATCTCGTTTGATTCTGACAACAATCCTGGGAGATAGTTACTATTATTGACACCATTGTACAGATAAAGGAACAGAGGCAAACAGAATTGAAATGATTTCCCCACAGTCACACAGTGAGTAAGTGTTTGAGGTCAAATTTGAACTTAGGTCTTCCTGATACCAGGTCCAGTGCTCTATGGTGCCACCTAGATGCCCCTCAGCTACATAAATGTAAATAAATGAAAAGGAATATTGGCACATCATGCCATGATCTAGAGGCAAAATGGTTTTGTGGAGTCAGTCTGGGTCTAGAAGATGTTTCAGGTACTATCTCTGACATAAAAGGGTCCTATAATCCTGGGAAATTTACTTAATTTCATGATGCTCCAGGGCAAAACTGAAGAAGAGACAGAGCTGAGGCTGATCTGTATTAGTAGTTAGTGGTTACCCTTTGGGGAGTTCTCTACACAATGAAATCACGAGTTCAGTCAGAGCAATAGCAGCAACAAGAAAATGATGAATATGAAGAATTGAGAGAAACAGGAGAAGATCTGTTGGGGTGAATGCAGATCAAACCAAATAGAATCAGGAGAACAATATATACCATGATGACAAAACTCCAACAATGAATACAACATCACATGACATACAAATTCAGATGAAATCCAATCACCAATCTCAGTTCCAGAGGGGCACTGATGAAGCATCTTTCTCTCCAGTTGGTAAGAGAGGAGTTGAGGCATGGATGCAGAAATTTTGCAGATGCTGCTAGACACAGTCACTATGAGGGCTGGCTTTACTTCACTCTTTTTCTTTGTTGAAAAGAACAGTTCCAGGGGCAGCTTCTGTGTGGGGACAGAAAATATATCAAATTTGAGGACCAAGCATTAATCTGATTTGGCAAGAAAGTGACCCTTGAGCATAATTTTAATCTCCTTTAGAGATGGCCAATTTACAAAGATGCTAATTTCATCATTGTCTGTCAAAAAGGAAACAAAATGGAGGATGGAGATTAATAGGTGTTGAAATTATTCATTTCTACTTGAGGCCAGGTATGACCTATATTTATACAAGGTTCTTTGTGGTAACGAATGCTGATGTATGATTGTCAAGGCATAGAAGTCTTTGGGAGGCTTATAATACCACATGGGAATGAATAGATTGCTGTTTCTTCTTTGTTCTTGAAGAAGACCATGACATCAAGGAGGTGATGCCATGACATGCAAGTGAATTGGATTTAAGTGAGAGAGAGAGCCTCACTTTTTCCTTTGTAGCCATCTGGGTCCACTGGGAATAGTGAGGTAGCATTCTCTTGGAAATCACTATTTGGTATAGCTTTCCAATTCTCTCAGAGTGAGTTTCTTCTTTGTAACTTTGACTACTGAACTTCTAAAAGAAATAGCAAGGAGCTTATGTGAAAAGCTGTGGTCTGCAGTTAGGTCCTGTGATGTTCTTGGACCTAGAAAAATGTAACTAGAAAGAGAGAGTGCGAGGGAGGGAGGAAGACTGAAGGAGAGAAGGGGAGAGAGAGAGAGAGAGAGAAAGAGAGAGAGAGAGAAAGAGAAAGAATGTATGTATGTATGTATGTGTATATACATATATAAACATATATATGTATACATACAATTACTTCTACTACATCTAGATAGGTAGATTGATAGACGGATAGATAGATAGATAAATAGAAGTAGGAGCAAGATACTTGTCAATATGAAAAGCCAAGGTTATCATCTCACCAGAGGTACAATCCTTATTCTTAGAAAAGACATCTACTAGACCAGTAGATAAAATTTAATTTAAATGTTTATAACATTAATTAGGTATGTTAGTCAATGGTTCCCTGCTTCATCCATTCCTGATTTGGGTATCAGGACCACGTTTGGGTCACAAAGTTTAGTAGGGTGTCTTCCTTCTCTATTGGGAACAATTTTTGCAACAAAACTATTAATTATATTACACACACACACACACACACGCACACACACACACACACGCACACACACACACACACACATACATGCACGCACTTTTCTCCCAACTAAATCAATCCTTGTAATTTTTATCAATGATTTGTGTATTACATTTTCAGATGGCACAAAGCTGGGTAGAATTGTTAACACATTTGATGGCAGGAGCAGGATATAAAAATAATCCTTATAGTTACAGGAATTAGCCAATTATAGCCAGTGGGACAATATAAGAATATAATAAAATATAAGAACCCTTGTTTTAAGAAAAGACTTGTCCAAAGGACGACTAGATAAATAGCTCACAGGCAACTAATAAGGGTTGAGAAGGGCTGCAGTTAAATGAATCTGGGTCAGAGCACAGACACAGGAATAGGCCTGCAGAAGGAAGATAAGTCAGACAATGTCAAAGGGCAGGAGTGCCCCACGTGCACGCTTTCCTTAGCTTCTGACTGAACAAACTAATATTCTGTGGATGTTTCAGCCCCAGCCCATCTCTACCCAAACTCTGACAGCCCCCAACCCATAACCATTTAGTTTTGGTAAGTGGGAGTTAATAGCTCAGGCAGTAGACACTGAAGAAACTCAGAAAGGATAGTGGTTTTCATTCTCATTTATATTTTCTGGCCAAGCCCTCACACTGGTTCATACGCCCAAGCGCACTTGTATATATGTGAATGAGAATAAGGATATAGATTTACCTGTGACTGAGAGGATCGCAACATTCCTCATTGCACTTTGATTTGAATTCGCAAAGAAAACACACAGGAGCAGTGAAAATGAAGAGGAGTCTTATTTTTATAGAACTCTCTTGGTTCTGAGACCCAATAGGGATCATGGGTAATGTCAATATGAGCAACTCAGGTTGAAGTACATAGGTTGGATGATCAGTGGTATTGGCTAGGGGTTTTACATGCTCAGGGTCACTGGACTACAAGAAGAAAAGCACTACAGAAAATTCAAAATAATAGTCTTATGAAACTACATAAAACCAGAGCACAAAGATTGTTTGCCAGGGTCATAAACTCTGAAATAGAATCTGAAAGTCAACAGGGCAGTGGCTAAGAATTAGAAGAAAACTCTCTGGAGCTTTTGGTCTTGGTAGCCAAAAGTGGCTGCTGGCAATGGTTGCTCTGACAGCTGCCTCTGCTGCCTATTAAAACATGGCAATTCAGCCAACTTTCTCCACCCTATCCCAATGGGCCAGCCATTATGAATTTAAAGGGCCCTACTCACCTTGGCGACCTTGGAAATTTAGCATAAGAATTTCATTGTAAGAAGAGCAGAAGTGGCCTCTACCACTTGCCACCTGTATGAATTTTGCAAAGTAAGCCACTTAACATCCCTGGATCTCTGCCAATGGGCATGAAAAAGTTATTTAACCATTTTGGTCCTCAGCTTTCTTATTTATGAAATTAAAATAATGCTCCTCGTATACTGATGTCACAGAGTTGTTGTAATCAAATGAGGTAATGTATGCAATGTGCTTTCCAAAAATTAAACTATACAACTCCAAATTATTATTATTATGGTGAATGGTATCCTTTTCCAAAAAAAAAAAAAAGAATTTGAGTAACTGAGTCTGGGACCCAGATCCTCAACATTTCCAACAAATGTAAAAGTGCTTTAAAAAAAAAATCCTTCAACTTTACATGTTCTAATAGTGTGCCTCCTCAGGTTAATTCCCTCCTCCCAGATTCTTGTCTTAATTAAGAAATATTTATGGTGCTTCTACCGTGTACAAAGGACAGTCAGATTGTAAAGTTGTAAAGAAATGAAAAGTTAGTGTGGTGTTATGAAAAAAAGCATTGGATTTGAAATGAACAGACTTGCCTTCAGAATCCCACATCTGTTACTTACAAGCCTCTGGGAATGAAGAAACAACATGGCATCAGAAGACCTGGAGTTGCTACCTATGTAATTCTGGGCAAATCATCTCACCTTGCTGGGTCTTAATTTCCTCATATACCAAATAAAGGGATTGTCCTAGTTGACCTAAATTCCTTTCAGTTCTAAATTCTGTAGCTACAATACTATACTTCCTAATATCAGTTTAAATTCAAATTACATGACAGGGTGCCTATATTTAATACAATATCTAAATGTGTCAACTGAAAGTTCACAGGTTCAAGTCAGCTGGAGGAAGTACCATGGGCCAGGGAAAAACTATGGCCTCATGTAATGGGCCGCTTAAATGACAAAATTCCAGTGTTAGAAAGGACCTCAGCAGTGATCCAGTACAATCCATACAAACAAATCTGTATCTATATATACACACATATTTTATATATGTAAAATTATTCTACATGTATAGAAAAATTTTACATATCTATATCTATCTATCATCCATCCATCCATCTATCTATCTATCTATCTATCTAATCTATTTGTGTCTAATGGTAGCCATGTCTAGGGTGGGGGGAGGGAAGAAAAAATTTGCATGATCACTTTGTTGTATATTTTGAGGGAATAGCAATTTGTACATTGCAGATTTGCAATTTCATGTGCAATTATCTTTTTTATTGTGCTGTGTTATGGAATGCTTGCTTTGTTCTGTGAAGTGAAAATCAAATAAGTTTTTTAAAAATCATAATGATGATTTACATGGATTCCAAACTAGAAAAATGTAACAAAAATTACCACATTATGCCTTAACTTATCTGGATGATTGTCTCTTTAATTGCACAACTGTTGAGGCCAATTAGCAGATTTTTCCCACCTAAATAAGGCTATTCACTAATGTGCAATTATAGGTGCGAAACCCCTATTGTTAGGTTAGTTTTTGAGTTAGTAAATTTGTTGTTACACCACACGATGTAATTAAAAGGATGGGGGAAAGAGGGTGGAGGCAATGAGGAAAGGTTAAAAGGTTTAGGATTATGTAGTTTAGAAGCAAGAAGATAGGGAATAACAATCATTTATAATAGAAATGGAGGGCTAGTGAGAGAAATTTGAAATAAAATTCTGTTGTTGATTACTGAGCTCCTTCAGAGAACCTTCAGAGCAGCCATGGAGCTATCTCTCTATGCCATTGTCATGGGCTGTCATGAGATGACTGCTATCCAGGTAGTCTGCTCCCCATCAGCTTGTCTCCTTTTTAACTACAGTTATCCCTTCTATAACCTGGGGATTAGGGGAATGATGCTCCTACGATCTGGAAAATCTGCATAAAATTTTTTGGTCCTTTCCTTGCACCAGAGAAGAAGTCTGAATTATTATGGTATTAAAAGATAAAACATATTTACATTACCCAATTCTATACACATATTTGATGCATTTCTGAATTTTTTCTGTGTTGTCTGCTGGCCTTTGTGTTTCATCTGTGGCTTCCATAAAACTCCCCCCAAATTCCCATTTTACTTCTTATGCTGACCTGCAATATATCAAAACCTTGACAGGGAAAGTCACAATGTGGAAGAGGAAACTGTAGGTACAAGATGGTCACTCACCTAAACTATGAAAACTGGCCAGGGCCTGGAATGGCTTGTCAGATAAGACTCACTAAGCAGAAGGTAAGAGGGATTATTTTTTCAATTTTAGTCTCCAAAGAATATTGGCCATTTCCTGAAGAATGTGATCAACAGTCATGATTGATTGAAGAATGCTATATCTGCTGATCTGTAATGCATATCTGGAGGTGGTTCCTGGAAGGAATTTCTTCCTTTGGCTGTAGCCAACCTCCCATTATAAGTATTAACCTGACATTTAAGCAAAAAGTTAAGCTAAAACACTGCTGATTCTATTTGAAGGACCATCCTATCCTAATAACTTTCAAATGTACATGCAAGACCTATCTTCTTGTCCCTTCTTTTATCCTATGATAGCAGTCAATAATAAGGGATTTTTAATAGTATTTCACTCTGAGATCTTCCACTCTACTTCCTAATATCACTTTAAATTCAGATTACATTTTTGTTTTGGATTTGTCCATGCACACAGATTAAACAAAACATTAAAATAGCCCAGAAAACCCTGCATCTGGCAATATTCTATTGCTCTCCACCTCCCCTGTCCAGTTCTTTGTGTCATACAAACATATTGGAAATGATAGAGATACCTATCTTGCTCTACAACTTTTCTATTTAAAAAAAGGAAAAAGAAATAAAATCTAGGTCTTAGAATAATAGCTAGAGAACAGAAAATATCTTGGTATACACAGGCAGCATTTTTGGTCCAATAAAAAGAACTAATGCTGTTCAAGAGGATATTAGGGAAAGATGGGAAAATGTAGCAGAAATTCAGGTCTCTGGAATCTGGAGATATTGCTGCAAGAGGAGCTTCATCTCAGAAATAATAAGTGAAGTCAAAAATGTAACAGAGTAAATAGTCCATGGAACATTTCAGCTGAAGGTAAGCTTGCTTAGGCTCCTCCTTCACCCTACCATCATCATTCTCTCTGGCTCCTCTCCTCTCCCTCTCTCTCATCCTTCTTCCTTCTTAACTCTGCCTCCTTTCATTCTCCTCACTGCTTAACTTTAAGCATATTCCTGTTAGCTGGGCTGAATGTGACCTCCTGAAGCTGGCAGGGTGAGATTAGACTCAGTGGGGAGCTGTGCCAGTTTAATGAGTCCAAGGGGCATAAATGTCACTGTCTTAGCAGGCTCCCGCCAAGAATGCCAAGCCTCTGTGGGCCCTCAGTGACTTCCATTTGCATCCAGCCTCAGTCTCTGCCAATGGCAATAAAAAAGGGCCCTCTCAGAGACACTGCTCTTTGTATTTATACAAGGCAATGTGCCTACTGAACTATTTCCCCTTTTTCCCTCAGCAAGATTTTTAGCGGCTGACACCTACCCATTCCAGCACCTCTTAAACTGATTTCTGTCCTCCTTTATTGTTCTATGAATGGGAAAGTCCTGGGTTTCCATGGAGAGAGTACATGCCTCACTTTCAAACTACATATGCCAACCAATAGTTTTGTTAGGCTGAGTTGACCTATGCTTGAGTGAAAAACAAACAGGATTATCTGGTCAATTTAGACAGATTGTCAAAGTGAGTCATTGAGGCTCACCAAAAAAATACCAGAGTGGTTATAAAAAAAGTAGACAATTATTTTTCTCCCAAAGAGCATCATCCCAACCCAGCTCTAATTGTATATTAATCATTTAATGTCATCCTAATCATTTAAATTCTTAAATAAGAGCTAATTAGCTATTTCTGTGTGTTACATATGTGCATATATAATACATGTGTACATATCACAATACATACCCACAAACATTTGCCATACAAATGTGTATATATAATATATGCAAAATATGTATATGTAACATGTAATTTATGAATATATAACAAAAGTCTTGAAGTGTGACTGTCACAAATAATTTGGTAATCCCATGAAACTACTAAATTAAGAGCAGACTAGTGATTGATGTCCTCAGCAGAGAAGAGTAACTAACATATTTGTCAGTCAGAGACCTATTTCTACCACTATGGAGAAGGATGACCATTTATTTGCTTACGTGTCAATGTCGTTCAGATATGCTTGTGAAATTCCAGAACATTTCAATTTAACATGTCTGCTGATGACTTCTATAAAGCCATCTCAATTTGAATGAAAAATTATTAGCTTTGAAAGAAGTGTAAATATGCCTCTAATTCTTAAGTTGATGGATTGCTTTTCCCTTCCGAAGCCCTTAACTACTCTTTAGCCCCATATAGACATGGTCACAAACACATTTTATGTTAAAAAAAAATCCTCCAAAGATGAAAAATATTGAAATTCTGCTAGGAAAACCGAGTCACCATTTTGGAATATGTTAGCTGTTTTGGAGAGCTAGTTTAGTATTCAGACATATGCAATACTTCATTATACCCTGTGTTTACTGTGGGGGCCTTGAGTGCACTGAAATCTATAATGTCAATGTTATATGTCTGAGAGGTTTGCTTAAACATACACCATTGGACTACATCTGTTGTAAGAGAGAAGATATATGAAGGTTATAGTGTGGAATTGGCACCCACTCTCTTGGAAGATGGAAGAAATGTTAAATGAATTGGAATGATTCAGATTGAAGAGAACTGGAACCTGAGTTAACTGTTCCTCTAATTGAACATATTTTGTTACTTAGAAGATGCTAAGGAGCTTTTCTCTGTCTCTTCTGAGGAAAGAAGAAGAAATATGCTTGGGCTATTGATGAGATTGAAGTGTCATACGAAGGGAAATTCTGGAATTGCTAGCTTAGGTTGACTCCAGAGTAGATTACAGAAGAAAGTGGTAGAGTGATCTTCACTGATTGTTCCCAAACTCAGAGTTAGTATCCCTCTATTTGGTACAATTTTAAATACTCTACTTTTATCTGTTATTCATTAGCTTAGTGGGTTAGTGACAAAGAGAAAGAGATTAAGGTTTTAGGGCCCTATGGACCATGGGATCACAGTAATAATTTCAGTTGTTCAGTAATTTCAGTCATGACTGACTCTTCATGATTCCATTTGGGGTTTTCTTGGCAAAAATACTGGAGAGGAGCCTGAGCAAGCTCCTTCTCCAGCTCATTTTACAAATAAAGAACTAAGGCAAACAGGTTTAAGTAACCTGCCCAGGATCACACAGCTAGTGTCTGAGGCCAAATTTGAACTCAGATCTTTATGATTCCAGGCCCAACACTCTATCCACTGCTCCACTTAGCTACTCCTACAATGATCTTAGCCATTCTTGAATCATGACTGGATGGGTTGCATGCTAGTTTTATCTGGGATTAAAATAGAGCAAAATCAGATTATCCAGCCAAGCAGCTATAAGAAAGCCATGTGGCTGGGTCACACGAAATTGGAGAAAGTGTCAAAGTCATAGCACCTTCTTGTCAATGTTCTCCTTACTCTTGGCTTTAAGATGTCCCTCACTGCAGGCTCACATTTCATACCTGGCACAACCACAAGGGGTCAGACTTCCATATCTGTCAATGTCGATGATACTATAGAGTAAGGCAGACAAGTACATTTCTTTCCTTCAAATAACTCGGTGAACATTTACTTAAGGACCTACTATGAGCAAGATGTTGTGTTAGTCACTGTGAATAAAACACAGTCCTCCCCATAGTTACAAATTACAATTTTTGGATGTGTGGATTGTTGGTCAAACCAACATCATCACCTTACCGTTTCTGGGAGGAATGGTAAATGAGCTTGGGATTTTATTGATACAGGGATCTCCCAGGTGCAGTGGGTCATGCTATGAATAGTAGATTTCACTGACACTGACAATTTAAACATACTCTTATCTCATGGTTCACTTTGTGACTGAAGGAAAGCAGTTTGGAGTAGATCTTATCTTGGAACCCTGTTCAGTTGCTTAGAGACCTATTGAATATTATAAGTATAGTCATTTTAATACATACATACACATACATGGAAACACACGCAAACACACACTGTCCATGGATCCAGGCCTACTTTTTCACCACCACTTAAAGTGAACTTCTTCTTCCTTTCTTTTCCACAGGTTTACATTGATTTCTTATTGAGACGTGTTTTCCCGATTAAGTTGCCTCGATTCTTTCATTTAGGAAGTAGATTTTCAGTTTCATTGTGTGAGGTCTTTAAGCCAACAAGGTAGCCTTGCAAATAACTCTATTTTCTACCTACCTTATAGGATTTGGAGAAAGATCAAATGACATGACATAAAAGAAGTATTTTGTCATAACAAGGTTTATACAAATGTCAATTTGTCATCGCCACAGCCACCCAAATCAGTACCATCAGGGCCATCCTTTATTTGGCTTCAAAAGTTCATGTAGTCCCCAAACTGGAAGGGAATATAAGAAATCTTTTTTTTTTAATTTGTGTCTTCAGCAAAATAAATTTCTCAGCCAGGACACAACCTGGGCCATTCCTACTTTTCCGATCTTCTTACACATTTGTGCTTTCCTTCAACTCTGTCCTCCTATCAGATTAAGCTAGTTACTCTTCCAGAAACATGGCGCTGCATCTCCCATATTTATGCTTTGGTACTGTCTGTCCTCCATGCCTGCTATATACTTCCTCCTCTCTTCTGCCCATTAAAACCTCTGATTTCCTTCAAAGCTCAGTTCAAGCACCATCTTTTCCGCAAGGTCTTTCGTGACCACCCTTACCCCCCAAGGCTAGTGACTAGTGGGGTGTCAAGGGGAGCTGGAAATAAGCATTGGTTGATATAGTGCCCACTATGTGTCAGGCACTATGCTAAGTGCTTTACAAATTTAACCTCGTTTCATCCTCAACAATAACCCTGGGAGGTAAGTGCTATTATTATCTTCATTTTATGGTTAAGGACATTGAGGCAAACAGAAATTAAGTGATTTATTTGTCCAGGGTCACTCAGTGACTAAATGTCTGAGGCCAGATTTGAATTCCTGAATGCAGGCTTAAAAATTTAGCTGCCTTTATCCAAATCACCTTGTATTTATTTTGTATAAGTCTTAGCGTGGTCTTGAGCCTTAATAGCTTAATATTTTAATTGCTTAAAATTGCACTGAGGTTTTTGGGACACCCTGTATGCTACCTCCATCATCAGAATGTAAGCTCCCTGAGGGCAGGGCTATTTCACTTTTGTCTATCACTAATACTTAACATAGTATCTGGTACAATGCAACCACTTAATAAATGTTGATCCATTGACCAATTCTTTTCTGGAACATGTCTAGTGACAGCTACCTTCTTTATTTAACTTCTTTGTGTAGCATTTAATCATACCACTTGTCAAGAAGTTCTTGTATAGAACCCATATCTCTCTAGCTACAATTTAAACTGATTTTTCTCTTTTCAGTCTTCTGTGAATGTAGCGCCAATTAAGCATCTTTTTCAATGTACTTGTAAAAAATGCTTATTTTTTTCTTACCCTTGCCAAATCCTGGTTTATAGTGACTGCAGGCTTTCCTCCATATTCCCCTACCCCCATCCTACTTGTGGTTCTCATGGCCTCACAAGTGCATCACTGTTGTGGGTTTTTACTGCTCCTCCTTACCATAGTTTCCCCCTTTACCAATCATAGTACAATGCTGATAGGTTAATGATCCTAAAAGTGTGCTTCCATCATATCCCTTTTTTGAATAAAAAAATGATAATGCTTTCCTGTCATTTGTTTTAAATAAAAGAAGAAAAAAAAATAATATATGAATATATATTAAATATGTTAATATATATTGTAATATTAAGAATGGAGACTCATTGATTTTTTTTCATTCCTGGACTTCCATAAGGATGTCCTTTACAAAGAATATTGATAAGCTGGAAAGCTTCCCAAGGAAAGCAACAAGGATGATTGAGGAATCAAGCATATGCCATACAAGGATCTGTCAAAGGAATTGAGGATGTTTCACCTGAAGAAGAGGAAACTTAGGCTGGAGGAATGGTCACTGTCTTTAAATGTTTCAAAGTCTGTCATGTAGAAGAAAGATTAAACTCAGTCTGCCTGGACCCAGAGATCTAGACTAGAAGCAATGGGTGAAAGTTTCAAGAGGCTTCTTCATTATGTTAGACTTAATGTGAATGAAAATTCCCAATAACTGAACCCTCTAGAAGTGGATTCGTCCTTCTTCGATTATAGGAGATCCATTCTCATGGAGATTCTTTAAGCAAAGGCTAGAGCAGCCAGTCAGTCAATCACAAGCATTTATTAAATGCTTACTATGTGGGATGCTTGTCAGGGATGCTGTGTAGAAAGGGTCCTTGTTTAAGTATGAGTTGGATTGATTGGGTTGCTGTCCTTGGTGCTTGAAGAAGATCAAAATGACATCACTATGTTGGGATCAAGGTGCAATGTATCAGACTGTAACTGATCAGAGCAATGTGAGCTTGAAAGGCTCTACCACAGATTGGGCACAAATAGTCCATATGAAGATTTGGAGTACAGAAGTCTCTAAATTTGCATATCTCACTTTTTTTTTTGAGTTACTGAAATTCTGCCTTGCTCATAGAGTAAAACTAGATTAGATACCTGCTAAAGTAATTTCCAATCCTGAGATTCTGTTCTGTGAATCAAATCAATCTTACTTCTCTAACCATATCTCTTGATGCCTTACAATATGAACTCTCTAGTGAGGCCAACTTCCTTACCATCCATGTACACACCATGCCTACTTCCATGGCCATGCCTTTGTTAATGATGACTTTTAAGACCTGAAATGTTCTTCCTACTTCTTGCTGCCATTCCAACCCTTTAACATTCTTTAAGGTCTACTTCTTTTTTTACCTAGGCCAGTACAATGTTGCAGTATTTTAATGGATGGTATATCAGTTGATCAACAAATGTTTGCTGAGCACCTGATGTCATTTGGAAGAGGGACTACCCTTATTCTCTGTGGTTTCAGAAGAAAAAACTAAGACTAATGATTGAAAGCTATAAGAAGTTAGATTTTATTTTAATATAATTAAGGATTTGCCAACAATTAGAACCATTTAACAATATCATGAACTATATCACTGGTCATAGGATTACAGGATTAAAAGATGAAAAAGTCCTTAGATAAAATCTTCCAGTCCAATCCTATCATTTTTCAAGTAAGGAAACTGAGCTCCTGAGAAGTAACAATTCTACTGCTGAAAATGTTACAGCAGACTATATAACTGTCTATCTGGAATATTTTAGAAGGTTTCCTGCTTGGGATGGAGGGAGGGAGGCTAAACAATTTATCTTTTCTTGACTTCTTTCAACTCTAAAATGCTGAGATCCTATTATGTGTGAGGAAAATGAAGCAATTTCTAGTGAGAATTGAATGATTCTCAGTGAGAAAGAAGAATTGGACTCAAAACCTACCTTTCTCTTTCCAATTTTAATCTTCAATGTCCTATTAAAATATAATTTACTATTTCTTTGCCCATCAAGGGTTATTACTTCATCTCCAATTTGGAATTTCATTCCTCTTGTCCATGGTCCTGCTTGCCAGCTGTAGCTGGTGCTAAATATGCAGTCTGTTCTCCATCCACAGGGAGATTTTTGTTCCATGTTGCCAGCTAATCTAATCCTATCAATTTTGTTCCTTCTTTGGCTTTTGGCTTTTAACAGCATAGATTCTACAAGAAAAAGTAATGGCTTTTGCCAAAGATTTGTTCATAACCTTTTCCTGTCTTTCCCTACTTTTTCTTCTTACAGTCTTTTTCACTCCCATGGTTTTTACTACCACTGATATGTAGAAGACTAGCAAATTGTGGATTTTGAGCCAGAAGACTTGGATGTGACCTGAGGCAAACCATTTAACCTCCATGGATCTCAGTCTCCTCATCTATAAATGAGAGATGTTAGACTTGATGACATCTAAGGTCCCTTCCAGATGTCATTCTATGGTCCTATATCTCTAGTCATGACTTCTCATTTGAGCTCCAGATAAGGGAAGGTTCTCATTCTACCTCAGCCAAAAGATGCCGCAAAATATCTTAGAATCCTTGTTGGGAGAGAGGAGAGAGAAAAAAAAATGACTACGATTGTGATTTCATTGGTATAGGGAGCTTCTGAGTGAAAAAACTCTCCCCTATCAATGCAGGTTGGCACGTTCTCTGAAATTTATCATCTTGGAGAGTTGCTTAGAGCATTGAAAAGATAAGAGATTTTCCTACAGTAGTTTAGAGTTTATGTGAGAGATGGAACTTAAAATCATATCTTCCTTGACTTTGAGGTCAGCTCTCTACTATATGTATAATTATATACATAAAGATAGATATAATTATGCCTATGCTGATGATTGGACGAAATGAGTTGTTCATCTACCAAAGTCTGGAAAAAAATGGACATTCTGTATCTTTTCGCAAGTGAACAGTTAGACCAAACTCTTTTGGGCAGATCATGCCTCTTGTCTGGGAGGTTTTACAGTGGAGAATTACTAAAAGTACCATGATATCAGCCACATATTGGGGACCTCACTATCTATGAAATATTCAAGAAGAAATATTCAAGTTATACGAATATAACAGTATCAAAGTTTTCAGAGTTGTCCAAAAGAAATAAAATTGAGGAAAGTCTTGATGTCCTGTCAGATTTGGTAATCAGAAGATCATTGTTAGCTTTGATGAAATCAGTTTCCATGGGCAACGTAGCGTTCAGAAGCAATATTTCAAAGAGTTCAGAAGCAAATGAGAGAAGAGGAATTGGAGGCACTGAACAGAGATACTTTTTTCTAGGAATTTGGCTGTGAAAGGAAGAGGAGATTTAAGATAGGATCATTTTTCCTTTTTTTTTTTTTTTTTTTTTAGCATTGGGAAGTTTGGGTAGGTTTTTACGCATTTAGGAAGGAATCAAATGCCCAGGGAAAGATAGAAGATTTGAGAGTAAAGGAGTAATGGTGGGGGCAATCTTCTGGAGAAGATAAAGGAATGGAGTTATGTCTTCAGCATAGACTATAGAAAAGAGAGGAGAATGGGAGATGAGACTAAGGAGTTTGTGATGAAGAAGGAGGAAGAAAAGGGAGCTCACAATGAATGATCTCTATTTTCTTATCAATATGTGAGGTGATGTCTTTACTTTAGAGGGTGGGAAGCAAAGCAGAAAACTTGGGGAGTAAAAAGAAGTGTTTAACAAACTATTGGGGGAGGGAGAATAAGAAATCAATTAGGGAGGAGTAAAGCAATAAGGGTCTGTACTTCTGTGAGGGCCCAGTTGAGATTAGGTAACACAAATTGGCAGTAGATAGGCCCCTTTGATTTAGTTGCATGATTTCCTTCAAATTCATTCAGCAGAATGTGAATAAGAACAGAAGAGACAAGTGGCAGAAGAAATCTTGGGTTGGAATCTGGGCAGGCTATGGGGCATGGCTTTGGAGAGTAGAAAACAGTGTAGAACTGAATTGCTTTGACTAAACCAGTGGTTCTCAACCTTCTTAATGCCATGATCCTTTAATACAATTCCTCATGTTGTGGTGACCCCCAACCATAAAATTATTTTCATTACTACTTCATAACTGTAATTTTGCTACTGTTATGAATCATAATATAAATATCTGATATGCAGGATGTATTTTCGTTGTTACAAATTGAACATAACCCATAGATTGAGAACCACTGAATTAGAGGGTGTAGGGATGAAGATCATCACCTTTTCCAAAGTGATCAGGAAATAGAGGTAAAAATAGTTATGGTCAAGCTGTTTTAGTTGGTAGTGTTTCCTTGGAAAAGAGGGAATATAAGGCTCATGTTATCTTTGATTTGATTTTGTGACTGGTCCACCTCTGTTTACACAGTGGCCTTCAAGGGCAGGAACTGGGTCTACTTTTATATATTTATAAGTTCTAAACACAGAGCTTTTCACATAATAGGATCTCAATGCATTGTGATTGGTTTATTTTTGAGTTGTACAATTAATTTTTGGTCCTTGTTTGAGTTACGTTGTCTCTCCTTTTGAGAATATGACTATATCATAAATGAGAGAGAGACAGAGAGACAGACAGAGAGGAATCCACATTTTTACCTCCTTTAGGCTTTAAAAAAAAGAAAAGAAAGAGGAAAAAATATTTTCCCCTGATTAGTGCCCTATATTTAAAGGCTCCTGAGTGAGAACCCAATATAATTCATTGAATGAAATTATATGAATTTAGCAAACAGCAAGCCCTAATTAGGCCAAAGTACAACAGCTCATGACAAATGTGCAATTATTGTTGAATGAGCATATCTGTCATCATTCCACAAGGGCCCTACAGTAAAGGCTTGAGGCAGAAGAGAGCAAACTGAAGGGGAATGAGAGGAGATACCAGTCCATCATTCTGTCAGGGAGCTTAAATCAGAGTTGTCAGATTTTTGTAATTGAGAGCAACAAACATAGTTTGACCAGGGGTGGAGGATCATGATCTTTGTGGTTAGATTGACTTAGAACCCAGAAGGAGGATGCTAGGAAATTCCTTCTTTATACTTGATAGAAATTGTCATCGGTTCCTGCTTTACTGACAGTCATAGATCTAAGGTCCTTGAATGTTAGAACTGGAAGGGACCTTGGAGATCATTTATTCCAACTCCATTAATTGAAAAGAAAAAAAAAAGAAACAGAGAGCTTAAATCTTAGGATGGGGGAGGGGTTTCACCGTCTTTGTATCATGAACCTCTTCAATGAAGTCTAGTGAAGTCTAGTAATGTCTATGGACCCCTTCTCAGAATGACTTTTTAAATGCATGAAATAAAATACACAGGCTTATAAAGGAAAATAATTATATTTAAATACAGTTATCAAATGTTAAAATACACCCACACTCAAAAGTATACAGATCCCTGGTTAAAAACTCTGCCCTAGGGTTGTACCATTAGTCATGGAAACCAGGTTTTCAGACTCACATTCCATTTCTTTTTGAACTATTCTGTAGCTTTTTATCTCAATCCATATAAAAACACTGAAATCTCCCTATTGGGAGGTGGGGTTCAGAACTTTAACATAAAATATTTACAATATATTAACTCCCCTTCACATACACACACACACACACACACACACGCACACACACACACATGCACACACACACACACACACGGCAACGCTATGAGGCAAATATACAGCTCTAGCAACTAGAGAAGAATCAGAATATCAAGTTTTCTGACTTCATGTTAAGCATATCCTACAGAGGAGAGGTATTAAAAACAAAGGGGAAAACTTAAATCTGCCAACCATATACTCCCTGATGACATTTGTGTTAAAGCTGCTAAATGCCTACATATTACTCTTATAGCTACTGTGGAAATGCACAGAGGAGGGCTTGAGAAATGCTTTGAACCTAGGAAAGCAAGAAAACCAATCAATCAATAATGAGACAGAAAGACAGCAGATATATGGAATAAATCCAGTAGATGATAAGAACAAATGGCGTTATAAAAGTTCCTTGATGACATAGTCTATTTTATTCTTACATCTGTATTCTCAGTGACTTACACATATTAGGAACTTGATGAATATTCATTGAATTAAGTTGACCATGATCCCTCATGTATAGTTTTGGGGTGTAGATTTTGGACTTTTCCTTTTGGTGGACAAATGGTAGACTATGGGTACACAAGGTTATATATACTGTCAAATTTAGGGACTGTGTCAATTGGTTTTGATAAAAGGAAAGGATCTATAATAAATAATAAGTGGCACATTGATAAAATATTGTGAGATAAAAAGCAAAAGGTATCAATAACATTTCAAAAAAAAAAGAAATTGAAAGGGTTGAATATGTCATAAGTTTCTTGCCACCCTAAAATTCTATGACTGTATGAATGCTATTTGTTGTATCCCACAGGAAAATGAAATCTATATGTAAGCGTGAAGGTTAATGTCATTATAAGATCCCCTCTGATGGGTAACTTTTACTTCTGCCCTTGATTCCTAAATGCCAATGAAACTATATCCTTAGGACTCCTATAGTGTTTGAAACATGGATTTCAACTCATCTGTCATGTTGGGAAGAGACTGGAGATAGACTAATTCAGTTAATAGAAATATTAATTAGTCCTCAGAGTGGTAGAATGGGAGTTAAGGAGACCTGGATTCTATAACTAGTTGTATGACCTAGGGCAAATAAGTTCATTACAATGGAAATTCCTAGAAAGCAGGGATTGCTTCTCTTTTTGTTGCTCTTCATTTGTTTGCTTGCTTTAGGTTTAGTTTTTGTTACTGATTTTTGACTTTTCTTTGTATCCTGGCACTAATCCCACACGGAAACTTTCAAAGAAAGATTGGATGACCATTTGTTGCACATGTTATTGTGGTCATTCCTTTCATGTAAGGGTCAGACAATATGACTGCTGAGGCCTCTACCAGCTTTTAAACCTGATATTCTATGATCGGGTGACCAGTAAGTTTCTCTCCTCTTGGTAAATAATTGGTGGACTACGGGTGCATGTGGTTATGTATGCTCTCAAATTTAGGGGTTGAGTCAGTTTTGGTTTTGATGAAATGTTCTGTGATAAAAAGGAGGGATCTATGGGGAGGGTGTTACAATAAAAAATAATTATGGGGCAAGAAGTAAAAGGCATCAATAAACATTTTAAAAAGAAATTATGGTGGTTGAACATATCACCAGTTTCCTATAACTCTAATGTTCTTTGATTGGGTGATTCTATACTGTTTGTCCTAACCCACTGGAAAGTGAAATTTATACATGAGCATAAAGGTCAATGTCACTAGAAGATCCTCTCTGATAATTAACTGTTGCTTCTGCCCTTAATTTTTCCACATGACATAGCTTACAGAGAAAATAATATTGTGGTTCCCCAATGTCCAAGAATCTTCGTTTTTATTCTGAGTTTTTGAAAATTTTACATATAAAGAAGTTTAGCTTCAGTAACCTTCCATGACGTCATGGTCCTTTTTGAGAAGGAAGGACAAACAGCAATCCAAGGTTGTTGTTTCATGTTTAGTTAATTATAAAGCTACTACTAGAGCACAAGTCTTTGGATATCAAGTTCAGTACAGTCTCTACAAGTCTCTAACTTAAAAGACTGCCTCAAAGTGTAGGCTACCATATTTTCTTTGCTCAAGATGTAGCAATTAATGAATATTCAGTAACTGTGATATCATTATCCCTGTGAGAGGTAGAGAGGTAGATACAGAAACATTCCCACTGAGGAAGAAAAGAGGATTCTACTTAATGAAATAGGGTGTTTTCATCAACCAATTCAGTTTTTTTTTAAGTGCAAAGGACTAAAGGAAAGGCAGGTAGGTGAAGAACAAGTAAAAGAGTCATCTTCAGTTCAATGAATTTTAATTCATTAACATTGATTAACTAACTACTATATGCAAGGCACTGGGGGTGCAGAGCCGAAACAGCAACAACACAAAATTGTGCCTATTTTGTAGGTCTGGCCCTGTAGAAAGTGTTAAGACTATGAAGACAAGAAGGAGAAGAAACAGAAGAACACAGTTAACTAGAGAAGGGATTTCTGTGCCTAAAGGAAAGGGACCTAGAAATAGAGCTGTGCTCAGACTTTTGTGTGTGTGTGTGTGTGTGTGTGTGTGTGTGTGTGTGTGTGTGTGTGTGGAGTGTACAAAGGGTGGTGAGCCAAATGTGCCCTCTACCTCCAGGGGGCCAATGCCACAGGAGGAAATGTGCATGTCAAAGTAATGGAAAAGAAAGAAGTCAGATAGTAAAGATGGAAGTCTGACAAAACTAGAAGAAATAGAATGAAAAGTCTGAGGGGAAAATGCTAAGAGAGTAAGAGTGGGTATAAGCCTAGTTTTGACAAAGATAAATAACAGTAAGATTAACAAAAGCAGAAGGAAAAATGTGCAAGAATTATTTTAAAAGTTCACAATACAATGAATAAATATATTTTTAAAGGAAAGCGAACAAAAAACTTTCCCCCAAACTCCTGAAAAAGACAGGAAATCCTATAGATTTCTTCAGAAATTATAGAACAAAGCTACATACCAAATGTAGTCTCCGAGGGAATCAAACTTGAAATTTTAGAATTTCCACCCCAAACAACAAATACTATAAACATCCAGGAAAAAGGCTATCAGCCAGGAATCAGAGTCAGATCAGATAGTCCCTGATTATTCTATGTCTATGGGAAATCAGAGAAAAAATTGGAATATCATATTCCAAAAACCAAATGAGATCAGAATATATCCCATAACAACATCCAGCAAACCAGAGACAAACTGATAAAAACATGTGTACCAAATATAGATAGGCAAATGATTTCCACAAAAGAAACTGGAGGTAAGTAGAATATTTGACTTGAAAATACTCCTAACTGTAGAAATAAAAGAAAGATAAATAAGAAAATTACCAACAACAAAAAAGGCTAAATAATGAATTGAATTTTCTCATGTTTCTCAGGCAGAACAAGGCTACTATTTAAAAGAGAAATCTGATTGAGGCTTATACAAAAGAACAAAGAGAGATCATAAACGGATAGTAAGATATGAATTGGCTAAAGTTTTAAGGGAGGAGGGGCTGGAATAGTGGGAAGAAAGGAAAGATAGTGAATTGAATGACTATTCCATGAAATAAAAATCATGCTATCCCCAAAGTGAATTAACATTTTTGCTGAGGGATAGTAATTTGAGGGGGGAGAGGAAGGCAAGAGACAATGGGAAGTTGGAAATGAGACCATATTGAGAACAGGAAAAAGGATAATAATTTCTTCAATCTTCTGATAAGCATGGGGTTGGAGCTGTGAAAAAGTAGAATAAGAAGAGTGGGGAGTAGAGACTGGGTGGAATGTGGTGGGAGATGAGATGCTAACCTTGCTCCAGAAAAATAAATAAAGGATTGCCATAGGTAGGATTTGACTAACAATGGCCCAAGGACCAAATCCTGCCCACCTGTTTTTGTATGACCTACCAGCTAAGAATGTTTTTTAGTGTAAAAAACAAGTATTAACTCTGGTCACACAAAAATAGTCAATGGGTTGTAGTTTATCACACTATAAAGAATCATATTCCCATGATGGAAGAAAGAGGGATAGAAAGGGGCATCATCTTTTAGGGTAAGAGAGTAGGTTTTTTTTTTTTAGGATAAGAGAGACCTCTTTCTTTGAGTAGATATTATGCTTCTCGGGACCACTTTTCACCTCAGGAGATTGTATGGAAGTCTTTGCATTATGGTGTTTACCAGCATTCAGGGTAATGGGGAGATTACATATCCAGAGGGTATTGTGATTGTTAGGACAGGGGAAGGAACGGGTTTCATGACACATTGACTCCCAACATAGCATATATTCTTCTTTCTAAATTGATATTTTATAAGTGAGTGTAATGTTAACGGGATATAAGATCTTCACTGCCCATTAATAGACCTCACATGGAGCCCATTAAGGGAAGCTTGCTTAGGGGAGGCTTGCTTGTAGGAAGGCTTTCACATCTTTTGCTAGTTTCTAATTAGGTACTGAGTCATGAGGATTGTATAAATACTCTGAATTGGTATTTTGCTTTAGGGGCTCACTTATGAGAAAGTTCTTGTGATTCTCTGGTCAAGATTCTGAGTGACTATACTTTCAGAGCTCCCTGACTGCTCAGATATAAAGGCTTTCTCAATACAGATATGTAAGTAAAGTGTATAGCAATATTGCTTTGATTCAGGCAGTCAGAACCCTCTCTGTTGGTCTTTATTTCTCCGCTTGTATGTTCTCTGAATTTTCTCTGTTTGTATTTTCTCTGAAGTTCAGTGTGCTGACTTTTCCCCTGAACTAGTGAATGTAATAGGGGAAAATAACATTCAAAAAATTATGTATATACATAATTTCAGAGAAAAGGCACTAATATTAAGGGGGACTGGTAAAGGATTCATGCAGATAGTGATATTGTAGCTGAAACTTAAAGGAAGTCAGGGAAGCCAGGTAGTGGAGGTGAAGAAGGAAGGAATTCCAGGGATAAGAGACAAGCTGAAAAAAATGCATAAACTAGGGAGATGGAATGTTCTGTTGGAGGAACAGCAAGAAGTTCAGAGCCAGCAAAAGATCCAAGGTCACTGGATCATAGAATATGTGGCAGGAAGTAAAGTGTAAGAAAATTGTAAAGATGGGAAGAGATAAGATTTTGAAGGATTTTTAAAGGTAAACAGAGGATTTTATGTCTTTAAGTAGAAAAGAGTCACTGGAGTTTACTGAGAAGAGTGGTATCATTGTTAGAACTGCACTTTGGGGAGATCATTGTATGGAGGATTGATTGGAGTAGGGATACACTTGAATTAGGCAAACCTCTTGTAGAAAGAAGCACTACAGAGGAATGTCACTAATATTAAGAGGTTAGAAAGGAAGGTAGAGGGAATTTTAGCATAACTATATGGGTGAAGAGAGAAAAATATAAAAAAGGGGTGAGATAGCTGAATGAATAAAAAATTACAGATATAAACTTGGAACAGGGCAGATAATAGGAATAGGGAGAGAGAGTATGTGTGTCCAAATAGATTAGAATCAAATTAATACAAACAAAACTAATGCCAGAAATAAAATGTTGACTGAAAAAAGGAAATGGGTAAAATTAATTAAAAATAGAGGAAAATGCAAACCTAACAATCACATCATTAAATGTGAATGAAGGTACAGACTGGAACTCAGCTGAAATCTCCTAACATTCCCCTCCAGACAACTTTAAAAAAACACCTCAAATCAAGTTTTGGCGCTGCATAACCAATAATAGATCAGAAGATGTTTTTTCTAGCTTAAGATAGCTTAGGAGATCTGAAGGAGAGGTCTGTAATACCAGAGTAGGCGTAAATCCAGAGTGTAGCAGGAGCACCAGTTGTGAGCACTGGGGGCAGCTGGAACAGTAGCAACTTTGGGAGCTCTCAGCACAAAGACAGTAAGAGGGTCAAACAACTGGTCAGAAAGAGATTAAAGTGGATCCTTTGCTGGCTCTTGGTACAGCTGGTACTAATTGGCAACATTTGCTCTATTTCCATTAAGCCACTCTGGGTCACAGTTCTAGGACCAAGAAGAACACTTGTGGCATCAGGGACCCTTTCTGGGTAAACACCAGAGTGCAGACCAGGAGAGCAGTGACCACAGCTTTCTCAGGATAACACTGCCTTGGAAACATCAAAAACTTGCAGACTCCCTGGACTAACTCTGAAAACAGTAGCATGAAAACATATAAAGCTTGGTACGATGCCTCCCCACCTTGAATTGAGCAGAGCCCAACTTTAATATAAAGTTCACAGTGAAGAAATAGTCTGGGAAAATGAGGAAATAACAATAAAAAAGCTTCTTATAAGCTATTAATGTGTCATGGAAGACCAAAACATAAACTTAGAAAAAGACAAAAATGTTAAAAATAGCTACAAGCAAAGCCTCAAAGAAAAAATTCTAACTGAACCCAAGACCAGCAAGAATTCCTGGAAGAGTTAATGAAAGAGATAGTAGAGATGGCAGAGGAAAAATTGGGAAGAGAAATGAGTGATGCAAGAAAATTGTAAAAAGAGAACTAACAGCTTGATAAAAGAAACAAAAAATCCTGAAGAAAATATCACATTAAAAATATCCCTAATGGTAAAAGAGGCACAAAAATTTTCTGATGAAAAGAAGTCCTTCAAAAGTAGAATAGGTCAAATGGAAAAGGAGGTATAAAAATTCACTAAAGAAAAGAACTCCTTAAAAGCAGAATTATCTAAATGGAAAAAGAGACATAAAAACTCATTGAAGAAAATAATTCCTTCAAAATTAGAATTGGGCAAGTGGAAACAAATGAATCCATGAGACATACAGAAACAAAAAAAAATCAAAAGAATGAAAAAATAGAAGAAAATGTAAAATATCTCATTGGAAAAAAAATTGACCTGGAAAATAGATAAAAAAGAGATAATTGAAAAAGTATGAGACTCCCTGAAAACCATGATCAAAGAAAGTGCCTAGATATCATATTTCAAGAAATTATCAAGGAAAACTGCACTCATATTTTAGATCCAGAGGGTAAGACAGAAATTGAGAGAGTCACCTGATCATCTTCTGAAAGAGATTTCAAAATAAAAACTCCCAGGAATGTTATAAACAAATTTCAGAGCTTTCAGGTCAAGGAGAAAATATTGCAAGTGGCCAAAAAGAAGTCATTACAATGTTGGGGAGCCACAATCAGGATAACACAAGATTTAAAAGCTTCTACATTAGAGGATCTGAGGACTTGTAATGTGATATTCCAGAAGGCAAAGAGGCTAGAATTACAACAAAGAATAACCAACCCAGCAAAACAGAGCATAATCTTTTGGAGGAAAAATGGATATTTAATGAAATAGGGGACTTTCCAGGCATTCCTGATAAAAAGACCAGAGTTGAATAGAAAATTTGACATTTAAATATGACTCAGGAGAAACATAAAAATGTAAACACGCAATTTGAGAAATCATAAAGGGACTCAATAAAGCTAAACTGTTTATGTTCCTAGATGGGAAGATAATACATGTAACTCAGAACTTTATCATTGTTATGGCAGTTAAAAGGAGTCTAGACAGGGGAAAGGTATGAGTTGATTATGTTGAGAGGATCTTGTCCCCCTCCCCAAAAATGAATGGAGTGAGAAAGAGAGGTAGAAGGGAGAAGGGAGAAGAGAGAGGAGGAATGGGGAAAACTTTCTCTCATGAAAGAGGCATTCTAGTAAGAGCTTTTATAGTAGAGGAAAATGGGTGAGGTGAGTAATTCTTGAACCTCATACTCATCAAAATTGGTTCAAAGAGGGAAAAGTATGCACATACACACTCAGTCGAGTATATAAATCTAGTTTAACCAATAGGGAAGTGAGAGGGAAAGAAGAAAGAAATATGGGGTGGGAGGGAGGCTGATAAAAGGAAGATAGATTAAGAGACACAGTGGTCATAAACAAAACAGGCTTTTGGAAAGGGACAGGACAGAGGGAGGGAAGAAGGAAGAAAGACAGAGAGAGAGAGAGAGAGAGACAGAGACAGAGACAGACAGAGAGAGAGAGAGAGAGAGAGAGAAAGAGAGAGAGAGGAAAATAGGATGGAGGAAATATTCAGTTAATAATCATAATTGTGAGTAGGATGAGCTAACCCATAAAACAGAAGTGCATAGCAAAATGGATCAGAAACCAGAACAATACGTTGTGTACAAGAGAAACACTTCAAACAGAAAGACATACATTTAAAATAAAGGACTGGAGCAAGAGTTACTATGATTCAACTGAAGTAAAAAAAGGTAAGGGTAGCAATCATGAACTCAAAGCAAAACCAAAAATAAACCTAATTAAAAGAGATAATCAGGGAAACTACATTTTGCTAAAAAGTACCATAGTCAATTAAGTAATGTAAAAAAAATTATAGCAAGTTTCACTGATAAAAGCCTCATTTCTCAAATATATAGGGGACTCAGTCAAATGTATAAAAATAAGAGCCATTCCCCAATTGATAGTCAAAGGATATGAACAGGTAGTTTTGAGAAGAAGAAATCAAAGCTATCTATAGGCATATGAAAAACTGCTTTAAATCACTATTGATCAAAGACAGGTAAATTGAAACAACTTTGAGGTACCACCTATACCTATCAGGAATGAAAAATGTTGGAAGGGATGAAGGAAAATAGGTACACTAATGAACTGTTGGTGGAGTTGTGAAATGGTTCAGTCATTCTGGAGAACAATATGGGACTTTGCCCAAATGATTATAAAACCATGTATACCCTCTATCCTTTCATACCACTACTACGTTTGTACTCCAAAGAGATAAAAGGAAAGGGAAAAAGGCTTCTATATAAAAAAATATTTATGTCAGCCCTTTTGGTATTGGCAAAAAAAAATGGAAATTGAGGGGATGCTCATCAATTGAGGAATGGCTGGACAAGTTGTGAATATGATTGTGATGGAGTACTATTGTGCTATAAGGATGAGAATGGTGGTTTCAGGGAAAAAAAAACATAGCAAGACATATATGAACTGATACAGTAAAGTGAGAAGAACTGGGAGATCATTGTGCACAGTAACAGCAATGTTATAATAATGATCAACTGAAAGACTCAGTACTCTGAGTACTCTAATCAATACAAATGTTGAAGACAATTCCAAAAGACTCATGCTAAAAAAAACAAACCTCTATCTACCTCCAGAGAGAGAACCGATGAATTCTGAGTGTGAATTGAAACACACATACATATACATGTATGTACATACATACACATGCACACAAACATGTGTGCGTTTCTTTTTCATATATATAATATATATGTGTTTGTTTCTTTTTTCTTTCTGTTTTTTTTTTGTAATATGGATAATATGGAAATGTTTTGCATGATTTCACATGTATAATTGAGATCATATTGTTTACCTTCTCAGTGGGTGTTATGGGTCTGAAGATCTTCCCTGCCCCTAGGCCCTTTGCTAAAGTGGCTACGGGACTCTGAGAACCTTCTGTGATTTGAAAGTATACTCTGCCCCTTAATAGGCTGAATGTGGTCACGTGGAGCCTGTGGCGCCAGGCTTGTTTTTTGGGAATGCCTGCGCCTTGTAGCTTTGTGATTGGGCAGTGGGTCTAGAGGGCTGTGAGATTCTCCAAGCTATGAGAAGGCTATATATATATATATATATATATATATATATGTATATATGTATATATGTATATATGTATATATATATGCCCTGATGTGAGGTTTTGGTTTGGGGCTCACTTTGAGAAGAGTTGTGTGATTTGGCCAGAGGTGACTCTGGGAAGCTGTTGAGCTCCCCGGCTTTGAAAAACCCAGATGTTGGTGCTTCCCTTTCTGGTAACAGAATAGGTAACTGATGTAATGGTCAGGCGCTGGA
>CM053584.1:50730200-50764572 GCA_028627135.1 Pseudochirops cupreus | reverse complement strand
TCTGGTAACAGAATAGGTAACTGATGTAATGGTCAGGCGCTGGAAGCCGTCTGCTGATCTGTTTTTCTGTTTGTTTGTAACTTCTGTTTGTATTCTCTGAAGTTCAGGGTGCTGGCTTTTCCCCCTGAACTAGGTAAATGATATATGTTTGATTAAAGTGAGACTGTTAACCCATTTTGAGTTGCTTTCCGTTAGAAAAGCAGATCTAAGAACCTGTGATAGCAGCTGCCCTAGGTATGCTAGGGTGCTTGCTGATACAGTGGGTGAGGGGAAAATGGGAGGGAAGGAGAGATTCTGGAATTTAAAAAAAGAATGTTAAAATAATATTTTAAAAATAAAAATATGAATGAATTACATAGACAATAAAGCAAAAGAAGTGGCAG
This sequence comes from Pseudochirops cupreus, assembly GCA_028627135.1. Classification (NCBI taxonomy): domain Eukaryota; kingdom Metazoa; phylum Chordata; class Mammalia; order Diprotodontia; family Pseudocheiridae; genus Pseudochirops; species Pseudochirops cupreus. The sequence continues at coordinate 50,764,189 of CM053584.1, read as the reverse complement.
AAATGATAAGAAGAAAAATCACATTTTGTCACATAGAAGAAAAAAATCTGAGCCATAAAGCACATACAGATTGAAACTGGCTAGAGTCTAGAACAAAATTTAAACTGTCTCTGATCATTCCCTCAGGAAGTAAGAGTCTGCCATTATGTTATAAGACAAGGGAAAATACACATTCGTGTCAGGAGAGATAGTGAAACTACATTATTCTGAAAGGAACCACAATGAAACAACGTGATTTTAAAAAATCTAGCACTTGTGGTTGTGATAGAGTCTGAGAGTCTGTGATCTCTTTATTTTTCCTTCTTTTTCTGGTGGAATTCAGTTTCATGTCCAAGTTCTGTGTTCACCCCTTCATTGATGCCAAACTCTAATGATTCATTTTTCTGGGAAGTTTAAGTGAGCCCAGTGTTCAAGTGCTGAGGTTCTTCTTAGGAGAGAGATTGGATCTCTTATAACCTAAGCAGGACCAGTCTCCTTCTAGAGGGTTCAATTATTAGGAATTTTCATTCTCATTAAGCCGAACATTACAAAGAAGCTTCCTTGAAATTTTCACCCATTTCCTCTAGTCTAGCTCTCTGAGGCTAGGCAGAGTGAGTTAATCTTTCTTCTACATGACAGACCTTGAAACATTTAAAGGCAGTGATCATTCCTCCAGCCTAAATTTCCTCTTCTTCAGGTGAAACATCCTCAATTTCTTTTGACAGATCCTCATATGGCTTATGCTTGATGCCTAAATCATCCTTATTGCTTTCTTTGGGAAGCTCTCCAGCTTATCAATATTCTTTGTAAAGGACACCCTTATGGAAGTCCATGAATGAAAAAAAATTAGTATCTCTATTTTTTATATTACAATGTATATTAATATACTCAATACATTTATATATATTGTATCTTTAATTCATTCATTTATTTATTTATTGCTTTTTTGAAGGGGGGGAAGCAGGGCAACTGGGGTTAAGTGACTTGCCCAAGATCACACGGCTAGTAAGTGTTAAGTGTCTGAGGCCACATTTGAACTCAGGTCCTCCTTACTCCAGGGCTGGTGCTTTATTCACTGCTCCACCTAGCCACCCCCTAGTATTAAAATTCTTAAAGGAAAAATTAACTGACTATAAGATATAGATGGTAACACAAAAATTGTAGTGGTTTTAATCTTCTCTGAGGGCAGTAGGAATCTAAAGGAAAGATAAACAGAAAACAAAATAAAGATTTGAAAAGTTACATTTGAAAGGCTTATGACAACTTCCAAAATGAAGAATCAGACATTTAAAGAGTAATTAAGCTCTTCCTATGCTGGCACCCAGTGAAGGCAGTGCCATGTTCTATTGCATAACCAAGACTGTAAAGCCCAATGGCAGGAAGCCAGATGAATTTGAGCCTGACATTTTAGAGGCTCTCCTAGAGTTGGAGATATACTCTTACCTAAAGGCTTAATTAAAAGCACTATATATCACAAAAGCTTAAGAAATTGAAGTTGATGGTGTCAGAAGAGCTACCAACAGCTTTCAATTTCTTAGCTGAAATCTATTCAGAAGATCTAAGAATAGCTAGGTTCATGAATTGGAGGGGGGAAGATCCAGTGGTAAGCATGTGGCAAGCATGTTTCTAGAGAATTCATCTTAAATCAATGAGCAAAAGTCATAAAAAAATATGCAAAAAACACCTCAGAAACTATTCTCACACCATTGTACATGATCCAATCTTGGAAGTTTGTTTTGCCAAGAGAAATTGTTGGCAAGAGAAGCCACAAGAAACTAAATGACAGCAGTCTTGTTAAGGTACATTTGAATAAAGCAAAGGAGAACTATATAGGGTGCAAAAAAGAAACATTTTCTGTCTTTCATAAGAATCTAGCATGCAAAGATGTAATTTTGGATTCCCAGAATACAGAAATAATCAAAGAAAATATATTTCACAAAAGAATAATTAATAACCACCCCACTCAAGTTATTCTTAATAGAGAAAGAAAGCACCTTACAGTACTCCTTTTATGTCATAAATATGACTCTAATACCTAAAATGAGGGATAGTGAAGACAAAAAGAACACAGATCAATACTACTAATAAAAATTTATTCCCAAAAAAGAATGGTCTGGCTACCAGCACATCTAAAACTTTCCCAATAAGTACAAAGGTAAAGCAAGGATATACCCACTCCCCATTATTATTTGACCATTCTGGAAATAGTGGTGATAGCAATAAGAGAATACAAAGAAATTAAGGGAATAAACATTAACAAAGAAGAGACAATATTATCCTTATGTGCATGATGCATTCCTGGTAAACCACATATCTAATGAGAAAAAAACTCCTTAACTGAAGCCCATAATAGCGTCATTCAAGGAGCAATATAGAAAATAAATGGGTGGCTAGGTGGTGCAGTGAATAGAGCACCAGCCCTGGAGTCAGGAGGACTTGAGTTCGAATCCAAACTTAGACACTTAACATTTTACTAGCCATGTGATCTTGGGCAAGTCACTTAACCCCAACTGCCCTGCCTTCCCCCCTCCAAAAAGAAAAGAAAAAAGATAGAAAATAAATTTCTGACATCATCATTTCTAAAAAAAAAAAAAGCAATGGCAAAAGCCAAGAAAAAATAATACAAAAAGGAGTCTATTTAATATAACTATAAAACTATTAAGATGGTAATTTGTGAAGATACAAAAGACGTATAACTATAATTACAAAATAATTTTATAGTGATAAAGGAAGTTTTAAATAATAAGAAAGTTCATCACCTGTGGTTGGGTCACACTCACATAATAGAACGATGATACATAAAATCTGAACCTAGTTCTTCTGGATCTGTATCTCCTCTTTAGATGAAATTGATAAAACAGGTAATTTCGTTTACGTGAAGTTAAACATTTTTGTATAAATAAAATCAGTGTAACACTAAGGATCAGAAACAAAGTATTCAGTTGGTTGAAAAATCTTTGCATCAAATATCTATGATAAAAATCTCATACCTAAGATTTGTGCAGAATTGATAGAAATTTGTAAGACCAAGAGATATATAGACTCAGTCGATAGTCAAGACCTAAGAGTAGGTAATTTTCAAAGATGAACTATAAATTATCAACAACAATTAAACGATTGCTCTAAATCATTAATAAGTGAAACGTACCTTAAAACAATTCTGAGGTTTCATCACACATGTAACATTTTGACAAAATAATACCAGATGGAATTACTTGATGTTGTAGGGGCTATGGGAAGATAGATATAACAAGAGAGTTAATAGAGTTGTGTATTGGTCCAGCCATACTGGAAAATAATTTGTAATCATTTGAGAAAAACCAGTAACCTGTTTATACCTTTTGATCCATAGATCCTGCTGTTGGGCACATATCTCAATCATAGAGAGAAAGGTTCCATTACCACATGTAGCAAAATATCCATACCCCCACTTTTTTGTAGTAGTCAAAAACATAGTAAAAGGGAGTTAAACAAAAATGAAAGTATTTTTCTATTTATTGGAACATAACTAAAGAAACTATGGCATAAGTATGAAACAGAATTCTATTGTGTCAAACCCCAAAGACTAGGGAAATATTAGAAGATGTATATGGACTGATTCAGAGTAAAACACAAAGAAAAAGGGAAATAACATTCACAATAATGCAATAGTGAAAACAAACAGCCCCAGTAAAACAAAGTTAAGTGCTATGAATTGGTAGTATCATATCGTGGAGCCAAAAAAGAGTGGAGGTTAGTGACCTCCTTCAGCTTTGCTTGAAAAGACAACTAGGAGACTGTGTGTTCTTTCCACTACACAGCATTGAACTTTCCTTCCTTAAGTTTTACTTTACTGGAACACTGTGCCCACATTCTATCTTTTAGCATAGGGATAAGGCACTGGACCTGTGATTTCACTGGTAGGGAATTCCCAACTGAAGATACCCCCTTCTACCAATGAAGGTTGGCACCTTCTCTTTATTTTATCGTCTCTAAAAGTTGCTTAGGGTTCTGAGAAGTCAAGACGCTTCCCAGGTTCACATAGCCAGTATGTGTCACAGGTAGGACTTGAACTCAAGTATTCTGACACCAAAGTCACCTCACTATCCATGTATACCATATTGCCCATCCTATCTTGTATCATATATATTTAAAATATATATTTTGTATATTCTTCTGTGAGAACAGTGACTATTTTTTAATTGTTACATGAAGTATAACATGTCAACATTGATACATTGTACATGTTGAATCACATTGTTTTGAAATGAATTGAATTGAGGATATATGTAGAGGAATCATAGAAAATCAATTGGATTAGTTATAGTAAAATAATAGTTAAGGTTATATATATGGTTAGAGTTATAGTAAAGTAATAGTTATAATACAGTTATTGTTATAGTAAAGTATAGAAGGAATAACAAACAGGATGAAGAGAATGCATTTGATCCAGTAGTTAATGGGGATCCAATGAAAATTCATAAGCAGAGAAATGACATAATGAAAGCTATATTTTAGGAATATTTATGTTAGTGGTGTGAAATAAGGGGAGTGCTGTAGGTATTGTGACTGGCTTTTTACTTAGGTCAAGACCACAGCAGTGAAACACTCTGAGGCTCCAAATCAGGTCTCTTTTTTCCTCTCACTGGTCCGCAGATCTAGGAAATCCCCACTCATTAAGACTACACATGTAAATGCATTTCCCCCCAATACTGTATTGTCAGTAGCTGTCTCCTCTTCCTCCTCAATGGCTCCTGGCAACAGATATGACGCACAAGTTATGATAGAGGAAGAGTACACTTTTAGAAACACAATTTGGGAAACGATTCATTTGGATTTCCATTTTTGACCCTTAGATATGCCATTTTTACGAAGCCTTTGTCAGTATTTCCGATTAAACCCACAAATAACTCTCCTTATTATTCTAGTAGAGGAGTCATTCTACGATTTAGAAAAATGCTGAAACATTCAAGAATTCTGCTTATGAAGTATTTCCATTTTTTCTTCCTGATACAATATTTGCATTGAAGGGCCTTTTTGTAGGGCATAAGTATGGAATGTATCTTGAGCTGAGGTAATCAGGGAAGGTTTCTTAGAGGAGGTAAGGCGCATAAACAGTTATGAAAAAGGAATGTAATTGGGATAGGAGAAGAATGGGAGGTGTGATGATGCATATTAAACTTAAAAGTATTTTGTGCTTATTTTTCCTCCACCAGAATTAGTTGTTAAAATTATACCAGCATATCCCTTGGAGGGAACACATTTTAGTTGAAGGGAACAGTGTATCATCAGTTAATTAATCAATCAGTTAACAAGCATAACAATGTGGTAGGTGTTATGCTAAATGCAGAGAATACAAAGAAAGGGCAAAAATAGTTTCTTCCCTGAAGGAGTTCACAATTTAATTGGAGGGTAGGGGAAACACATATAAATCAGTACATATGAAATAAATGTTACTGAGGCAGCTAAGTGGCACAGTGGATGGACATACCATACCTGGAGTGAAGATCTGAATTAAAATATCACCTCAAGCACTTAGTAGTTTTGTGACCCTGGACAAGTCATTTAATCTCTCTCTGCTTCAGGTTCCACATCTGTAAAATGGAGAAAATGAGAGAACCAACTTCATAGGAATGTGAGTATCAAACGAAACAATATGCATAACAACTTAAAAACCTTCAAGTTCTCTATAAATGCTCTTTATGTTTGCTTAAGTGTTCAATGATCTCGCTCTCCTTTTATAGTTGGCTCTCACCACTCAGGAGCTTTCTCTCTCAAGTCTCTTATAAAGAATGGGAGTCACTTTGGCCATTAGCCATTTCCCCTACGTTTGTAATAACAGGTTAAATGGTTCGGCCAGAAGCTCTACAATTTCACCCTTGAATTCTTCAAAACTCTTGGATAGATGCCATCTCATCATGGTGATAAATTTACTTTGAGTTTTCTCAATTAAGTCTAGCATATCCCATGTGTTTAACCCCTAGCCATTTTAAAGTAGCCTTCTAATGATATTCAGGTCATCTGTCTCTTCCCACTAAACTACCAGTGCCTTGGTGGGATGAAATAGAGAAGATATTGCCTTCAGTCATGCAACAATGGAAACTAAGAGGCAATAAGATTGTGTTCAAATCCTGATTCTTTCAAACTCACTCATATAGTCAAGGTTTATTTGATTAACAACAATGCCTGTTCCATCAAAAACTTAGGGTCAAATCACCACAACAGAAATCTCATTGAATTGTAGACCAAAATAATCAGACTCAAGAGTAGTTAGTCCTGTGATCTTCTTTATCAGACTGATTGATCAACTGTGGCCTGCTAAATTTTTTAGTTTGTCTTTCTTTCACTATATACACACCCTCTTTATGAATTTTCATATTAACATATAATATTAATTTGTATCAAATCTTCACTATGTAGACCATTTTTCTCAATTAAAGACAAATTTCTCTTTATAGGAAATATACATGGAAGAATGTAGGGTTTTGTAACTCAGCTTTTCATTTTATGGATACTTTTTGCTGAACGGAAGAAATATTAAGGGGCGTTAGATTTATTGTCTCCTCTAGCACTAAGTGATGTAATAATGTAATAATAGTTATAATTGTATATTGTATTTATTATATAATGTAGTCTATTTGAGTATTATAATTTTAATAATAATTAGCATTTCTGTAGCATATTAAGATTTGCAAAGTACTTTATAAACATTACTTCCTTTTGTCCTCACAAGATTCCCAGCAGGCACTACTATTATTTCCATTTTATAGATGAGAAACCTGAGGCAAACAGAGGTTAAGTGACTTGCCCAAAGACACACAACTCATGTTTGCTGTTGAATTTAAACTCAGATCTCTTTGACTCAAGGTCCAATACTCTGCCCACTGTGACACCTAGCTGCTTGGGAGTTTCCTAAGCTTTAATTACAAACTAATTTTCAGATCTCTATTAAGCTACTTATAAGTAGCTAGATCCCATTTATTTTTGTCTAGGGACAAGTATGACCCAGTATTACACAGTCAATCTCTTGGCTAAAAGATGTCTGTGACAAAGGTGAAAGTTTTTTCCCTTTTTCTCCAACAATTAGCAATGCAAGCTAAATAAATGTAATTGTAGGACTAAGAGGGAAATAAATGAATTACAGAGACTCTGATATTTAATCATGAAATTCTGTAGGTTGTAAATTAGCCATCACAGTACTCAACAGGCTTTTATAATAGGCCAGCAAAGTCCTGAAGAAAATGGAGAGATACTCTTTAATCCACTCAGTGCCTCCAAATTCTGGGAGCTGAGGATTTTATTATGAAAACAACAGTTCTGACATATGGCTAATGTGAGTTAATTTTAATGTTTTTGATATTTACTAATTTGTGGTCTGAAGATTCCAACTGTTGGCATTTACCAATATTTCCAAGAACTTCTCCCCCTCTCCTTGTCTCCTGCAGCATCACATGCTAAAGATATTCTCAGAGCCCATCAACTGATGGGATCTTTCCCCCTTAAGAACATAGCTTCAGATGAACAGAATAAGCATGTTTGGACCAACAAAGCAGTACCAAAGAAAGATCAGATAAATAGACTGTTCACAGAGATATCATACCAGTATCCAACAACCCTGTTATTAACTACAAGCAGGTGCAAAGCAATTCAGGCTTATTTTTGGTCTTGTCCAAATACTTGACTCACAATGAACATTATAACATTCATTCTCATGGTAGAGAGAAGGAGAAGGGCAAGGCTGACTCATAGACTAGAACCCTGGCCGTTCTGATGAGGTGAATACCCCTTGAAAGCTATATGTACCATATCTGGAATCTCCCTCTTGGTGAAATAATTGCCACTACCTGTTAAAGCATATATCCCAGGGATCATTGGCTTCCGATAAATTGGACAATTTTTCTTAGTACAACTAGAGGGAGTAGCTCCCAATATGTTACTTCTGTCCCCTTCCCAACATTTTGACAGAGCGAAAGAGTCCAGGACTCCCAGTAGGCAATGTCCTTATTGGGAAAGTCTTGAATTTTGGCTGTTATATTACGTAGTGAGAACTTAATTAGGTATTTGTAAATATGTGGATTATATTTATTTTTGTTTGGGGGAACCTAAGGCAGAATCTAAAGGAGGAAGGCCCTAACCCAGGAGATACCTGTGCCAAAAAAGCAAAGACAAGAAAAATGGGTATTTTTTTCTTGATTGTAGTCAACAAATGCACAACTTAATTAAATTCATTAAACACTTACTATACATTAGGTGGTAACAATAAAGACAAAATGAAATAGACACTGCCGTAGAGGATTTACATATTGTCTTCATCATTTTGTACTCTACCCTTCCTCCCTTATATGAGTGGTTAGTGGTTTAGAACAGAAATGGATGATTTATTTATTATTGGTTCATCTCCATGGTCTTTCTTATATTTTAGTTTTCCCTTCCCCCACAAGTTACTTGTGACACTTTTGCCTCTTTGTCAGAGAGATATTCTGGGCCAGCCCTACAGCAAATGCTTAATTTTTTCTCTCTCTGTAGAATGCCTAGGAATAAGGTGCCAGCAGGGATGCAGTGATGCCCCGGAATGAATCAGCAGACTCTTAAAACATTCTGAGGCCATTTTCTCATCTGTAAAATTAGGCTGATTATACTTGCTCTTGCTTTTTAGCTAAGTATATCAATAAAGTATTTGAAATACTAAAGCATTGTGGAAATCAATATGTCATTAGTATAATCTAGTCCAGACTTGGGATTCCCTTACTGTAGAGGTCTTCCATAGCTCTCTGTATATTACATGTTATACCAGAGTTCTTCAAACTGTGACCCCTTGGTCATCTGTGGCCTGGTATAATTTTCTGGTGACCCTCCATATCATTCTTAATTCTTTTTGCCTGTGAATAAGTCTCTATGTATTATCTTTAACCTTTCTAGGATGGGTGATCTGGGCCAGTGACAATACAAAGATACAGAAAAGAAAAATCTTGTCAGAAATGTTTGACCAATGACATAAATTTAAATTTGAAATATTTGTAGATTTAGGAAGGTTGTGGGGTAGTGGAAAGTTTGCTGAATTTAGAGTTATATCATTCCAGGTTATAATAATAATAAATAAGAATCACTAATACTAATAAAAAGAAGCAGAAGGAGGAGAAAGAAGAGGAAGAGGTAGAAATGAAGGAGAACGAGAAGCTAGAATTTATATAGTCTTTAAGGATTATATAATTTTAATTTTATATATTTAACATTTTATATATAATATAAAATACATTATATTTATATAATTTTAAATTTAATATAAAAATTTAATTTTAATTATATAATTTAATTTTAATAAAATATAATTTTAATTTTAATTATACAATTTTAATTTAAAATATAATTTTAATAATACAAATATAACATAATTAAAACATAATTTTAATTGATAAATGTATTATATTTTATATAATTTTAATTTTAAGGTTTATGTAATTCTTTAAGGTTTACAAAGTACTTTATGTTACATCATCTGATCCTCACAATATCCCAGGGAGTAAACTGATATTATCAATCCCCATTTTATAGATAAAGAAACAGAGGCAAACACAGGTTTAGTGGCTTTCCCAGAGTCACACAGGTAACTGTCGGAGGCTAGATTTGACTTAGGACTTTCTGACCCCAGATAGAGAGCTCTATCTACTGGGCTACCCAGCTGCATGATGCACAGTTGTACCACTTACTGGTTGGATTTTGTTGGACAAATGATTTCCTTTCCTGAGTCTCTGGTTCCTCATTTTCTCATTTGTAAAATGGAGATGATTTTACATGCACTGAGCATCTGATGGCTTTGTTGAATCAAAATATGATAATGGATGTAAAACACTGTGTAAAGTGCTGTGGAATTTTCTTCAGTAGTGGTTATCTTTTTCAGACCTGTGATTTCCTTGGTACCAGACTTGCCTTTACAGATAAAGTAGTGCATGCTTCTCTTATGGAAAAGATGAAAAGAAATGAGTTACATGATAGTACAAAAAGATGGAGTCAGAACGGGTTAAATGGCTGAGCTTCAAGAGTAGTCACTAAGGGCTCAGTGACTGGCTTAACAAGAAGTATCCAGTGACTTGCCCTGGGGAATGAATCTGCTCTTGGCCCAGTAATGTTTCACCTTTTATTAGTGACTTGGATAAAGGCATAGATAGCATGCATATCACCTTTTCAAGTGAAATAAAACCCACACATTGATCGACAGAAGCAAGACCTCAAAAGACCTTGGCAAGCTAAAAGAATTAGACTGAAGTTAATAAAAATGAAATTTAGTAGGGATTAAAGGATTATTTTGTGCTTTGGTTCAAAATTTCACCTTCAGAAGCATTATACTGAGGAGGCATGATTAGGTAGCACTTTATCTGAAAAAAGATCTCAGGGTCTTAGTGGGCTTAGTGAGCAATGAGCCATCGATGTGTTATGGTAACTAGTAGTAAAGTTAATATAATTTTATATTGCTTATGACCCAAGTCATAGGACTAAAGAAGTAATAACCCTATTTTACTCAGTCCTGGTCAGAGCACATCTGGAATATTGTGTTAGGGTCTGGGAAACATATTCAAGGAAGAATATTGATAAGCTAGAGAGAACAACCAGAGGAAGGAAGCCAACATGGCAAAATGCCTCAAGTTCATGTCACATGAGGATCAGCCATAAGAACTGAGCAATTTAGTCACCCTTCCCCTAAAAGAGTGGGCACACATCAGCAATGATCACTGTCCTCAAGTACCTGACGATGGAAGAGAGATCAGACATTCCATTTGGTCCCAGAAGGCAGAATGAGGAGCAATGAGTAGAAGTTGCAAAAGGGCAAACTTAGGCCCATCTTGAGGCTACTGGGTTTAAGAGACTTGCCCAGGGTCACACAGTTAATAAGTGTCTGAGGCCAGATTTTGAGCTCAAATCCTCCTGAGTTCAGGGCCAGTGTTCTACCCACTACACCACCTGGTTGCCCACTTGGGCCCAATTTCAGGGCAAACTAACAAGTAACGCTTTCCACAAATGGAAAAGAGTGTCTCAGGAGACAATAGTCTCCCATTCTTCAAGCAAAAGATTGGATGACAAGCTACATGACAAGTGTGTTTTAGTCAAATAAAAAGTCTGGCATTTTAAACTTTCCATTATTTGACCCCTCCATACCTCAATTTTCTTATACTTTCCTTCCTTTCATGTATTTTCTAATCTGACTCTTTTGGTCTATTTGCTGTTCTTCTACATAACACTCCATCCTCCATAATCCCTTTGCACTGACTGAACCTCATGCCTGGAAGGCCCCTTCCTACCATCTTTTAATTTCACTGACTACCTTTAAACTTAGCTCTGATACCATTTTCCTCAGAGGGCCTTTCCCAGTCCCTCCAGGTGCTAGTGCTTTGATCTCTGAGATAACCTCCCCTCCACTCCGTATATATTTTGAATATATTATATAGTATTATATCATCTTGTATCTTGTCTCTATTAAATTGTGACCTTCTTAAGGTCAGGGACTTTTTTTCTTTTAATTAAAAAGTTTTGAATATCATAAACAAATACAAAAGAACAAGAAAGAGAGGGAGGCAGGGAGAGAGGAAGGAAAGAAGGAAGGAAGGAAAGAAGAAAAAAAGAAAGAGAGAGAAAGACTTTAATATACAAATACTAGAGGAAGAACTACAGCTAGTTCCAATTAGTTCAAATAATGAATCTTCTGAAGTGGTCCGATTATTCAAATTCACATGGCATGTATTTCTAATAGACTAGAACCAATTACCACATTTTATACATTTATAACTTCAGATAATGCAAATTCTATTAGGTATAACTTAATGGTTTTTTTTAACAAACATAATAAACTTAACATATTTTCATGGCTGTCTTTCTTAGTTATGTTTCCCTCTGAATTTCCTTCTGATATTTTCTTTGCATTTTATAAAATGCTTTAGTGACCCAGTATTTGGTCCAATGCCTTACTCATAGTAGATGGCTTAGTAAATGTTTGTTGATAAATTTACTTATCCCTTTTCCATTATTGTTTCTCTTTTCTGATACAAAGACTTTTGTTGCCAGTTCTTTTTCTTTGTGTTTTTCACACCTGATCGCATATATTTTGTCTAACCAGACACTGCCCTAATGGCTTCCTCTGCTAGGGACATTTTGCTTTGGGAATAATATCGGTTTCCCCAGTTGTTTTGTGCCACCTACCCCATGGGACAGGAGTGGGGTTGGGGAGAAGGGTAAGCAGTGCAAAGAAAAGATATGATCACTTCTCCAAAATGACTGGCTATGCCACTTTTGATTCTAGATGTAATGATGGAGACAGAAAGAAACATGATTTGAGGTAGGTGGCATCGCACAGAAAGTATTTCCATCACTACAACCATGAGGTGATGACATTGTGAACTTCAAAAGTTCAAAAGCTCCTGTGTTCCCATCAAGGTTTGTGGGAGGATATTCAGAAGAGCAATGGGTCATGGCAGTGTTTGAATTGAGAGCTGAGGGACACACTGAAGATGAACAAGGCCCCATGAAGAAAGATTCAGGGAGCATGGTTAATCAGGGTGGAAAGAAGTGTAGGGTTCTAGAAAGGTTTTGATCCTAGGAGCTCAGCAGGGAGCTCCTCCCAAGGTCAGCTTCACAAGGATGCCATGAAGGGAGAAAAGTATTCCCAGTAACCAGGAGCCATGTTCCCTCTTTGCTGCCCATGTACTTCATTGCCTTTATATTTTAAGTTTGAGTCCACTCTCTTCAGGGGCCTTGTGTATGGGGAGGTCACCAGGCCCCTTACATGGAGCCTTGTAAAGGGAAAACAGACATCTGATTTGTGCGAACCATTTTTGTAACAATTATCTTTGTAATATTTGCTTAATAAATACCTTTTTCAAAAAAAAAGATGATCTAATTTGGCTGATAATCAATCTTAAGCACACCAGTGGGGGCCCTTGAGTAACTATGTTAGAAACCCCAGGCCCTTAGGATCATCCTAGAAACCTGACAGTACTAGCTGTGATCTAGGGAATCCCCACTTATGAATCTGAATGGGAGTTGGGAAAGTACCTCCAGAAGGGTCATATAAACGCATACAGATATAGGTATAGATATGGGGCAGCTCTAGAGTCAAGAAGATCTGAGTTCAAATGTGGCTATAGATACTTAGTAGTTATGTGACCCTGGGCAAGTCACTTAACCCCTATTTGCCTCAGTTCCTCATCTGTAAAGTGGGAACACAGAAATGGTAAACCACTCCAGTATCTTTATCGAGAAAACTCATGGATTTTGGGGTCATGTAGAGTCAGACATGACTTGATATAGATATAGATAGATGTGAATGGGGATGGGAAGGGGTATAGCGACAAGAATGGAGATGGAGATAAATCTTTTGATGTTGACAGATGTCATATCACCACTGAGGGGAATCCCTGAGAGCTCTCATGAAGTCAATATAAGAAATAAAATCTCAGATCAAATTACATTCCTTGGGGTGGAGGTGGGGGGTGGTATACTGCATGGAACATTCCCCAACCAGTCATGCAAGACAAAGAGAATAAAAAAGCAAAAGATTTTTTTTTTACTAAGTATTTACTATGTGCCAGTTGCTATACTAGACACTGAAAACATAAATATAAAAAAAGTGAAAGTTCCTGTCCTCCAAGAACTTATATTCTATTGTGGGAGGAAATAATACGTACATATAGACTGTAGGCAGGGATATGCTGGTAAATGTTTAACAACCAGCTGTCTGGGAAAAATGGAATGCATGGCACATTTTAAAATTCAATCTCCCTTATTAATATGATTTGCCCATCACTTTCTTAAGTTGAGAACTCAACCAAACAATAAGTCAAGACTTGATTTGTAGTGCTTGCTGATTTTCTGGGATGTAAATGCTCACATGAAACATTTTACACTTGGCTCTCTCAAGAAGGTTTGAGCTGTCTCCAGGATAGCACTGAATATCATATATAAGAAGGAAGTTGCCTCTTCAGAGGGCTGTATTCAAGACTTAGGAACAAAGGAAATGTCCACCTGGAAATAGGCCTGACAGATCTTCAAGCCATGATATCATTGGAGAGAGATCTTGGACAATGGGCCAGTTGGGGCCAGGGGTTGGAAAGGGCTTTTTCAGGGTTAGGTTATTTAAATCTGCTCTGTATCAAACCATTTCCCTGCAGCCCAGGACTCTGAATAATCTTGTGTGGGTAAGGTTTAGGGAGTAATAAGAAATAAGAGACCAGAGGTTGATGATTGTCACAGCAGAAGCTCTAGGCCAAGGAAGGGATATCTGAGGCCTTGAGACTGGATTTCATTGGATTCAGTCAAAGGGCTGCACTTGAGGACCACATGTGGTCTCGAGGCTGCAGGTTCCCCATCTCTGCTCTAGTCTTAAGCATTCAGTTCTTTTTAACTAGTAGAATCTGCCTCATGATAAACTTAAGGAACTTCTCCAAGGGCCCAATTCCTACTCTGACTCCTTCCAGGATTTTATAGGCTCGGCTTTTTATTCTATGCTGTGAAAAAAAAAACAATCCAACATTTTATTGAACTCAGAGGAAATAAACAGCTTCTTATGCACTGGTCTTACAAAACCCAAACCTATAAAATAACAAAAAAAAACACCACAGATGCCCTGGACTGTTCACTTATACTTTGTTTATCCTTTTTGGTGGGTTAATTGTTAATTTAAGACCTACATGGGCCAGGTGGCATAGCTGCTTCATCCTTGGCACTGAATGCCTTTGAAATGAAGGTTTCTACTTTCATAAGAATTGCTCTAAAAGTTTTGAAGTTTTTGTTGTTTCGAGCCTTGCTGGTGGCCTGTAACATAGCCCTACCTCTTAGCCAAAGACTCCAAGGGTGTCGTAGAACAGCTGAAGATTTTTGGAAACAATTGAGTGGCAAGTACAGTTTCAACTGTACATGAGTGCTAAATGATATCTTGTTTTTAAACCAAAATAGTCTGAGAACACAACTCATTTTGTTTTTCAGCTCTTCTCACAGATCCTTACATTTCATTCAATAAATGTTTCCTAAGCAAGGTAATGTTCTAGGAGTTGGCGGTTAAAAACAGACTAAAACTCCTAGACCTTCCACTTCAGGAGTTCCCAAAATCTTAGGAGAAAAGGAAGGAAGGAAGATTTGATATAGCAAGTACCCACATAAATAAATAGAAAGGGTATACAAAAATTCTGGGAAATTTCAAGAAACCCAGAACACTGAGAAATAGGAAACGAAACAACTTTTTAAAACACTCAACATTTTTTTGTGTTTTAGAAACTACCTTTCTAGGACATCACTTGTGTTTCCCCAGTGGGAAAGAGTTTGTGAAAGTCTCTGAGTCCCTTCTCGTTCATATAACATTCTTAAGATTGCAACATGGGCATGCAAAAGCTCAAACACAGAAGCCCCTCACTTAAAAAAAATAAAGTAGCTCTCTTTGTCATACCAGTTAGTTTTACTATGTGTACAAAAGTATATGGAGTTTCATTCATTTATCTGTGTACATACAGTGGTCCCTGTTAACAATGGCAATAATATAACACAATATGATATGATATATGATTTGACATGGCATGATGTGACAAGATATGATACAATGTTATGTGATATAACAAATGTAATAGGATGACTTGACATACCACATGGCATATGATATATAATGTAACATGATATAAAGGAACAAAACAACATAACCAAACATATAATATATAACACAATGTAATATAATATAATGCACCATAATACATTATGATACAATATAATATGCTATAATACTGTACAATATAATAAAACATGATAGGATATAATACAATACAATATAATACATATCATGGCATGACTGGATATAACGTTGTAAGTATATAACGACATATGTTATATAGATAATAATTATTATAACAAGAATATTTATACATTACCTTAAGATTTACAAAAAACTTTGTGCATATTACTGAATTCAACCCTCACAGCAACAATGGTAGGTGTCCTTTTCCCCTCCATTTTACAGATGAGGAAACTGACATGAATAAAT
Source organism: Pseudochirops cupreus (assembly GCA_028627135.1). NCBI lineage: Eukaryota > Metazoa > Chordata > Mammalia > Diprotodontia > Pseudocheiridae > Pseudochirops > Pseudochirops cupreus. Next base: position 50,748,219 of record CM053584.1, on the reverse strand, counting down.
TAGCATGTAAACTCCGTGAGGCCGGGAATTCTGGAGTCTGTTTTTGTATCCCCAGTACTTAACACATTACATGACACATAGTAGGTGCTTAATAATTATTTGTTGAATGGAATTAAGAAGGAGAATGGCTAGACGATTTCAAAAAGAAAATTATATTCCTTGAATTACCTGAATTGACCTGACTGGTAAGTCGGTAAAAGTTCACCTAGCTCACTCTATCTAGCTGGTCCCAGACTGTGCTTCGTCACTATCCAGCCGTACACTAGGAAACCTGAGCCTACATAGGCATTTTGTACCATTTGCCATGCCACAGGCCACATACCTCTAGCCCCCATCCAACATACTTTCCACCTCTTGTTCTGGAAACAGAAATCAAATCAATGCTGCTGATGGTATCATAAAAGGTATAAAAATTGACTGTCTAATGACTACACTGACCATCCTGTCACTCCCCAGACTCTAAATCCCTTCCCTAGTCACCACTCCCCTTCATGCATTGCCTCCCTCTATTAGAATGTAAGCTCCTGGAGGGCCATGCTTGTCTAATTTTTTGTGTTTGTATCCCCAGTGCCTGCCAGAGAGCCTGGCACAGAGCAAGTTCTTAGTAAATGCTTTCCCACCCATTTGCTTGTTCACATCTTGTAAAGTGGGTCAGAAGATTCTGCCCAGCCTTTTCAGAGGACTCATTTGTTCTGGAAATTCACTTCTGGCTTCAAGTTCAAGAGAGCTACCAGGGATTCCCTCAGCAGTTCTGTGACATATGTCAACAATGCTAAGCAAACGTCAGCACAGCTGACGTCTTGAGTCCTGTCAATCTATACTTAAGTACTATACTTGAGTGTTATCAGTGTGCCAGCTTCCTTATCAATGTCAACAACCTCCTCATTACCCTGTTGCTGCTGTCACACTTATGCCTAATATTTGCATCTGTCTGATGGGGTGATAAGCACTTGTCATTTGAGAGGTTCCTTATTAGTACCAAAAGGGACATTCCCCACTTGTACCATACCTTGTTGCTCCCTTAGCTTGTTTCAGGGCTGATGTGGCAAAAGACTGCCTCTTGGTCTCAGGGGGACTGGTAGGCTTCAGATAACAGTGAAGGATAAAAGACTTCACCTTTAATTGGGAGCAGTTAAGTCACCAAAAGCCTGGAGACTCCTGATCCCGCCCCCTTCCCCCCAGAATGGGAATAGCCACAATAGAAAGGAAAGGACTGGGCTCTTAATATTGGTTAAAATTCTCTCAGTCAGTGATTCTTCAACATAGCCTTGAAATTTCCCCCAGTTCTGCCAAAAGGATTAGGCCTAAGTAGAAAACAAACACATAAACAGCAACAACAACAAATTGTCTTTATTGAAAAACTGTTCCATGCAAGACCCTTTCTGGCTAACTCACCAGAGACAATATTGCTGCGTTCTGATATGAGCCGCATTTTCCACGTTCTTCATATGAGTGCATGCTGGCAGTAGCTGATGTCTGTACCGTGGCTAAAATCCAGGGGAAGAAACCCAAGAGCATGGCTGGGCGAGTCTCCAGGAGAGTGATTTCTACTTGGAGCCCAAAGTGTCCCAAAAATTTAAGGAGGAACGTGAGACTAGCTTTTAAGCCGATTCGAGTCATTTTTGAACTAACGGTAAAAAAAAAAGAAATTGGTTTTCCTTGGTGGCTCTGAATGCTATTTCTTTGTCTTCCCTTGATTCATTCCATTGATTTATGATGCTTATGAGGCCCTTGTTCCTCTTAAAGTTTTTCTAGATGTTTGGGGCTGTTTACGATGATCCCCTCCAGCCAGATAAAGCAGATTAGATGGGAATGGGGTGGGTCAGGTAGGGTCAGCATGCTTCCAGATCATTCTCTCGGTAAGGGTGTGATTGAGAAGAACTGAATGTAATCAGCAGCTTTTTGCATGAGACACAGGGCAGCAAAACAGGGAGCCATTTGTAGGGGAAAGACCTGCAAATTACCCCTTAATAATATCCTCCCAAGGTCAGATAAAATGCATGAAATTCTAAACATTCTTTCTCTCTGTTAAAATGTAAAGATGAATTCTCTAATGAGTAACATATTAAAAGATCTGTGATGTCTTTGACACAGGAAACTTCTCCATCATCCGTGTGTCTACATAGATACAGACACAGACACAGATACACAGACACACACAAATGAGATTTGATATTTCAGAGAAGCATACATAATATGCTGGCTACCATGTCTTCTCACTACTTTTGGAAGTTCCAGTGTTATTACTAATGCTGAAAAGGAACTTGGAGCATGTACTTCAGGGTTGAGGCCTTTCTAGAAAATACCATGGAGGATGGAACACAGGAATTCAGAGCAAGGCAGGTAGTCCTTGGAATTCAGCCATAGCACTCACTATCTGAGTCAAAGGGAAGGTCTGTTAGTGAATCTTGTGAGTGAAGATTCAGACCTAGTCTTCTCTGCTTAGAGGCTGCCTGGAAATGCAGTGGTGGTCAGTGCCTTGCTTTTGTGCCACTTGTCTGCTCAAAGGGGGCATTTCAACTCAACCTCAGAGGGCTCCAAATCTCCCAAGTACTTTTCAACTATACAGATTGTTGTGAATGGGTTGAGTGCATGGACAAGTCACTGGTGTGATTTAAAATGTATAGAAAGGAGAGTTCCTGATAGAGAAATGGCTCAAGTTATTGTAATAAAATCCTACAAAGAGCAATAGGATGGCCCAGTTATCATGTAGTGGAAGGTATAAGAAGTACACTCAGGGAAATGTTATTCCAGTGTTTGGTTCATATGTTCTTTCTACCTGCTAGACTGGGGAGTATAGGGAGGGAGGGAGAGAGGGAGGGAAAGAAGAAGGAAAAAGGAAGGAAGGAAGGAAGAAAGGGACAGAGGGAAGGAAAGAAGGGAGGGAAAAAGGGAAGGGGAGGGAGGAAGGAAATAAGGAAGAAAGGAAAGAAAGGAGGAAGCAAGGAAGGAATGAAAGAAGGGAAGGAGGGAGGGAGGAAGGAAGGAAACAAGGAAAGAAGAAAGGAAGGAAGCAAGCAGGGAATGAAGGAAGGAAGGGAGGGAGGTATTGATTACAGGTAAACACTGTGGATGGCATTATGTTGATTGATTATGCTTACACTTGATTGTTGTTTCTGTTCTGCTGGAAAATTCTATGAAGAGGAAAGAGCATATTAGGAAATTATTATCTGACAAAAACAAAAGGCATCAGCCAAACAAGCAAACGAACAAAAACACAAAAGCAAAAGCAGTGTTTGGCCACAGCGAAGTATAGAGAAGGGTGGTAAAAGGATGACACGTTAAATATATTGGTCCCCATGACAAGTCATTCCAGCAAATGAAGCAATATGAGGATAGGGGCTGAAGTGGAGTGGATTTTCAGGTCACTAAAGGCTTCTATAAATGACATGTTCTGTAAAACCTTTGGGTGCTTTAGTGGTTCAATGAGGAAGTAGCACCAAGGTAGATAACCTTAGGGATGCAGCTGTGATGAAGTTTTGAAAAGCCAAGGAACCATTGTAGTTCTTTCATGAAATATGGTCTCCATCATTTGTGGTTCCATAGGAACACATCCTCATTATCCAAAAATTCGGTCTTTTCCTTATCGAGTCAATAGTTCTCCATTTTGGTGTGGGTATTGAAACACTGTTCAGACCAGTTTAATGTGCTTAGCAGGATCCTAAGAGTAGAGGACAATTTCACCAGAAATAACCAGCACTTCTGGTCTTCTGGTCTGGCAGGTCTTTGAACATTTAATTCACAAAACACTAAAAAGCATTTTCTTTAAGAGGGGAGGGTATAGTACCCAGTCCAAAAAGCATAACTTGAGATCTCCGTGAGTCAGATTGACTTTAGAAGAATATCCTAATTATTGCGTGTTCAGATCAAGGCCAGAATATATATCCCTGTAGGCATGGTTTGTTTAACAACACTGTCCATGCCAACTGGTCCATTGTATTGGATACCAAAAATTGTATATTTGTCTAAAATAGAGATGACATTCAAGGTTCTGTAATTATAGCAGAGGTATAGTTACCTATTTTTTAAAAAAAATTTTAAAAGACATTTTCACTTTTTCAATTTTCAAGCAATTTTTCTTCCATCCACTTTTCTTCTCCCATCCACTTAAAAAAAAGGAAAGAAGGGAGGAAGAAAGAAAGGAGGGAGGACAGAAGGAAGGAGGGAAAGAAGAAAGGAGGAAAGGATGGAAGAGAGGGAAAGAGGGGGGAAGAAAGGAAGGAGGGAGGGAAAGAAAGAAGGAATAATGACACCTGCTTCCCAAGACTGTTGTGAGGATCACATGCAATAATATTTGTAAATCTCCTGGCACATAATAGGTCCTTAATAAGTTTGTTTTTTTTCCTTCTTCCCTTTCATAAACACAGTCAAACAAGCTAATTCTGACATTAGGTACATCTAAATGTTTGTTCATACTGCCTAGTTATCCATCATCTCTCTGCCATGAGTCGGCAACATTTTTCATTAGTCCTCTGGAATCATGATTGATTATTTTGTTAAATAAATAGCACCAGACCTAGTCAGAGAGGTAGAGGGCCAAAAGAACTGGCTGCAGGATATAGCCAACTGGATGTCACATGGGTATCTCAAATTCCTTGGGCCTCTTGTTACCCATTTGTAAAATAAGGGGAGTGTTTAAGGCTCTTTCCAGCTCTAAATTTGAGACCTTGAATGATATTCCCTTTGGCTCCAAGTCTATGAACCAATGACATTTCATTCCCACTTACTTCTCCCTACCCCATGCAACATTCCATCTCCCAAATTTTTGCCTTAGCATAAACTCTCATAATCTCTCTCCTCACCTTTATCTCTCAGAGGCCCTAGCTCTACTTGACCCACTACCTTCAAGAAGCTTCTTACTAATTTCCCTGGTTGTTAGTGAGTCACCTTGAAATCACATTTTTTTATGTGTCCTATATTTATTTCTCTCTAAAGAAGTGTCTCTCCTCTGGGTGGGGGGGAGGGATATGGAAATTCTTTAAAGGCAAAGATTGTCTTACTTTTGTATTTGTATTCCAAGTACCTAGTGCAGCAATTGGCTCAGCTGCCATTTAATAAATACCTGTTAATTGATGAAGTCCTTCAATTTTATCTTTTCTATCTGGTCATCTAGGATGGGGTATCAAAGAACAAGATGACTTCTACAAAAGAAAGGCCTTTCTGAAAGCAACTTTGAATCCAAGAAGGTAGAGCTGGAAGGAATCTCAGAAGGCATTTGTTCCAACTTCTCAGCCTCTACTTTTCTAAATATATTGAGATATTCTTGGTACTGGAGTGGGATCTCTGGGGTAGGAGCTGACTGGGAACTGTGCTTGGAAGTGGCATATAGCTGTATTAAGCTATGCACCTGAGAGAATTCCATACAATAGCTAGATTTTGCTTCGTGGATCAGTCCCAAAAATATTATAAGGAAGAGGGAGAAGCTGGTTAGATTTACTCTATGTAACGTACAAAATTTCCTCCTTGGGACTCAAAAGGGCTTGGTGTCCTGGGTGACTGGACCAGACTAAAGTGGGGGTCTTAGCATTTTTTTTTTATCCCAGCTGAGGCAGCACAAGATCTCTGGGAGTGTTCATGTCTCTAGTCCAGCATGGAATTCATTCATGCCACCTGGACAGTGAATGCACCCTTGCAGGGTGAATTGCATCCAGCAAATGTGGATGTTGGCATGGGTGATGAGGCCAAGGAAGTTCAGCAATGAAAAGTGAGCAGCAACCTCCCTAACCCTTTATCAATGGAGGCAAAGCAGATCTGTCATTATAGCTACAAGGTGTATCTGTCTGTGGTTGGTGTGAGGGTAGAGGAAGGAGGGGAGACAGTGCTTTACAAACATTATCTCATTTGATCCTCAGAACAACCTGCTGATGTAGGTGCTATGGTTGTTTCCATTTTACAGTTGAGAGAACTCAGACAAACAGTGTCAGACAGTAATTTATGACACTCAGAAGGACCAGTTAACATCAATATTTAAGAATACTTATCATGAGAAAAGAGGGTGGGGAGGTCAAGTAATCCTCACCAAGGGCAGGAGAGTGACATTGATAAACGAGTAGACATAATCCAAAAGCCTAGCAGGGTCTGTTACCAAAGCTTTAGTGAGATGCCAAGATCCAAGGAGCTAAAATAAGTGACAGTGATGGAATCCTAATAATTCTAACTCCAGCCCCAATATTCTAACTTTATTATAGGCCTGGACCTACTGAACAACAGCTCCAGTGTACCTAGCCAACCCCCTCTCCCCCCACCTCCTGCCAATGTCCTAACTTCTTCATATATGTCTCACTGCTCACTAGAACAATAGGTGTGTCCCTGAACTCTTAGTTCCCACAGAAACAGCAGGTGTGTCCATGTGATGGGAAACTAGCTACTACGTCTACCTGGTCACTGCCCCCAGACTCACTCCCATAGAAACAGGAGTGTTCTTGAATTCAATCACCATCACATCATCCATCTAGCCCAAGACTGGAGCACAATACCTAACTATCTGTCTTAACCAGACATAATAGCTAGCCAGTTGGAGGGCAGCATGACCAGAATGTTTAACCATTGAACCATAGATGGGACCCCTCCTCCATTACCTAATCCCTTAACAAACTCCTCATGCTTTGCTGTGACCAGCACAGTTGCGTGGCCTAGCAACCAGTTGAGTAAAGAGACAAGGATGTATTGGATAGTTTGTTTATTCTAGAACCATTTCGTACAGAGCCAAGACACAAGAAACTTATATACCTCTAGCAGAAATTCTGTAACCAAAATGAAAGGACCCTCCTTTGGTCTTGACCACTCCCTACCCTAGCCTAAGACTAATTATTCATTAAGACTTCATCCTAGGACCATGGAACAAACAGAGAGTCACAAACAAGACTTGCTAATTAACTACCCTGAATTTTCCTTAGTTATTTATAGGACCAATGGAGGCATCAACAAACAAGATTATACTCCTCCTGCATATCTGCCTAGTGACCTCATAGAAGAGGGGAGCATTTCATTAGTGGGGCCAGGGGACTCCTGAAAGTCTACTACACTGCTTTTTTAATATTAATGACATTTCTCTATTCTGTATAAATTTCTGTTATGTAATTGCATCATTACCCTATAAAAATTCATCTTGCTTTCTCTGAAGTTGCTGGTTCCTCCTGGAATTTAGCATACTTCATGAGAGGTGTCAATCTCAATAAATGTCTATACTTGGAGTAGAGGTAGTCTGACTGAATTCTTTGAGACAGTTCCACCACGATACAACAGTTTTTGGGTGGGCAAAGCCCCCACCTCAACAACTTTTTGGCATCCCTGGATTTAAAGCACAAGTGTATTGAGCTCAAAATCAAAGAGATCTGCTGGTTATTCAGAAGTCAAAATACAGTCAATACAAGGCAGCTAGGTGGCTCAGTGGATAGAGCACCAGGCCTGGAGTCAAGAAGACCTGAGTTCAAATCAGGCCTCAGATATCTACTAGTTGTGTAATCCTGGGCAAGTCACTTAACCACTGCTTGCCTTAGTTTCCTCAACCACAAAATGGGGATAAAGCACCTACCACAGAGGGTTGTTATGAGGTTCAAGTGAGATACTTGCAAGATGCTTATTCTCCTCTTCAGCTGGTCAGCTTAAAAAATCGTTGAGTTCTGAGGGAATTCAACTCAACAAATTTTGATTAAATGAATATTGTGCGCCAGACATTGTTCAATGCCTCTTCTGGGACAGGTAAGATGGACCTCAAGTAGAGGCTGGCCCTCAGATAGGAAATTTTTCATTAAACTAAGGAGTGTCAAGAAAGCACTGGGTGCCAGAGGAGGGGATGTTGCTGGGTTGGCTGTTGATACAGCTTAACTCAATGCCAACCTGGAAAGTTTAAATGTGCTTGTATTCAGAGTACCTTTGGTTTGCTAATTGCTTCAGTATTGGTATTTTGCCCTCCTCCTGGACCTGTCATTAGCATTTATTCTATCTATCAACAGGGAAGAAAGGAAAGCTGCCCAGTCATGCACATGTTGTCTATAAATGCAACCTTTGATTGTGAAGTTCTATTAATCCCTTAGCCCTGATGTGACCTACTCAAGACTAGTACATTTGAATAGAAACTGCACAACCTTTACACTTACCTGTTGTCTGGAAGTGGGACAATATCTGGACAAGACTGACTTTCTGGAAGCAGTGAAGTTATGTGAATTCACTCATCTGAACAAGGTAAAATGTAGACCTAGTAGATAACGATAAGGGAAGACACACATCCTCTTGTTGTCTTGTTGTTTGAGTGATTATGTCCATGGTAGACTTAAGGCAGCATAATATGCATCTGTGTTCTTCATGTAACCCAACTCTTCTCCAAAGCTCTTGAACCAACTCTAACTCTCAGACAGCCATGCAGGTTCATAACAGTACTTTTTCCACCAATCTGAAACCAAGTTGTGTAGGCAGCATGTAGCAAGAGGCTGCCTCTCTCCTCCCCAGTTTGGTTGAGAGTCTGATAACATTTATTACCTGGGCTGAAACATTTTGCAGTCCCTTGCAAAATCACCTGGGGCAAGCCTGATACCTATAACCTTCCTAATGCCATGACCCTTTAATATAGTTCCTCATGTTGTGGTGACCCCCAACCATAAAATTACTTTCGTTGCTACTTCATAACTGTAATTTTGCTACTGTTATGAATTGTAATGTAAATATCTGATATGCAGGATGTATTTAAATTGAACATGACCCACAGGTTGAGAACCGCTGCCATATAGTGTAAGCACAATTTTTGTTATTGAGTCATTTCATGTCCAATGCTCCATGACTCCATTTGGGGTTTTCTTGGCTGGAAGTGGTTTGCCATTTCCTTCTCCAGCTCATTTTGCAGATGAAGAACTTAGGCATACTTGCCCACGGTCACATAGCTAGTAAGTACCTGGAGCTGGATTTGAGTACAGCTCCCTCTGACCCTAGGGCTAGTGCTCTATTCATTGTGCAACCTAGATACCCATAAACACAATTATCATAACTTTAAAATAGCAAGGATAATTTTTCTGGAGTCCTAGAAAATCAGCCTATAGTACTATGGAAAACACTGACCCTGTGTGATTGCATGAAGGACAGAGCTGATGCTAGAGTTTTGGAGAAGAATCAAGTTACACATAAAACCCAAGCTTAACTAACACATATGGTTTCATATAGATGCCAAGTGCCCAAGATTAGATTCCAGTCCATATTCTCTCCCAGTCCAGGGCTCTCTCCACCAAACCATCTACTTTGTGCTCTTCCATCCACCAGAAATATTCTACCCTCTCCTCTCATTTTGGCATTTGAATCTCAATCTCTTGACTCAAACTGTGTACTAGATGGGTGACACTGCCTCTTAAAATGACCTTTGAGGAGATATCACTAAGGTTATGTCTGTTTAAATCTTTGCTATTTAGATATCTTGGAGAATCACTGCACCATAAGCAGAGACTAGATCTTGGTGGGAGACCATGGTAATAAAGTCCCAATCCAGCAAACTGGTTTACCCATCCTCAGTTTTTGAGCAAGATTCTGAGCACTTCACAAATGCAATCTGCAGGTTCAAAGTGACATATAGGAAACAGGTAAATGGAATTAATACCAGAAAATGGTTTTTAAAATTGTCGATACGCTGCATTTAAATGAAGCAGGATCTTTTTTTTTTCTTTTAAAATTGTCATGAAATAGTTTGGTTTGCTGTGCAGTTTTTGATGAAAGGATGGTTTGGGGTTTACTGCTAAACAGATCAGGAAAGAAAAAAACAATCTCTGTATACCAGCCATTTATGGGGAGGGAGTGCTAAACTTTCTTCTCGTATCTCTTAGAAGATTTGCCCATTGCAAGCAAACTACTTTGTAAAAGGTGGAAGCCAAAAGAGCCAGCAATGATCCTGGGGAAATAGACACTCTTGGGAAAGCTGGGAGATTGGAAATAGATCCATCTCTGTTCTTCTCTTCAATCAATTTATTAATCAATTCATCCATCCATCCATCCATCCATCCATCTATTCATCCTACAATAATTCAGTAATTACTTTCCATATATGAGTCAAGGATTCAGAATGAAAAATGAAACAATCTTTGCCCTACAAGAATTTATGTTTTTGGAGGATGAGAGACAGTATGTATGTATGCATAAAATAAATTGATAAAATAGATTTGTAGATAGGATAGATAGAAATAGATAGATAAGAACTAACAAGAATGAAGTAAATTCAAAGTAATTTGCATTGATCACAATTTATGCAACTATGGGATCACAAAAGACCTTGTGGATGTGAGAGTTGGCACATATGCTGAGTTTGGAAGGGGTTTTAAAATTCGAAGAGGTGAAGGGTTATGTGTATATGGAGGTGAGGAACCAAGTCCACGCAAAGGCATGGGAGGATAGGGATCTTTCTTCTTCTCTATCCCTTCAAAAAGGTAATGAGGCATGCATTTACCTTTTTTGGTTAGTTCACTATTTGTTAACAATGGAAGAACTGAGTAAATCAATTGATGCAAAATTTGTTTGGTCCGTCGAGGTTTTCTTAAATGCACATCTAGGTACTTCATAGTCCCCAAAAGAATAACAGGATCAAAGTCATCTATACGATTATGGAGCTAGAGCTTGGAGGGACCTTAAAGGTTCTTTAGCCCAAACCCCTCATTTTATGAATGAGGAGAATGAAATTCCTGGAGCTGAAGTGAGTTGGCCAGGATCACAAGTTTAATGAGCATCAGAGGCAGGATTTAAACCCAGAACCTCTGCCTCCAAATTCAGTATTCTTTTTACTCACCACACTGTCCTCTATTTCTGTTTTTGTTCAAAGTTCTCAAAGCTGAAAATAACCAGTAACCAGAATTTATAGCCCTTTCAGTGAAGGGTGAAGTATGTCATATATTCTGTAGATAGGAACATGTCATTTTCCTTTCCACCTTGTATAAAACTGTACACTGCCATTTTATATGTGTTTAAGTCTTTATATTGTGGAGAAGTAAGAGACACTGTGAAGGTATCATTGGACCTAGCTAAGAAAATTGCCCCATAAAGGATAGTCAGGAGCTATGAACTAGGTACAATCCTGAAGGCTTCTCCTCCAGTGCCATTCACTTTCCAAAACTGCCTCCCTCTTTTTTGAGGAAGCCTGGTCATGCAAAAGGCAAATTGATCAGACCACGTAGACTCCTCTACTTGTGTACAAGTAGGTTCCTAAAATTTGAGGGCAGAAAAGAATCTTAGAGATCACCTAGCCTGATCTTTTCATGTTATAGATGAAATTGAGATGTAAAGATGACACAGCTAGAATGTGGAATGACCAGGGTTAGATCTTAAGTCTTCTGGCTTCAAATCCAACGTTCTTTCCACACTATCAGTGTCTTTAATGGAGTGAATGTGTATGTAATGAAGGGATATCAGCAAGAATATTACAGAGGTACAGACATCTGATGATCAGTCAGCAAGAGGAAGGGAAAGAAACAGACTGCCTTAGCCAATGAACCACATACTTCATAAATACTTACCCTAGGAGCTTCTTCCCTAGGTCTTCTGTGGCTGCTTCTTCTACAGTAGAGGTATCTAACCTGGCCCATGGGATGTATACAGCTCATGATACTCTGAGAGTGGGACAAACCAGATTAAAATATAATTGGAAAATATTTAACAAAATAAAACAAATTTTATTATCTTAAAATTAAATAACAAAGATAACAAAATTAAATACAATATAACATAGATAATAATATATTTTAAAACTAAGTCAATATTCAGTTTGTGATAATATATTTTAAAACTAAGTCAATATTCAATATGTACAGATCAGTGGTCCCTGATTCTATCTGAGTTTGATACTACTATCCTACAGTGCCTAGTTCAGTGGTCAGCTTATAGAAGGCTTTCCACAAAACCTTTACTAATATAAAGTGGATTAGAGTCTTAATGTCGCTTACTTTGTAGGATTCAGGGGTTCCTTGTCTAGACAGTTATGTTGTACCAAGTCTGAGCCTAATCTTTGCACTTAAGTGACAATTAGGTTACTTTTTTTTAAGGTCACATAAGTGTAGCCCAAGCCTTTGGGATGTGACCCGGTTCTGGTTCATTAAAGAACAACCATATGCTTCATTACTCTGTTGATACTAATCCAGATATAACTTGTGGCCCAATATCCTTAACACTGTTTGTAAACACACCAGGTCCAATCTCTTTGGTTTTGTGTTTTTCCCCATCCCTACCCCCACTCTATTCCCTTTCTTCAGAGCTTCCTTCAAGAAATCTCACAATATGACTAAAATGTAGCTCATTTCTAGGTGTCTACATATAGAAGTAAAAGGTTCCCTAGACATCAAAATAAGCACTTGAGGTAATAATGTATATTAGGTATTGAACAATTTTTATTTCACAGCATAGGAAATGAAGGAGGAAAAAACCACCATAACACAAATGAATCCCTGTAGCTCACAGTCAAAATGGTTCTATTTCTCTACCTACTGTGTTCTAACTTCTCACTTTCCTCTACCTGTACCTCTGGGGACAATTCAATATTCCAGCCTTTTGCCACTCATCATGGGTTTTGTATTCTCTTACAAAGAAACTTATAGTGGGGATAGTGGGGAAGGAAAAATTCAGTGTTGTGGTAAGTCTTTCTTTTATCCAGAATCACATATTTGCCTGAGGGGCCAGTCTCTCCCCCATCCTAAAAGGAAAATGAACTTGAGATTAGAGAAGCAAATTGCTTCCCATTGGACTATACCATCTGAAATACTCATAGTAATAGTGGAAGGCAAAATCTAGACCTTTTGCACCTCCATATCATGGCTTTATTCCCTTGTTGCTCCTCTAGCCTTGATGTCATATATTTAATCGTCTGCTTCCTGTAGGAGGGAGGATCAATTCCAGAACTGTTAAACTTATAGTTGCTAAGGAATCATTTCTGAAACTGTCAATGCATAGACAATCCCCACCTTTATTGACCGATAGCTGGATTCTAGATCTCTTGAGGCTGCTGTATCAGCAGCCTGAAATCACAGTCCGAGATCCTAAGATCACAGTCACCCACGGAAATTTTCTTCCTTTCTTATCAACCTGATCTCATAAGCCTGGGATTCAGCAACTCTCCTCTTGGGTCTTACAGAAAAGAATTTCTGTAATTCCTATGTGCTTTGGCTCCAAGGCAGCCATGATTCCTAGGCGAGGGGAGGGGGAGACCCAGGGGCCTCATATCTGCTCTTGTATCTGCTGCTTTCTTGTCTGTCCTCCAAAAAGGGGGAAAACAAATAAATAAAAAGGCCTTAATGGGTCTTTCATACCCCCTAGAAAGCCCTACTCCACCTACACAAAGAAGTATGTCTGACGCTAAAGTTCAATTCATCCCAAATCACTGAGACTCAACCACTAATTCTCCACAACGTATGTATCTTTCTACAGATGCCAATAGACATAACTACAGCCTCCATAAGGAGATGCAATCAACATTTCAAAGAAAGACTCACTATTCTGAAATCTCATCAAAGTTATGGGGGGAGTAGAGACAAACCCTATTACTAGATCATAGATTTAAAGTAAGAGGGGACCTTAGAGACCATCAAATCCAACCATTTCATTTTACAGAAGAAGGACCCAAGGAACAGAGAAGTTAAATAATTTGCTCAGGGTTTTGCAGCTCTAAAGTCAAGTCTTCCTGACTCCAGTGCCAGTGTTCTGTCCGCTACATTGTTCTGTCTCTCATGAAATTCTTTTTTTTTTTTTTGAGGGAGGAAGACAAGACAATTGGGGTTAAGTGACTTGCCCAATGTCACACAGCTAGTAAGTGTCGAGTGTCTGAGGCTGGATACAAGCTCAAAGCGTCTTCACTTGAGGGTCTGTGCTCTTTTCATTGTGCCATCTAGCTGCTCCCTCTCATGCAACTCTTGAAAAAAACTTGAAGACCCTGGAGTTTGACAAACAGGATAGTTGCGATGTCAGTAGCAAACAGGGTTTCAGAAATCTGGTGGCAGGTTAGAATGATGTATGTTTCAGATGTAAGAAGCATCAAAGACATGTTGAGACATGTCTTCTTGTAGCCAATTCCAGACCATTTCTTTTTTTTTTTCTGGTTTCAAATCCATGGCTATACTGAGACCAGTGATGTGCATCTTTAATGCCTACAGGATGAAAAACTATTCCATATTATAGATGGCATAAGAACACCAAACAAATCTCAGTGTTAGATTCCAGAATAATAGTTGTCAGTTTTCTTGCTGTACACTATTGGCATTCAGGCAAATAATTTGTTTGTTCTACAAATCACAGATCTAGGAGGATGCTCCCAGACCTACTTCATTGTCTTGGAAGGGCAGGGTTGCCTCATGAAGCCAAGTTAAGCTGTTTACTTGTCTCACCTTCTATCTCCCTTCTTGAATGAATTCATAAATTTGCAGTTTCATGAATTCTCAATTCAAGTATTGTAGAATATTAGAAATGGAAAGGACATGCCTCTAAATTTCCTTGTCATACTTAGGATTGCAAGCTTAGTCCTGGGCCAAGGTTCAAGAATGGGTTGAACACAATGTTATGAAAATATTTCTGGTAAGCTATGTCTTTTGGGCGTCCGCATTCAAAATATCATACCATCATAGATCTGAGCTGGAAGGGACCTGAAGCCCATCAAGCCCAACCTCCTTATTTTACAAAGGAGGAAACTGAGACCTAGATAGATTAAGCAATTTACTCAAGGTCACACAAGTAGTAAGTCATAGATGCTTTGACTCCAGAACCATCAGTTTTTCCATCATACCATACATTCTCTAGGCAGGATCAGAACAAAACACCGTTACCATATACTTGGAACCTCATCATTCAAAGAAAAGAAAATCTTCCATTCTTCGGTATAAATATTGCCCTAGTTATCCTTGGATTGGTTGGCTATGGTAGGGTTCCAACCTTCTTAAAATCATAGAATTTCAGAAAAAGAAGATACAATTTAATCCAACACATAAGTGTTGGAGTCACCTCTATAAGGTCCTGACATGTAACCATCCTGTCTTCCCTTTAATATCTCCAATAATGGGAAACTTACTATCTTCACCATCAAATGATCCCACTTTAGGACACTGATTGTTTAGAAATTCTTCTGTGTGCTAATCCTACCTACACTCTTCTACAATTTCTATCTATTGCTGTCTAGGGCCAGGAAGAGCAACCACTAAAGATCTATTTATTTTACATTAAGCAAAAAGAAAGTTAAGAATGCAAAAAAAAATTTTCCCCTTTGAGGCTTTAGATCAGTGGTTCCCAACCTTCCTAATGCCACAACCCTTTAATATTTGTATGTGGGCTTATCTGCATGTGGGTGGACTCGTCTGGAGATGGATAGAGGAGCTGTGTCTCGGTTCCTAAAACCATTGGAAATACATGTTTTCTGATGGTCTTAGGCAACCCCTGTGACCCCGGTGAAAGGGTCATTTGACCCCCAAAGGGGTCGCGACCCACAGGTTGAGAACCACTGCTTTAGATTTTAAATTTATTCTACTATTGCTATTACATTTGCTTCTCCAAACCCCCCAAAATATATATAGGGCTTTTTTTTTCAGACATGCAATGGTCCCCAAGGAAGACCACATGGCTCATTTTCCCAGGAATGAAATATTATTTCCTTTTTCACATTGGGTGATCAGGAAAACTTATTTGTAAAGGGTACCATTCTGTTCTCTCCCACAGATTGGATTCTGTTTGCCAGAGAATGGTGGGATTGCATGCAAACAGGTCAATTATTTGCATAATTTACCATTTTCCCATGTTTCACTTGCACTTTTGAAAATGGAAAATCATGTCTTGCAAATGCTTAACATTTACAGAGCCCTTCTTGATCACTAATGAGCTAATCCACATGACATTCAGGTGCAGTATTTAAAGCTCATCAGCTTCATTTTATAGTTAGCAAAACTGAAATTTGTGAGGGGTTGACTGGGAACCAGCAAGAGGGGAGGAGGGTAAAAGAGTGAGCTTTCCTTTACCTCTTGTAGAATTTGGCAGTCTGGGCTGCAGGTTGGATCTGGAGGATATAGTCAGGATAGGATGGGTAAACAGTAAGACAAGAAGGTTTAGTCCAAATCCATAATGATTGTGTAGGGGGAAAAAAACCCTGATTTTTCTGGAAACTGTAGGGAAATCATGTACTTTGGCCCAAACTATTGGGCTAACTAAGGTTGGAATCGTTTGGGGGAGGAGATTATTCAGAAGTGACTCAGTTTTCCATTTACCTTGGTTAGTGGCTAGCCTACCACCATGTCCTGCTCAGTCATCTTTGACACCAGAAATTGAATATTTCAAGTAACAATACATCATCTTAGAATGAACACTGGGTCTAGTTAGAGAATCTGGATTCACATCCCATTTTTACCAGTGATTGGGACCCCTTCAACAAGACCTTATGATCTGACAGAGGGCAAAGTAGTAGAAAGGGCAGCTAGGTGGAACAGTAGATAGAGCACTAGGCCTGGAGTCGAGAAGACCTATGTTCAAACCTGGCCTCAGATCCTTACCAGCTGTGTGATTCTGGGCAAGCCACTTAAACCTTTTTTTTTTTTTCCTCTTCTGTAAAATGAACTGGAGAAGGCAATGGCAAACCACTCCAGTATCTTTGTCAAGAAAAGCCCAAATGGCATCAGGAAGCTCATGAAACTTCCCCTGATCAAGGGGAAGAAGGAAGAAATGAAGGGAATAAGCATTTATGTGGCAAGTATAGTATATGCGAAGATGGCTGCTAAGCTCTGTACAAATATTGTCTTAATTGATCCTCACAATAATCCTGGGAGTTAGGTGCTATGATTAGCACTAAACAGTTGAGGAAACTGAAGCAGACAGGGGTTAAGTGGCTTACCCAGGGTCATACAGTTTTTAAATGTCTGAAGCAGAATTTCAGACCAGGTCTTTCTGATCTCAGGCCTAGCACTCTATATTCTTTAGAGAAGACAGAAATTTCTCTGGCAATTCCCTGTCAAATTTTTGGCTAGAACTTCTTCCCAAATTGATGAACTAATCTATGTCTTTATTCGAATCAATAATTGTTAAGAAATTGTTCACACCTGGTTTACACATTCAATTGATTCATCATTCAATAAGAAGTGTGGGTCTTCTGTGTTCCACTGAGGTAAGGTAGAAAAACTCTGACCCTAACATGATGATGAAACACACAATTGAGAAAATTAAGTGATAGCTTTCAAAACTTTTAATCTTCTCTGAAAAAATTCTGCTTCAGCTTACAATGTAATGTTTATAGGGTCTGGGTTGCTATTCAGTTTCTAGGTCAGCTATTTCTGACCACACACTTCTGAGTCATATTGTAAGCTTCCTATCTCTTGTCACAGAAGCCAGTCTTCAGGCAGTCTAGAGCTAGAAGATGCTGAGGAACTACCAAGACCACACTGCATGGTACAGAATAGTTTGGTTTTTTTCCTTCCTGTTCTTTTCTTTGTCCCTTCTTGTTCACTCTTCCTAGTGACATTTCTCCCTTTCCCCCTTCTTCCCTTTTTCTCTATCTCTTGGATAACAGGACATAAATCAAGAAGACACCTTCGTGGTCCATGGCAGGTGTGCGGCTTTCCAGAAAATAATGTACACAGGACAAGCTTTTACATTTAATCTACACTATTAACATTGTATCCATTACTTTCTTAGGTCTAGAAATCAACAAAAACAAAAAAATTAAATCTACTCTGTAGCATTTGATGATTTCTGAGATGGGAATACTCACATTGAAAATGTAACAATTACTCTTCCATCTCCCATCACTACCATTGTACTCTAAACTTGAGACTACTCTTTTCATGAATATTGTGTGTATTTGTGAAAGAGTACCCTTCAGATTTTTGGGAAGAATGTTTTCTACTGACATTTCTTACTATGCCATCTTGATAAATGCCTACTGGCTGATTATTTTAGGGAAGCTGTATCAGCAATGCAGTATTCACAATGCCTACAGTAACTATAAATATGCTGATATAGTTATTAATCACAAAATGGAACAGGCTCTCTACATAAGAAATATAGATAGTGCATTCATTTAAATACCAGAAAACTGAGTCCC
>CM053584.1:50711334-50729700 GCA_028627135.1 Pseudochirops cupreus | reverse complement strand
CCAAAAAGTGACATAGGAGAGAATAGACTGGGGGAGGGGGGAAATACTGGGATGGCTGTTTTGGGGTGGTGGGCGGGGGAAAGACGGGGAGAAAAGATGTAACTCAAAAATTTAATAAAGAATCTCATGTAACACCAAAAAAAAAAAAATTACAACCATTTTGAATGAAAATCTTTCAAAATGTTTTCACATACTACTCATATTCTTTAAAATATTTTTACATAATACATTTTTTGTTTTAAATTTTTAAATAATTTGTATTGAGCTGACTTTTAAATTTATGCCACAGTCATTTCTTGACATCTCACCTCCCCCCTCTCCACTGAACTCTTTGTGACAAAGCAAAATAATTAAGCATAAATACCCAAACACAGTGATCTGATCTAACAATATATACAGTATTCTGCCCATGTAGACTCCATCCCTTTAACCTTCCCCAAGACTATCACTAAGTATGTGTATGGAGGGAGCTGTTAACTCATTTCAGTTTCCTTTGTGTGGTCCTTTCATTTATGTTGTATTATTGTGTACATCCTTTTTGTTTTTATTCCCTTCTATGTTAGTTTTACAAATCTTCCCATGTTTCTCTTTAAGTCTTATATTTATCATTTTTGTACTCAATTTGCTTTATTGTACTTTTACACCATAGTTTTGTCAGTCATTCTTCAACTGTGAAGCACTCACTTCATTTCTAGGTCTTGGTTGCCTTGGAGTATTGCTACACATATTTTGGTATGAACTGGACCTTTGTTTCTGCCTTTGATTTCTTTGGGGAATATTCCTTATAGCGGGATTTCTGGGTGGAGAGCTATGGACAATTTAATTACTTTTCTTGCAAGCTGATATCTAGACCAATTAGACCAATTCACAGCTCCAACAACAATCTATTAGAATGCCTGTATTCTCATAATCCAATCCAATATTCATTGTTCTTGTTCTTGCTCATTTTTGCTCTTTTTCATGATTTGAGGTGAAACCCAAGAGCTGTTTTTATTACATTTCCCTTATTATTAATGATTGGAGGATGCACGCTTTTAAATGGTCCTTTGTAGTTTGCAGTTCTTTGGAAAACTGTTCATTTTATCTTTTGATCATTTATCTGTTGTTGATTACTGCTTTCTGCTTTGTGTTTGTGTCAATTCCTTATGTTTGGATATCAGTCTTTTATCAGAGATATATAATGCAAATATTTTTTTAGTTTACAGTTTTTCTTACTGTTCTATTTTTATTGATTTCACTTGTCCAAAAATATTAAAATTTTCTGTATCTATTTTTTTCAGTTGTGATCTCCTTTATTACATATTTGGGTTAAAAGGAATTCTTTCCCTATACATGGTTATAAATGATACCTTCTCTTGATCTTTTCAATTCTTTTAAATTAAATAAAATTCTTTTAAATAGTGGTATATATGATAGTATAACATGATTGTCTAAATCCAATTTCTGTTAAACTACTCTTCAGTTTTCCAAAAAGTTCTTGTCTGTGAGGGAGCTCTTTTGCCATAAATGATGTTTTGTGTTTAACAAAAGCTATTTATTCCATTTGGCTAGTCAGTTTGTTTAACTAGTTCACTAATTCTTAATCTTGAGATTAATCTTGGACAGATTCCAAGGGTCTATGAACTTGAATGAGAAGGAAAAAATACATCTTTATTTTTACTAACCTCTAACTGAAATTTAGCATTTCCTTCAGTTATTTTAAAACATCATTCTGAGAAAGGATTCATTGACTTCACCAGATTACCAAAGAGGTCCATAGTTAAGAAAAAAGGTTAACAACCCCTGATTTAATCTGTTACATTAATCTGCTTATTTGTGATTTTTAAAAATATTAAACATTTTTGATGACTATTGTTTTACAATATGATTTGAGGCCTGGCAATCCTGTCTCCTTAAAAAAGATTATACTGACTGTACTTCAACATTTTCTTGATGAATCAAGGTCATTAAGACCCAAAGGATTTAGAATTTTGCAATTTGAATGAGAGTCAGTAGATTGCTATGACAGCCAAGAAAGCTAATTAGAGCTTAAGCTGCAATATGAGAGGCAGAGTTCCCAGAAATAGGGAGGGGATGGTTCCTCTGTATTCTGCCCTCCTTAGTCTTCATCTGCCCCTTGTCCCCTTATCATATCATATCACCTGTTGTGAGTGAATAAGTCTTTGACCTCTAGATCTGAATGCAGGAAAGAGAGCTACTTTATTCAGTCAGAAAGTTTTTAAGATGCAGACAATTCTTGCTATACAGGCAATGGAAAATGGGCGTTCCCAACCCCTGGTAGGCCGACACAGAATGCCCATTCATGCCCTGGTTCTCTTATCTCCCCTGAGCAGCTCCAAATCATTTGTCATGTGGGTGGCTCCATTTTAGATTGTCTGAGCATGTGCCAAACCCCATTGCCTTGTTTAATTCTGGATATCTCATTTGAGGAAGATCATTGAAAAGTTGGAAAATATAGTGAAAGGTCTTGAATTTATGCCTTTTTAATACTGGTTGAAATAACTGCGGATGTTTAATTTGGAGATTAGAAGGCTTAAAAAAAAACATGATCCTTGTCTTCAAGTATTTGAAGGGCTGCCATACTGGGGAGAAGTTCAATGTACCCTGCTCGGTCTAATTGGAAATGGATTTGGGGACTAAGACCAATAAATAGGAGTTGTAAAGTTGCAAGTTTAGGCTTTATGTAAGGGAAAACTTTTCATTTTAAGCTAAGAGCTATACCAAAGTGGAATGGTCTACCTAGAGAGCCTGTGGATTCCACTTCCTAGAATGTCTTCAAGCAAGGATTTGTGTATCAAGAGGATTCTTTGGCTAAGTATTGGCTCAATTCAATGGCCTGAGATTGCTTTCAACTTTGATAATCTGGTTGTATGAAATAGACAAAGGAAAGAAAATTGAAAATACAGTGTGATTGAAGATTCCAACTTTGTCTAACTTCTCATTTCTAACCTGATTTAACCTGAGGCCAAGGCTGATAACACAAAAATGCTTACTTCATGCTGAGGTGTAGTTGTAGAATGAGAAATTGCTTCTCCTTCCCACGACACCCCATTCACTCTTTGAGGAGAGGCAAACCAGTCTTATTTAGGTAAAATTGTCATTAACTACAACTTCTGCTTCTACTTTGACTGCTTGAGGTCTGCCTCAAGTAAAAGGTCTCTTTTACTACGGAGACAGAGAAAAGTATCCTTACTCTCCTGAGGAACAAAATTGGGATACTGATATCCAGACCCAAACATTCAGATTCTAGCTCATTAACTCTGATAATCAATTGACAGAGAAAACACTACAAACTCCAAAGGTGAGGAAGAGGAGGAACTTGGTTTATATGATCCTACTAGTATATAGCAGGAGAAAAGGTCTTTATTAGAAGGGGAGAACTATCAATGAATAATAGCCTTTTTCAACTACAATTAATTCAACAAATATTTATTGGGTGCCTATTATGTGTAAAGGACTGTGTTCTTGGGAAAGAAAAACAAGAACAAGATGGAACCCATTCCAAAGGAACCATCTGTTAGGGATCCTAAAATCTTAAAATGAGAAAGGGTACAATTGTGGGTCCAATTTTCTTATTTTCCAGATGAGAAAACTGAGGCTCAGAAATTTTGCAACTCACCTCTGGTTACACAAGTAATGTCAGAGGTAGGATTTGAAATAGATCTTCCTAACTCCTGGTCAAACACTATAGCCATGTAACATGCACAGATAAGTAAATACAAAGCATATGTAACTCCTGCTCCTTCTTTGTCCACATCTTCCTTTTTGCCATTCATTGACTTCTCTCCCTCCTTGCATTTGGACAGTTCCCTTCCAGACATACCATTGTCTAAGGAGCATGGCTTCCATCAATGTACACCAACTATCAACTGCCCAAGCATCTGTTTGGGGTGGGGGTGGGGGGAAGCACAATGTCATCTCCACAATACAGCAGTGCCAGATGGACTTCCTCATCCCCTAGTACTTAAGGACAACAATGTCCTTCATAATTTTGTTCTAGATAAGACCCCCAAGTCACAGCTTCATTTTATGGTAAACATCAAATTTGGAAAGCCTGTCTCATAAATTTTGAATCATTATCCTCTAGGAATTTAGTGCATGCAGCTTTGTATAATGGAAAAAAAGTACTTTACAGAGAATTAGGAAATTAATGTGTCCTCATTCCATATGAAGGCAATGTTGGAATCACCAATATTTCCTCCTGGAACCTCCATTTGGAGGAAGGGCCCCCAGACCAGCCCTGGACAGACAACCACTCCTTCATTCCTCTTTGGGTTATGTTCCTGACTCTGGACTTCTTTCTCCACCTCATTCCTATAAATACTTCCCTCTTCTCTTGCTTTTCAGCTTCCTTTTATATGATATCTTCTTCCATTAGAATGTAAACTCCTTGAGGACAGGGATTATCCTTGTTTTTGCTTCTATCTGGAATCTCTTAACAACAGTAACTGGAAGATAGTAAGGCCTCAACACAAGTTTGTTGACTTAAACTGACTTGACTATTGATGGCATTTCAGACACCTGATTGGAATAACCATCTTGGTCAGTTGGACATCTATGGGACCCCTCAATTCCCACCCCCCTGAAAACTGTTGATTGATCCCACTCTGTGTTCACTTTAGGGCAACCTACAGAGAGTGAACTTGTGGGCCAATTGGAGCCACTTGCGAAAACTACTCAAGGTCTTTAATAGTCACAAAGTGATCCTTTCTCCTGATTATAGCTTGGTTGAGTAAGAAGACTATTACAATTAGAGTCAGAGGACCTGGCTTTGAATCCCAGCTCTGTTACTTACTACTGCCTGTCCTAGAACAAATCACAACCTCACTGAGCTTCAATTTTATCCTCTGTAAAATTAAAGGGAACCAGACTAGATGGTTTTAAAAACAGTTTCAAATCTGAATTCCTATAATCCCTTATGTCAGTTTGGAGAAGGAATGCTAGTGGCCCTTGAGCTCCAGGGCAGCTAGGTGGTACAATGGATAAAGCACTAGGCCTAGAGTCAGGAAGACTTATCTTCCTGAGTTCAAATCAGGTCTCAGACACTTACTCGCTATGTGACCCTGGATGAATCACTTCACCTAGTTTCCTCATCTGTAAAATGATCTGGAGAAGGAAATTGCAAACCAGTCTGGGGTCTTTGCCAAGAAAACCCCAAATGGGGTCATGGAGAGTCAGATACAACTGAACACCAGCAACTTGAGTTTTGAATGCATAATGCTATCACATCCCAAGTGGTGGGAGATGGTGAATGGTAGAGGAACATTATCTCTTTCACTTCTCTCTATTTGCAAGAGATAGTGTGGTGGAGAAGAATGCTGGAGTTGGAGCCAGGCAAATCTGAGGTCAAATGTTGCCTTCAACACATCATTAGACCTGCAATTATGGGCAAATAATTTAAACTTTCCTAAGCCTCTGTTCCCTCCTCTAGAGAACTGGGCATTAGGCTTACACTTATCACACAGGGTTTGCTTTTGTTCCTTCCTTCATTTGTTTGTTTTGTTAACCTTGAACGAAGTGAATGTAGTATAAAGGCTCTTAATTCTCTAATTCTGATCTGAAATTGCTACCAGGAACTCTGGACTCAGGAGACCTGAGTTTGGACACTGGCATCAACTAGTTGTGTGACCAGAGGTAAATTAATCAACCCTCCTGAGCCTCGATTTTAGTCTCCAAAATGCTTGTCATAGTTACTTCAAAAGGTAGAAGGAAAGAAAGCACTAAATTGCTATGGAAATGAGGGCCATTAATTTTATGGGTTGTGCACCTCCGACGTGGCAGCCATTGGAGGAATAAAAATTCTCAACTTCCTGAATGTTTTCATCATTTCTCTGCTCATTTAGCATTAACAATTCTGTGGCCTCTCTATTGTAATTGAATGGTTAGTGATAGCTCCTAACAGGTCATCAGAGTGTCCTGGATATGTGCCACTGCTGCCATTGTGTATCCTGGGAGAGCCTTGAAGAATAGGGCCTAGAGAGGCAGTGTTGCATAATAGGTAAAGAGTCAGTCTTGACATTCAGAAGACAAGAGTTCTAGCTCTTGGATTCTGAGCACTCCGTGGATGTATGGCACTCTGCAAGTCAAGCGTCTCAGACTTAACATTGCAGAGCAGTTATAGATCATCACTGGAGGGAGTTTCCTCACTGAGAGTTCCCTCTATCAATGAAACAGAGGCAGCTAAGTGGTACCATAATGCATAGAGACCTGGTCCTGGAGACAGAAAGACATGAGTTCCAATCCTCACACATTTACTAGCTGGGTGACCCTGAGCACATTGCTTAAACATCGTCTACCTCAGTTTCTTCACCTGTAAAGTGGGGAGAAGGGGCCATCTCCAATCGTCCTGATCTATATCTTGCCACTGGACTCAGATGGCTCCAGAGGAGAAAGTGAGGCTGGTGGCTTAAATCCAATTCACTTGCAAGTCATGACATTATCTTCCTGATATCAGGGTTCTCTTCAAAAATGAAGGACAAACAACAATTGGGATAATAATAACCTACCTTCTAGGGTTGCTGTGAGGATTAAATGAGACAATATTTGTAAAGTATCTGGCACATAGTAGGTACTATATAAATGCTAACTATTATTATTGTGAATAATAATAATTTTGGGTTTTTTTAAAGCAACACAAGAATGGGGACTGACATGCCCAGTTGCACCCAACTTCTAAAAGAAATACTCACCAACAAACCAAGCACATCTTGCCAAGGCTTTATCTTCTTAATTTTTTAATTCATGGGCAAATCAAGGGTACTTGAAATTGCACACTTAGGAGTCAGTCATGCTTACCTAATGCAAATGGGCTCTGCAAGTGCTAGCTAATGACAGTATGAGACGCCTTCTGGACTTTCAGCTCATTTGGCCAACTGAGAACGCATGAGTGCTCCCCATTCTGCTGAGCACTCAGCTCTCGGTAGGGCGGCCCAGCTTTAGACAGCACATCTTTCCTTGCCTTTCTGCTACGTGAACTAATGTGGCAAGGAGGTGACATTTGTGAGAGATTTCCTAATTTCCTCGTCCTTCTAGGTTTTCTGTTGATTGGGTCTGGCATTAGAATCACTGTAAGCTTCTGTCACGGCTTTAATCAAAATCAGGCCTCACAGTTAAGTCATTCCTTTCGTCTATGGTTCTCTTCTTTCTCATTACAGGCTATGGATTAGGGGTATAAAGACTGGCCTGTCCCACTCCTTCTTGCCAAAGACACAACTTTATTTCTTTTCCTTCAATTTTCTTTTATCTCTCTAGTCTCAATTCCCTCTTTTCTCTTTCATCTTAATCTTTCAAGCTTTCAATGAGAATTCATGCTCAGCCCCATTTTTATGATCTTTGCTATCTCTACTGCCTTCATAAGACTTTAGCTATCTCAGAACTAAGGATATTGAAATAGAATTTGGACTGGAAGGGACTTTAGAAATCATCCAATGCTAGGAATTCATAAGCCTTCTCTCTCTCTTTCTCTCTCTCTCTCTCTCTCTCTCTCTCTCTCTCTCTCTCTCTCTTTCTCTCCCCTTGCCCCTCCCCTCTCTCTCTCCCTTTCTCTCCCTGTCTCTCTCTCTTTCTGTGTGTGTGTGTGTGTGTGTGTGTGTGTGTGTGTGTGTGTGTGTGTGTGTCTGTTAGACCCCTTTAAGAGATTGGGGAAGTCTATAGATGCCTCCTCAGAATGTTTTTAAATGTATAAATTAAAGTACATACTATTATAAAGGAAACCTATTATAAAGTCATGGACGGCAGATGAAGAACCCCTGATTATAATTCAATTTGCATTCCCTTCATTTGATAAATGAGGAAATGAGGCCCAGAGATGAGAAATCACAAGAATTTATTAAGCACCTACTATGAACATAGTAGGCATCATGCTAAGCAGTGGGAATATAAAGAAAGACAAAAACCAGTCTCTAGGACTTCACAGTCTGATGGGGGGGGGGGTGAGGAGGGGTGCAAGAAGCTAGGTACAAACTAGATGCTAACAGGTTTAATTTGAGCCGATCTCAGAGGAAAGACACTTGGCTATGGTCACACAGGTAATAAGATGTAAAACCAGATCTTCTGACTTTTGTGACTTTCAGTGCTTTTTATTGTATTGTACCAATTTTTTATTGTATTTATTTTGTTGTATTGTACCAAGTTGTCCACGTAGACAGTGGGCCCTTCCAGGTGTGATCACTCTCATGTAGTCCGGTCCTTTGTCCAGAACCCAGGGAATGTTTCTGTAAGGTAGGGAGAACTCTACCTCGTCCTGGATATTTCTATTTTTTCCAGGGATCATTGAAATTTGGAATCACCATTGACAATCCGGGTGACAGTTTTCATGGGTGGTATGCTCTGAACCCCCACCTTTAAACAACAACCCAACTGGACCCAGCTTGTGCCTTTCTGTGATGTTATGTGACTATCTCGGTTTCACTGTCACTAAGGTTGTGTTTACGTTGTCAATGAATCTACCCCAGAAGAGCTGGCGTCAAATAAAGAAGCAGCAGTGTATAGGAAATAGAGAATGGGATGTGAATTAGGAAGACTCAAGTTCAAATTCAACCTCTGACACTTTACTAACTATGTGACCCTGAGGCAGGTCACTTAATTTCTCTGAAATTTAGTTTCTTCATCTGTAAAGTGGGGATAATAATACCAACTACCTCACTGGGTTGTGAGAATAGAATGAGCTGTGTATGTGCAGTAGGGAGAACTCCAAGCCTGGGGTCAGGAGGAACTGAGTTCAAATCTTGTCACAGGCACTTACTAGCTACATGACCCTTAGCAAGTCACTTAAGCATCTTTTTTGCCTCAATTCCCTCATCTGTAAAATGAGGGGTTAGATCAAATAACCATCAATCCTACTTCCTAGGATTGTTGCAAGGATCAAAGACATACTTGGCACATAGTAAGCCCTGTATGGATGTTAGGTAGTATTGATATGGGCAGTTGGGTGGGGCAGTAGATGGAGCACTGGGTCTGGAATCAGAAAGACTCAGTTTGCTAAGTTCAAATCTGGCCTCAGACACTTCCTAGCTGTGTGATCTTGGGCAAGTCACTTCACCCTGTTTGTCTCCATTTCTTCATCTGTAAAATGAGCTGGAGAAGGAAGTGGCAAACCACTCCATATGTTTGCCAAGAAAACCCTAAATGGGGTCATGAAGAGTCAGAATGACTAAAATGATTGAACAAGAATGATTATCATATGAATGTCATGTATCATTACTTTTGTTGTTGCTAGGAATGCCTGACACCATCTACAATACTCATTAGGTTGTCCAGAATAATGGGACCAAATGTGGCTCAGTTACTGTTGATCATATAGCTCTAGATTGTTTCTGCATGAGCAGAAGGGGAAGGTGGAGGATAAGAAAGAGAAAGAGCTTCTCTTTCAGGACACCCTGGAATACATCATAGTGTATGGTGCTCAGAGCAATGGTAGCATGAATGGAACTATGGCTGCCAAGAATAGCAATCTATAAAAGGAAAGAAGACCTTTGAAATAATACAAAAACATGGTTGTCCTAGGAACCTAATCACCTTGCATTTAGATGTTAATTTTCTAAGGAGTCCTGTGTTTTGTGAATGATGGACAATGTCACATTCACTGGAACAACGTGGGGCAGATGAGAGAAGAGGTCATTTATATCTTGCTTAGAGGAAGGGGAGACCGAGATGGCAATGGCTTCCCCTAAGCCACATCTTGGGGCAGCAGTGGGTACAGGACACATTAGAGGCATCTTGGTAAAATGCTGAATTTAGCGTCAGGGGCCATGGGTTCAAATCCTAGCTCCGTCACTTACTATGTATTTGACATTGGGCAAATCATTTCACTACTCTGGCGCTAAATTTACTCATCAATAATGTAAGGGAGCTGGACTTCCATGGTCAAAGTTTATGATTCTATGACTAAGGCAATTTCAAAGCATTTGACATTCATCATTTCATTTGATTCTCATGACCACCTTGCAATGTGAAGTTGAGAGTGCAAGGTTTATTTTTTTTAATTCCCATTTCCCAAATGAGATAACTGAAGCTAAAAGAAATTAAGAGACTTGTCCAAGGCTATGTACCTAACCAATATAGCTAATACAACCGGGACTTCATCTGAGCTCCTATTACTCGATCCAGGACTACACAGTGATGTCAAGTCCCCTGAGATGGAGGCCACACGACTTGGAGCCTTCCATATGATACAACAGAAAGCAAAGATACCAGCTTAGTTTGCCATTTCCTTCTCTAGATCATTTTACAGATGAGGAAACTGAGGCAAATAGAGTTAAGTGACTTGCCCAGGCTCACTCAGCTATTAAGTGTTTGAGGCCAGATGTGAACTCTTGAAGATGAATCTTCCTGACTCCAGGCCCTGTGCTCTATTCACTATGTCATCTAGCTATCTATTTAGTAGTTTACATTTTCATCTGATGGTCTGCGTTATTCCCAGGGTTTAGGTGGGCACTTGGAATCCATTAACATTTGAATGAAGAATTCTCTTAAAGAAGTGTACTACCGGGCAGAATGGAAGTGTTGGAGTCAGAAGGCCTGGGTTTGAATCTTAGCCCTGCCACTAACTACCTATGTACCTTGGGGAAAGTTAGGGAAAAACTTCTCTGGGCTTGTTTCCTCATCCATACAATGAAAAATTGGAGCAAATGACCACTAAATTTCCTTCCAGTTCTCAAACCATGACCTACCTTAAGCAGCTCATTGTAAAGGATCTGTGCTAAGGATCAATTTGACTTAAGGATGGTGCCCTTGGGAATCCTATGTTTAAATTATAGAGGGAGCAGAGTAAGAAAAAAGAGAAGTGGGGGATGTAGAGATTTCATAGGTCTTCCTTTGGCTCCATGGAACTAGCATGAGAAGGATTCTGGCCTCTCTCATTCATTCTTGACCCATTTTCAGTTGGAAGGAAGCTCAAAGGGCCCCATTTTGTTTTAGGGCAAGTGAGATGAAAAATGTCAGTGTCTGTGACAAGAGCATGGCTCAATCTTTATTTCTTTGACCACTTTGGCAATAGCCATCTGTGTAACGAAAACATAGTTGTACTCAAAAGCAGAGTACACTCAAGCCTGAGTACACACACCACGGTGAATGAAGTATAATGTGGAGCCAGCTTGGCATTCCCCAACCTAGGCCAGATTCCCCTGCCTGCCCTTGACTTTCACTGCTAGGAACAGTGCGGCACACAGTTTGGGTTCATTGGTCGGTTTAAGGCAGTTTCCAGCAGGTTAACTCAGAAGAATGACCCAGTTAGTACAGGGATAGCTACAGGCAAGGTTACCTCCCCAGGGAAGCCATCTCTGAGCCAAACGCTCTCTAGAAGGCAGCAAAATGCAGTCACTTGAACCTTTGGGTTGCAGAATCTGACAGGGGCTGGTTTCAGGACAGAGACTTGGCTCAGGTACAACCTTACCTGAGGGATAGGAGGATGGATGGGATGTACTTTCAAGGCTCCCTCTGGATCTGTGAATTTGTGGTTCAATTTCTATTTTTTTTCTGATGATCCATAGATTATGTACTATGAGTGTTATGACATTCCTGCAGTCTGAGGAATGTTAACCTAGAGAAAATAATAGTTCACTAAGGATTTTAGTGAATCTCACCATTAGATTAGAATATAGAGAAAGGATTATGAATAGGCAAGAGAGATAGATGCTCTGGGTGCAACAAAAGGGGCAGGGGTTAGTATATAAGTGACAACTTTTAAATATTACAATTAAATAAGTTCAAAACAGTTGAATTCTGTAAAAGTCTGCTCGCCATGGTATATAGCTGTTTTGAGATAAGTATGTATGTACGGTGCCCCTGGGTGGGGACTGAGTGTTACCAGTTCTTCAGAGAAGAGTAACACAGAGGTGGTTCCAATGTCCAGCCTTTCTAAGGACACCAACTAGGATCAGGCTGAAATCATCACCCTGTCATGCTTACTTCATTATTCCTGCTTTTTGTCTCTTCATACAATTGAAAGTTGATTAAGTTGGTGCCAGTGGCTTCCTTCCCAAAGCAGATGTTTGACCCAAATGGCAACAAGAGAGAGTTCAGGATTTATTCTCCCTCAGACTTTCTGCCTTGATTTTGGGGGTTTTGCAATTAACATGTCACTTTTTTTTGCCAGTTAGTTAATTGTTCAACTTTTTTTAAGTGGGTACAGAATACTGTCCTGGTCACGATGGAGAGATTTGAAAGGGGAAAAAAAACTGTTTCCAATACTCAAAGCACATAGAATCTACAAAGGAAATGCATGTGAAGAGAAGACTCCTGACCACCATGCCCCCTCCCCCAGGCCTTTGATGAAATATATGAAAATCATTATCAAGTACATTGTTGATTTAATATTTTAAGAGAACTATGATTTCATCAGCGTAGACAATCTCACAACCCTGCTCTCCTCACTCCACACTAGCATGCTCTTCAACAGAAAGCTAGGCTCCTCCTTACAAGACAGAGATCCTTGGGAGCAGAGACTTTTGTTGTGGTTTTTGTTTTGTGTTGGTTTTTGCCTTTCCTAGCACCTAGGTAGCAAAGTGGTGGCCTCAGTGGTATGACCCTGGGTAAGTCACTTAACCTCTGCCTCAGTTTCCTCAACTGTAAAGTAAGAATCATAATAGCACCTACCTCAGAGGGTTATTGTGAAGGTTAAATGAAATAATATTTGTAAAGCACTTAGCACAGTTCCTGGCACATAGTAGGCTCTTAATGAATACTTGTTAAATAATTGGCTTAAGAGAATCACAGAACTATACCTAGGTGGGAATCCTCCTCCCTATAACATAAAGAGTAAATTAGTGGGAGCAGCTAGTTGTCTCAGTGAATAGAGCACTGGCCCTGGAGTCAGGAGGACACAGACACTTAACACTTACTAGCCATGAGACCTTAGGCAAGTCACTGAACCCCAATTTCCCTGCCCTCCCCCCTCCAAAAAGCAAAAAAAAAATTTTTTTTTACTTTTTAAAAAGAGTAAACTAGCGAAGAAATTCTCCATTGGGGCAGATTAGAAGGTATAATATAAGGCCTTAGAGAATTGCCAGGGGACGCTGAGAATTTAAGTGACTTAT
The DNA here is from genome assembly GCA_028627135.1 of Pseudochirops cupreus. Taxonomy (NCBI): domain Eukaryota; kingdom Metazoa; phylum Chordata; class Mammalia; order Diprotodontia; family Pseudocheiridae; genus Pseudochirops; species Pseudochirops cupreus. The sequence continues at coordinate 50,716,666 of CM053584.1, read as the reverse complement.
TCAGGGTCACAGAACCAAGAAGTGCCAGAGGTGAGACTTCAACCCTAGTTTTCCTGACTTCTGAGGCCAGCTTTCTATACACTCTGCCACAAAAAAATCAACTCCTCATTTGTTAAAGCTATCACTCTTTCATTATAGGGCAATAACACATTAGCTTTTTTTAAATTGTTGCTATATTTCACTTACAATTTATATGAAGCCTTCAGTCTCTTACATCTTTTTTCAGGCAAACAGCTGCTTAGTCATGTTTCCATCATTTTTGTGAAGGTGATTTTTTTTTGGATCCCAGATAGGACATTTGTGTCTATTAAATGCCATCTTGTTAGATTCAAACCAGTGCTCTAGCCTGGAAGATCTTTCTTGGATTCTGACTTGGCCATCCAGTATGTTAGCTCTCCCTCCCAGCCCGGCATAGCCCACAAATTTGGAAGCCTCCTCAGTCTGATGGCACCACCTACCAGAGCTTGTCTTCCATTTGTAGAGTCTTTGAGCCGTCAAAGTTACCTTCACATTTCATGAAGTCATCAGAGGATGACTGATGAGGAAAGATGCTTAAGTGGTGTATGTGTGTGTGTGTGTGTGTGTAATCATTCCTCCTGGAATGAAGAGTGTGTCTCTCTGGCAATAACAATGAAGGTATCTATCACCCTGAGGCCAGCGTGTTGAAGTGCTTCTGCTGTATAGAAATGTGTCAGTCAACCAACCAACAGACATTTATAAAGCACTTACTGTGTGCCAGTCCAATCACTTTGCTATGGGCTGAGGACACAAAGAATCCCCAAAGCAGACCCTGCTGCTCAAGAAGCTTTTCTTCTCATAGGGGAGAGAACATATGAACCACACACACACAATATAGATATAGATACATCCATGTATGCATGTATACAATATGATATATTTGATATATTATAAATATAGGTGCACTTGAGATATATAAAGAATCAATGTACATCTACAGGTAATCCAAGAGGGGAAAGCAGCAGCATCTGGATGGGGCTAGGAAAGGCTTCCTGTAGAAAGTGGAATTTGGACTGAGTCTTCAAGGAAGGTAGGGAAATTAAAAGATGGAGGTGAAAAGTGAAGGACTGTCACAGAGGGTGTGTGCAATTGCTATAGGGGTATGCCATAAGTAGAACTGGGTAGGCCCATTGTACAGCTCACACACAGGCCTACAGACATTTCCTGGCACTCTTAGCATAGGTGTACCCATTGAGTATTGAGGCAGTTGGGTTAGCTCAACCATCATGGTAGATGTGGGAGTGGACTTGGGTTCTCATGCAGAGACCTGCTGTAGGACATTGTACTGCTTCCAGCAATTGCTCAGTTTCCTACCATCTCCAGCTGACATCTAATTCTTTCCCATAGCCTTCTAGATAGTCCTCTCCTTCCTCTAAAGCAGTGGTTCCCAACCTGTGAGTCGCAATCCCTTCGGGGGTCAAACGACCCTTTCATGGGAGTCACAGGGGTAGCCTAAGACCATGGGAAAACACGTATTTCCGATGGTCTTAGGAACCGAGACACCTCTCCTCCATCCATCTCCAGGTGGGTCTGCCCACATGCAGATATGCCCACATATGAGTATTAAAGGGTTGCGGCATTAGGAAGGTTGAGAACCACTGCTCTAAAGGCTTCCATAGGTCAAATATCCACTGATCAAGGATAGTTTCAGTATCAGGTGAAGAGATCCTAGATAATGGTTTAATCCTCCTTTCCCAACTCTCCTTGCCAAACATCTGCCTTGTCCATACCTAGACTTCCCTGTCCTTACACTTCTAGCTTACATGAGTTTTTACATTTTACCTGTCTTGCTTTCCCCTGAGCACAGGCCACCACTATACTTTGGCCCGGTCTACGGCATGTGTTGGTTATTCTAATCAAATGTTTTGTAGGCAATGTAGTGTAATGAATAGAACAGATTCATAGATAGAAAACCCTGAGTTCAAATCTTCCTTCCAATACTTACTAGTTATGTCGTCATGAACAGCTCATTTAATTTCACAGAACTTCAGTATCCTCATCTACAAAATGAGACTTTTACTTCTCACAAATTTACTGGAAGGCTCAAATGAGGAAAATGTAAATAAATCACTTTGAAAATTTTAAAGCACTGTGTAAGTATCAGTTATTATTGTTACACACAAAAAAACAATATGTAATCCATTCATTTCTGCCTATGAGCACTATTTTTTTTTCTCATCATTTCATTTCTTTTCATCCAAAACATAAACATTAGAAGAAAACAGAGCAATGTGAGAGAAAGGGGCGGGGGGGGGGAGGGGAGGTGTAGTATATATACCATAAAACTCATCTAGTTTTAACAAAAGAGAGACTTGGGAAACCAAGCTGAAATGCTTGTTTAAAAGAAACCACACTCTTCAGCTATTCTGAGCACATACTGTTCTCATCTTTGATTTGCATTGCCTTTCTTAGGAGCAGTCTTGGAATCCAAGCTCCTGTCATTTTAACAGCAAAGTGGGAGCTCCATTCCAAGCCAATATTCACTCACTTTGTAGCTATAGAGAGTTTTACCATGACCTGATTTTTCCTTTAGGTGAAACTACTAGATGAGTAACTGATGAGAAAGGTGAGGATACACTTCTGCTGAATCCTTAGTAATGTGAGAAAAAGAGTCACACTATTATTAATTTCATTAACTCATGCAAACAGTCTTGGGGTTAAGCCCTGCCAGCAAGACTATTTTGAAAGGATAGCCAGGAGAAGAGAAGTCTTGGAACGTGTGTGTGTGTGTGTGTGTGTGTGTGTGTGTGTGTGTGTGTGTGTGTGTGTGTGTGTTGAGAAGAGTGAAGAAGGTGACTATCACTTATCACCTTGAAAAAGGCATTGTGCAGTCTAGCGTAATGGAGAAAGAGCTAGATTTGGAGTGTAAGTGCCTGGCTTCGAATCCTGGCTCAGCCTCTTCCTATCCTCATGATCTTGGCAAAATCAGTCTCTCTGGATCTTGGTTTCCTTCATTGTAAAATGAGGAGATTGGGTGAGATGACTTCTCAGATGGCTTCCAGCTCTAAATCTAAAACCCCACGAGGAATAGAGATTCAACTTGTCCTGCTTCCACCAGAGGGACAAACTAGAACTAACAGAAATTACAAGGGGATAGATTCTACTTCAAGATGAGGAAGTCATCTTCAAGGAATGCCTAGAGCTTGCCATCAATAGAAGGCACTGGTGACTGATTCATTCCCTGACAGTCAGTCGGTCAATGTGCCAATAAACATTAAGCACCTCCTATGTGTCAGGCACTGTGCTAAATGTTAGAGTTACAAAGAAAAGCAAAAGCCAGTCTCTGCTTTGATAGAGCTCAAAATCTAATGGGAGATAAACACATGCAAAGCAACAATGTGTGCAAACAAGCTACAGACAGGATAAATTGGAAATGATCAAAAACGGAAAGGCTCAAGAATTAAGGGCAATTGGAAAAGGCTGCCTGTAGAAGATGAGATTTTAGAAGGGATTTGAAGGAAGTCAGGGAAGCCAGGAAGGAGAGATGAGAAGGGAGGCATCCCCTTACTAGAGTTCTTTAATCAAAGGCTGGATGACTTCAAAGGTCTCTAACTTCTAAAGAGATGATTTTATGAAAGAGAAGCATCAATAACACAGAGCCTAAAAGGCAGTCACTGCATACCACCAGCATCAATGCTACATTTTAGAATAGTGATTTCATGAATGTTCTAAGAGAATAGGAGCCCAAATTTTCATCTGTGTTTCTTGGAATCTGTAACTATGAGATGCTCAGTGAATATTAAATTGTGTCTTGAAGGCTATGAATTCCCAATGAATATTAAATTGGGATCTGCAAATGTTGCTAAAGGCCAAAAATAAACACAGGATTGGGAAAGGTTAACAATGAGGACAAGAGGAATAAGTCTTGGGAAAGTGAAAAGCAGAGTGGCTGTAATATTTCAAAACACACATGCTTCAGGATCAGAACAAACCTGGAATGTAAAATTGTGGAAAGTGCCCTAGAGGCATAGTTAATTTGGCTATATCCTTATCAGAAAAAGCCAACCTAACCATAGATGGACCTCTGCCTCTGTAACTTTATTTTGAGGTGAAAGTTATTTTTATTATAGATATGGTTCTGAGAGCAGGATAGGCAAAGGAGATTTTACAATTTTCAAACTATTTTTTTTAAAGAAAACTCCTGATATCTTCACATCATTATAACATGTGCAATCCAGCAATATTACAGAATTGTACAGTCTTAGAAGGGACCTTAGGAGTCATGCAGTCTAACCTTTTCCTCAATGGATAAATCTTTATAACATCCCAGGAAAGTAAGTGTCCAGTCCCTGAATAATTATTTCATGGCTTCCAAGCCTAGGCTGAAGAAAAATTGTGAAGCCAGTGAATTTAGTTTTAGGTGATCTCCCCTTTTTTTTGCTATCTAATTCTCCTATCTCTTCCTTCTTCACCTTCCCCCACCCCACATCCTTATAGCTGATATTATTATTATTTTTTTTCTACCTTTTTTCCCTTCTCCATCTCAATGAAATTCAGTAAATTTTTATTAAGTCATTATTATCTTTGTAATGAGGTCATATGCCATAGAGGATAAAGAGTCTATCATGGAGTCAGGACTAAGTGAAGTTTGACTTTTGACACATACTGGCTATGTGACCCTGGGCTAGTCACTTAAGCTTTCAATACCTTTCACAAATCTCTAAGAAAGTAAGTTGTAGAACAATTGCTTATTTGAAATGATGGGTGGAGTTTCCTCATCAAGGAAGTTAGTAGAGCGATGACATCATAGGTCTATCCAGACAAAATATAACAAAAAATGCAAAACTTTTCTAGAAGGAAGATACAAAGGCCATAAAAAGGGGACCTTGTCTCCTGCTCTCCTTGTCCCTTTGTAATTTATGTGATCTCTTTCTTATCATTCACAGTTACTTTGACTCTTTGATCTCTTTACTTATAACATGGTGCCTCCTATTTAAATGTCAAAATTATAGAGAATTTCTAAAAAGATATCATGATATTGATAACTTTGTGAATCTTTGTGGTATTAATATCAAGCATGGTGTGGAACATGGAAAAATAAGTTCACTAAAGCATTTGGCACAGTCTTGAAGGATGCCCAGTATAGAGCAGAAATGGAAGGTGATGGATCCTTTATAGATGGGGAGGGCCTCCAGATTCTACTATTTGTTGATTAATTTTTTTTAATTTAAGTTTTACTATAGTTTGCATCATTCATTTCCACAAGATTTTGAGTTACATATTTTCTCCCCATCTTTCCCCCACCCACCGCCCCAAAACAGCCATCCCAGTGTGTCCCCTCCTCCCCCAGTCTATTCTCTCCTATGTCACTTTT
>CM053584.1:50688340-50710834 GCA_028627135.1 Pseudochirops cupreus | reverse complement strand
ATTCATCCTAATGGATCCCCAAGTACAAATTAACCACTCAATCCTCCTGTAATCTGTGGACTATTAGTGTTTCCAAGATAAGCATCCCATTATCACTGGAAGGGACGCTAGAAATAAATGATCTAGTCTTCCTCCTTCATTTTACAGATGAGGAAACTGAGGCCCAGAAAGATGACATGACTTGACCAATGTCACATAGGTAAGAAGTCAAAGAACCAGGATTTAAACATAGGCAGCTTTTGACTCTAAATCTCTTCCTCTTTCTACTGTAGCATGTTGCCTGAAATCCTTCTGGTCTTTGACTTTCCTTGTCCAGAACAATTCGGTCTCCAAGGGGACATTCAACCATCATTCTTGATTTAAGTGTTCAGGGCCTCCCTCCTTCCTGCTCATTTTTTTTTTTTTGGTCTTTACGTACACTCTCCTTAGAGTGCCCCTGAATGCTTCCACCCTTTGACCTTGGCCATGGGTTATGTAACCCTCCACTTCTCAGACTGTCTCAAATGCTCTTTTAAGTGGCTCTGGTAGTTTTTCACTCCCAAGTCAGTTTAATGGAGCTTACCATTTCCAATCAGATGTATCTCCTATGGGGAGTGGTAGTTAGATATCATCCCATGCCCATCCCTAAACCCTCAGTGCCATATGAATGGAAAATATGAATAGGGAATACCAGGATTATTCAATGTGTGATTTCTTTGGTGCCTTGGTGTGGTGAATAGAAAACTGGCCTTGAAGTCAAAAAGATTCACAGTTCAAGGCCTACCTTTGAAGAATATTAGTTGTGTGACCCTGAATAAGTCATTTAACTTTTCAGTGCTCTAAGCAATTCTGTAACAGTCTAAATTGCAGAGAAGGTGCCAATGTGCATTGGTAAAGGAAGTTGCCATGCCCAGGAGTCCTCTATCCCAATGAAATCACAGATCTCGTTCTAAAGACACTCCTCCTAGGGGTTTAAAAACTGCCACTTCCCCAATCCTTGCTGTCATGTCCCAGCTGATCTTACAATTCTAGGCTTATGGCTATAGCAGATTGAGAACTGACTTGGAGCCTGGAAATCTAGGTTCAAATCTTATTTCAAATACTTACTGTATGTGGTCATGGGTTGACTCATGGACTCAATTCTTCATCTTCAAAATGAGAATAATATTTGTCTTACCTGATTCACTAGGTTGTTGGGAGAAAAGTACTTTGTGAACCTTAAAGCATGATACAAATATGAAGTAGTAGTAGTACCAGAAGCAGGCAGCAGCAGCCCAGCAGTAGCAATAGTAGTAGGAGTAGTAGTAGCGGTACTAGCAGCAGGTGGTAGCAGCAGCAGCAGCAGCAGCAGGAGCAGTAGTAGTAGGAATAGGAGTAGTAGTAGTACCAGCAGCAGCAGCAGCAGTAGAAGGTGTAGTAGTAGCAGCAGCAGCAGCAGCAGCAGCAGCAACAGTAGCATCAAGATGTCTCCCCCCAGCAGGAGAGACCCTTAAAAAAGGGCTAGGACTAGGAATGTATTCTCTTCACCTTGATCTCCTTCATATGTGAAGACTATACTAATTGACATCCCATCCATACATTCCTTTTGATGTGCTTTTCTAATGGTGGTGAGAGATCTGTAGCAGCTAACCCATTTGATTTCTACAGCAATTCTGTGAAATATGTATTATTATCACCCCCATCTTACAGATAATGAAACTGAGGCTGCCAGAGGATGAGGGACTTCCCCTTGCAAAGCTTGCAAAGTCAGGTCTGTAGGAGGTTAGGATTTGAACTCAAGTCTTTCTGATTCCAAATCCAGCATTCTATGCCCTGTGCCACAGGAGGACAGTTCTTTCCCTCAAGCATATTATATTCTAATGGATTAAGATGTAGTCCATCTCCAATATTTTAAGAAGAGGAGACTAAGGCCCAGAGAAATTAAGAAATGTGCCCAAGTGACATGGCTAACAGAAGTGAGATTAAAGACAAAGTTTTCTTGCTCAAAAATCTAGTACTCTGGGTACATGCTGTATTCACCTTGTAGAACATAAATTCCTTTTAAAAATATTCATTCATTCATTTTTAACTCTTTTTTTTTTTACATTTTGAGTCCTAAATTCTCTCCCTCCTTTCTGCCCCTCCCCTACCTATGGAAAAGACAAGCAATATGATACACATTACACAGGAACGTCAATTCCCTCAAGGAAGGGATAGTTTTGTTTTGATCTTTTTAAGCCCCTACTCCAGCACTGTGCCTGGCACAAAGTGCTTAGTCAGTATTGCAATGGACTTATTAAAACAAGTAGAGTAAACAACTCCGCCTGGTATGATTTGAAGGGCTCCTGGGAGAACAAAGAGCAGCAGCAGCAGCCACAGTAGTAACAGCAGCAGCAGCAGCAGCAACAGTAGCAATAGTAGTAGGAATAGCAGCAGAAGCAGCAGTAGCAGCATCAGTAGCAGCAGGAATAGTAGGAGTAGCAGCAGAAGCAACAGTAGCAGTAGCAGTAGCAGCAGCAGTAGTAGTAATAGTAGTAGTAGCAGTAGTAGTGGTGGTAGTGATGGTGGTAGTGTATATGTCAAACTGGACTACTTAGTTATTCCCAAACATTTCCCAGATTCCCTACATCCACATTCATGCTGCTCCTTCCCCATCACATACAGCATTTTCTTATCTCCTCTTTCTCTGCTACCACTTCTCTCTTTTCAGCTCTTCTTTCTCCTGTGCATTTTTCTCTCCTTCCTTCCTCTCTTCCCAAACCAACATCACCCACACAAACATTATTTGGTCCTGGTGGAGGGTCTCTGAGTTAGAAAGGACTAGCTTTAGATTAACATGCATTGAAAACCCCAAATGATGTAATGTATGTACTCCCTCAGATATCCCAGAAAAGGACTACTTTATGCCAGGGGTGGCATGAATGAATGGGTAATAATAATGATAAGTAGCATTTATGTAACATACATTACATGGTCAGGGACTACACTAAGTGCTTTAGGAATACTACCTCGTTGGATTCTCACCACAACCCTAGGAGGTAGGTGCTAGTATTAATCCCCATTTTACAGTTTAGGAAACTGAGGCAAACAGAAGTTAATTGAATTGCCCAAGGTCACACAGCTAGTAAGTGTCTGAGGCTAGATTTAAGCTCAGACCCTCCTGACTTTAGGCCCAACATTTTACCTACTACGTGCCCTACCTGCCTTGGTGGGCTAGCAACTTCACAATGCCCAGACTTACTGGTGGAATAATGTATGCTAAGTAGTGCATGCTGATCCTGATATAGTATGATATTGTAAGTGAAACTGGGAAGGACTTGATGAAGAGAAAAACTTATTCAGATCCCACTTTTGGTCACATGGAACTGTAGCCAAATACTGATCAGCATACAGAGGCCTTGAATAATAGATCCTGGAGTTTGTTGAGTCCATCCCCTCCAGATTATGGATAAAGAAACAGACGTAGAGATGTGAAGTAATTTTCCAAAGATCACCGAAGCTGATTCTAGAATCCAGATTTCCAGATTCTAGATCCAATGCTATTTCCTCTGAACCATTTTAGTGAAAAAGGAAGTGAGTTAAAAAGATCTGTGGGTGTTTTAGCAGGGGAAGGGCATTTTCAACTCAGCAAATGTTCACTCTGATTCACAGAGGAGAAGGTGGGAGTTTGCTAGCCACACAATGGGGATGGAGGTAGAGTACCAATTGGGTCCTTCCCCTCTTCCCCCCACCCCACAGTCTCTTGAGATAAGAGATCATTGTCATTCTGTTCTCTCCAGACTCCAGAGAGCAGGAAAGGGGGTGGAGTTAGCTGAGAGATGGGCTCCAGCATCTGGTTTATGGAATTCTTGTCTCCCACGGCCCTGGCAGAATGCACACTTATCTCTACTTTCTTCGCTTTGTGCCAAGATGGTAGAGGATGCTATGTATCCAAGAGATATCCCTTTGTAGAATGTGTACTCAGCTATTGGTCAATATTGGTGTGTTAGGGCCTGGACCTAGATGGAGTCCTGGAAGTGAAAGATGTAAATGCTAGATGGTCACAGAGGGCTGAACACTCACTGTTTTCTAAGGCACTCTAAGTGATAACTATTGGAGCTGTCTGTGCCTCCACAAGTGGCAATGGGGGGGCCTCCTAGTTGGAGTCCCACCCTCTCTAGTCCAGGGATGGCAGCAGATGGAGATGGTACTCAGTTAGGGGCCTGGGTATCAATGGAGACCCCAATTACCTGAGCACCTTGTGGAAAGGGAAGGCAAAGCTTATCTCACAGGGTTGCTGTGAGAGATGTTTTGTCAAACTGAAGGTCTTACATAAAGGTGAATCATTATTAACACCCTAGAGTGATATAAATGCTTTTAGGTGTGGACATTTAGAAATAGCTGGGAGCAATGTAAAGAGCATGATACTTCCAGTGGGAAGGTCTAAATTTGACTTTTACTTCTACCACTTAATCACTACCACCTGACATCTCTTGGTATCAGTTTCTTGAATTGTAATGTAGAGATAATAACCCTGCCCTGCTGTTATAATACCAATATTGACCAAGGTCTCCCTGTGTAGGTTAAAATAGATTTCCCCTAAAAGAAGACAAAGCTGGACTTGATTAACCCAAAGAATGGGGCAAGGCTCAAACTGTACCTCCTTCAATGGTGAAGCTTCCTCATGGCCCCTAACTACATTGACAAGGCTACCTAATAGCATAGAAAGTCCCAACCATATAGGGTCTGTGCCCTTCAGACTTGGGGGATGTCCTGAGACCTCATGAATCACCATACCTTACCCTCTTCAACACCATATTTCACTATGGAGATGAAAAGAGTTGTATCTACTAAAGCTAAATGCTTCTGCATCCTTCTTGAATATCCTTGCTAGGGCTTAAGGCTAAGTAAATGGTTCAAGGATCTATGAGTGCCTCATTTCATCCCAATGTTAAACTTGAGCCAGAACTACCTCTAAGATCTGCCTGTGCACAAAGGCTAAGAGGTTCAATGATATAAGGTAATTGTAAATAGATGAGAGATAGATAGATGGATAGATAAGTAGATAGATAGATAGATAGATAGAAGCTATTATTACATATATGTCCACAGAGGAATGGAGGGATATTGTTGGGGTTTTTAGGTATTCAATAAAAAATTCATGACATAGCTATCTTCAAGGGATTCACCAGTGAAACTCATCAAAACCAACATCTGATCACGCAAAGTAACACAGAGACTTTAATTCCAAAGGTAATAAGAAATCTGGTAACAGGAGGCCCCAGGATATGATAGAAAAAGGACTAAATGAGAGACAAGAAACCAGGGTTTCAATCTTCACTCTCCCACTAGCTTCCTATGTGAACTAGAGCAAACAATTTCCCTCTTTCTGACCTTTAGTTTCCTCATTTATAAAATGGGTTGGGTTAGATTCAGGGATCCATGACCTTTTAATGTTGTGGACCCCTTTGGCAATCTGCTGAAGCTCATGGACCCTTCCTCAGAATGTTTTTAATTGCAGAAAATAAAACACACAGGATTACAGGAAAACAAAGGTTAGTGAAAATAAAGATGTAATTTTTCCCATCCAAGCAAACAGAACCCCCCGCCCCTATAAAATGAATCCAGGGACACTCTAGGGTAGATAGGCCATCAAGTTAAAAACTCACTAATTAGGTGATCTCTAAGATTTCACCCAGTTTTTGATATTCTGTAATCTATGAATTAGAGGAAGACATCCATCTTAGAAGAAATTCAGTTAGTTTTATCCTTTCTGCAGGCCTTGGGTAAAAATGAAGAGATTTCTGCCTCAATAATGCCCTTCTCCCTCTCATCTTCAATCTCTTCTTCTCTACTGGGTGCTTCTATGCTGTTTACAAACATGTCCACATTTTTCCTAACCTTAAAAACAAAACAAAATTAAAAAAAAGCTATTTCACTTTCCTTTACCATTTCCTATGATACTACGAATCTAAGACTCATTTTTTCCATTTCCTTACCTCTCACGAGGTACTTTCAGTACCTTGGTAATCTGGATTCTATTCCCAGCACTTAATTGTAACTGCTTACTGAGTTTACTAAGAATGTTTTAACTATTAAATTCAGTGGCATCACTGAACTCTACCTCTGCAGCTTTTAATAACAGTGAGGAATCTCCCCTGGACCCTCCCTACTCCTTTGGCTTCTATAATACCACTTTCCCATGGTTCTTCTTAGCATAGTGCCTGACATACAGTATTCAGGTAGTAAATGCTTGCCTACTGATTAATTGATTGATTGACTATTACTTCTCAGTCTTTTTATGGTTAAGCACCCTTTTCTAGCTTCATAAGTGCTAGTGGATCCCAAGACTTTCCTAAACCTTCTTTTCTTTTTTCCCTATAGTCTCTTCTTTTGTGAGTTCATCAGTCCCCATGGGTTTCATTATCATTTCTATGCAGCTAACTGTCATCTATATGTCCAATGCTTATTTCTTTCCTGAACTCTATTCCCACATTACCAACTGCCTGCTGGACATCTTTTTCTGGATGTACCAAAGGAATTTCAAAATCAATTATATCCAAAATGCAACTCATTTTATTTCCTTCAAAACCTATCCCTCTTCAGAATTTCCCTCTTTCAGCTGTAGAAACCACCATCCTTCTAGTCATCTAAGTTCATAATCTGATTACTGACTGTTCTCTCTCCATTCTCTCTCATATCCTGACAAGTTAGTTGATTCTACTTCCACAGGTCTCTTGCATCTATCATCTTTCATCTGGGCTATTTTCAGTAGCTTCCTAATTGGTCTCCCTGACTCTGCTCAGTCTTTTCTTCAAACCAGTCAGTCAATGGGCAGTGATAAAGTTCTTACTAGGTGCTAAGCACTGTACTAAGAGCTGGAGATGCAAAGAAAATAGTCTCATCTTCCACAGAGTTGCCAAACTGATCTTCCTAAGACATGTATATGTGTGTTCATGTGCATGTGTATGTGTATGTATATGTATATATGTATGTGTATGTGTGTATGTATATGTGTGTATGTGCATGTGTGTAGGTGCATGTGTATTTGTATGTGTGTATACATGTGTGTATGTGTATGTGTGTATTTGTATGTGCATGTGCTATGTGTACATGGGTGTGTATGTGTATGTGCATGTGTGTGTGCGTGTATGTGTATGTGACCATGACATTCCCATACTCAAAAACCTTAAGTAGTTCATATTTTCTCTTGAATAAAAGGACAAAATCCTCAATCTAGCATTTAAAGCCTTCCAAAATATGGCTTCCATTTACCTTCCCAGTCTTTTTTCTTATTTTAACCATTTTCTCACACTTTCTGTTCCAGTCAACCAGGTCTTCCCATTCCATGTGCTTTTGTCCATGTCAGGTTACTAATATCTGAAATCTCTTTATATCCACCTCATAGACTCTACAATTTTTTTTCAAGGCCCAATTGAGGAGGAAGAGGAGAAGGAGGAGGAGGAGGAGGAAAATAGGGAGGAGAAGAAAGAGGAGGAGGAGAAGGAAAAGAAGGAGGAGGAGGAGGAAGAGGAGGAGGAGGAGAAGAAGAAGAAGAAGAAGAAGAAGAAGAAGAAGAAGAAGAAGAAGAAAAAGAAGAAGAAGAAGAGAACGCCTTCATGTGCCACAATTTGTCTTTCCTGATTGATGGTCATCTGAGGTGGTAGCAATATAATTAATTGAATTCTGGACATGCAGTCTGGAAGGCCTGAATTCAAATCCTTCTTGAGGCACTTACTAGCTGCATACACCCAGAAAAACCATTTAACCTTCATCTGCCTCAGTTTCCTTATTTATGAAATGAGGGAGTTGGATTTGTTGATGCCTTCTGGCTTTCAATCCATGACCTTACTTTGCTATGAATACTGTGGTATAGATGGGAGTTTTCTATCTCTGACCTTGTAGATACCTGGCAATGGGATATTTGTGTCAAAGCATGTGTTCCATGTTACTCCAGTAGCATGTAAAACCACTCTAGTTTTGTCTACATATCCGTGGCACCTAGCAGAACATTCTGTATTTAATCATCTGTTGAATTCAGTTGATGTTTCCTAGATCGATGTTTCCTAAACTTATTTGGCCTACCATCCCCTTTTCAAAAAAAAAAAATTACTCAGCACCCCCCTGGAAATCTACTTTCTTCAACCCTTTAACATCTTTTTGATTTGCATCATTAAAATAATACTATCCCCCCAAACATTCCAGCATCCCCCAGGGGTTGGTATCATCCACTTTGGGAACCTATGTCTGCACATTAGTATTTGGAGGGGATCTATTAGGAGTAATCTCCCCCTCCCTGTCAGTGATCAGAAGACGAGTTCGCAGGTCTGTCTTTGAGGAGATGGGAGGTAGATGGTGACCAAATGCAGATTCTGCAAATGAACGAGCCAGAGGGAGAGGTGGGTTTCTTGGACCTCTCTGCAGGATTGTTCCTCCAGGGTCTACTCCACACATGTGCTCCTCTAGCTTCTGCTGCTTCTAGAAGTCCACCTTAAAAGTAGCTCAATGCATTTGTGGCCAACATGTCTGAGGCAGGGAAGTTTTGTTAAAACAATGACACATTGCAGTTGGATCAGGCTCATCAACATCTGGAAACCACATGTCTGAGGCAGTATAAAGGGGCCAGCCAGACAAACCAAGGGTGAAATTCCATGCCAGGAGCAAAGGCAACATGGACCTCACACTTCTCTGCCTGTTCCTACCGCTGCTGATGGTAGCCAAAGGCCAGTATGGAGATTACCGGTATCAGTATCATGACTACGGTGATGAAGGCTGGGTGAATCTGAACCGACAAGGCTTCAGTTTTCAGTGCCCCCATGGGCAGGTGGTGGTGGCTGTGAGAAGCATCTTCAGTAAGAAGGAGGGTTCCGATAGGCAGTGGAACTATGCCTGCTTGCCCACCCCCCAGAGTCTTGGGGAGCCGACAGAATGCTGGTGGGAGGAGATCAACAGGGCTGGAATGGAATGGTAAGATATGGTCTCCTCTTATTTGGGCTTGGGAAATTGCAACGCTTTCCATCATCCCTGGGAGGGACAGGGCAGGTATCTACCAAGGCTGTCATGAGGCTTGCTGAAGGTGGGGTGGTAGACAACAGTCACCATGTGGCAAAGCTCATATAACCAGCATAGGAAAGCTTCATCGCCAAATTTACCCATTTGTGGACTGATGTCTTTAAGGAGTTACTGTGATTTAGAGAACATGAATGGTAACAAAGAGAGCTGGACAGGACATGCACCCTGCTTTCCTTGTTTTCATGCTCTTTCTTCATTCTTTCATCCCTGTCATTTGGGACAAGTTTTACTGCCCCAACCCCCAAAGAACCATAGTGCTTTTAGAGACAGTTCCTTCATTATAGCATCCCCCTCTCTTCCCTACCCTCACTCCCCAAACCCACTTGTTTAATGACTAAGTAATTTTTGAGGACTGAGTAAAACTCCACAATATGTCTCATTTGGGGGCAAGATTGACAGTACTCATTGCAACATGGCAGGAGGTACAGCTTTATCATGAGCTGAACACAATGAAGTGTAGCTGCTGGGGCACTCATGTAGTGTGGATTTACATTTTGTGATGCCTCATGACCAAGGGAGAGGGGGGGAAGAAAAAAAGTAATTAAAATCTTTGAGTTATGTCTGCCTTTTCCTGAGTCATCCCTAAAAGACACCCAGTGCCTGGTGACAAAGCTGACCTCATGATTTCTGCAAACAGATGGATGTCTACTTGGAGCTGAGGGCATCAGCCATATCAGACCTTTATCTCATAGCTCCTTTCTCCCTAATTTCCCCTGCCTTCACCTTTCCCATTGCCAGACAGTTTTGCTATTAGTTGAACTGACCTAATTCAGGTCATTACCTCCCACCTTCCCATAGTGATGGACATTCACCAGGACCCACCACTCCCTTTTAAAAATCATTTGCCTATGACTGAGGCTCCCGTCCAGATGCCATCTCTTGAATGAAGCCTTTCTCAGAAGGCTGGCTGGCATCTCAAAGCTTACATGGTATAATGAAAGAACACAAGGTAGGACCTGAAGGAGATGAAAAAGATATGGGTTCCCATCTTGGCTTGTCATAAGATCATTAAGCCAGAGTTCAGAAAGAATCTAGGAATTCAATCCCATAATTTTACAGAGGCCCAAAGTATGGTTCAATGATCTGTGCAAGGTCGTATGGCCAGTAAATATCAGATACAGGTATGTGACCCCAATGTCTTCCGACTCCAAAGTCAATGCTCCTTCTACTATTGCCTCCTCTTTACCATATTCTAGCCATCTCAAACCATAAGATTAAGTATTTATATAGTAACAACTATGTGGTAGGCATTTCACTACGTACTTTACAAGCCTTATCTCATTTGATCTTCATAAAAACCCTTCAGCATAGGAGCTGTTGCAACCACCATTTTACTGTTGAGGAAACTGAGGCAGAGAGAGGTAAATTATTTGCCCAGGGTTTCATAATAAATGTTCAAGTTTTCTGGACCTTCTGGACCTCAGTGTCTGGACCTGTAACATGCAATGTGCTGGTGTGTTGGGGGTGGGGATGGGGATCTTTATGGTTCAATGATTCTCCTTGCTCTGGAAAATTCACTTAAATCCCCACCTCTACCCCCCTTTTTTTTTCTTTATTTCTATCTCTGTTAGTCAGATGGAAGCAGCAACCATCTGATTTCAAGCTGCCAGCTTTGGGCTGGTTTTGGCTTCATTCTCAAATCCTTTTTTCCCCAAAAAAACTATAGGAGAGACAGAGACAGAGAGAGACAGACAGACAGACAAACAGACAGACAGAGACAGAGACAGAGACAGAGACAGAGAGACAGAGACAGAGAGAGAAAAATGAAAAAAACTGCTTTGAAAATGAGACTGGAGTGAAAAGCTGAGAGGAGAAATGTCCCTTATGTCTCCTCATCCTTAGCATTGTAATGAGGAAGAGTTGAGCCTAGCTGGGTGTGGCAAGCTCTTGGGCCTCCTGTCCTCCCTCATATATCTCCCCCACACTTTGCTAGTGTTAAAAAAAAATGCTTCTTTTCAAAGCAGTCTCTGTGGCTTAGAGTGATAACAGCCCCTCCTTACACCAGTATTTTTTACATTGAGCTCAGTTGAAAACTTGAAAAGAAAGAAATTGCCCAAAGATCGGAGACTGGTGATTAAGGCATCTTGGAGGCTGTGTATTTCTTCATATGCTTGAGGAGAAGGAAGCAGGGGTTTGGAGACAGGGAATATTTTACACTGGCTGCCTTGCCCAACCGAATTAGCTTTCAGGCTTATTTTAACTGTGGGAAGGATAGAGTTCTAACAGCTATTTGGTATGCAGATGATGTTCCTTAGAGAGCCAGTGCTGGAATGACGATTCCATTAGGCAAGCCTGGCTTGAAACACTGATGTTTACCATGGTTTATCAGCCGAAAGCCCAGTTTGCTGGTACCAGATTCTGAAGTCACTAAGCCCCAGCTGTTGGTCTCCAGTTTTAGGGATTACTTGAATTGGCCACCTCTGCTTTAGAATCAGTAAGCAATTCTGGGGCATGATTTCAGCTGTTTCCCTGAAGACCCTCTTGGCCTTATGTTTGTAAGGAAAATAACATTAAGGCTGAAGTGAAAACTGAATGCCATCCCTGAGGCTGGCCAGCATGGTGTGGTGCAAAGAACCTTGGAATTCAAATTGGTGGATCTAGAAGTTATTTCCATTTCTACTGCAAGTAGGTAGTCTGGTACAGGAGAAAGAGCACTCATTCTGAAGTTAAAGGTCATGGGTTCAAATGTCACCTCAGACACTATGCATGTGACCTTGAGCAAGACAATTCTCTGAGCCTCAGTTTCGTCATCTGAAAAATGAGTGGTTAGACTATATTAACTCTAAGGTCCCTTTCAGTCCTCTCTGAGCCTATCAATAGTTATATGACCTCAATCAAACCATCTCAAATTCATAGGCCTCAGTTTCCTCATACAAAAATGAAAGGACTTAGATAAAGTGCTCTCTCTGTCCCTAATAGCTATAGAAGTTTATGATTCTAGTCAGTCCTGCTTCTCTACTAGATATTAAAGACAGCTTTTAAAATGACAACCTGATTTAAACCGGCCATTTTGGTATATGGGTTTGCCAGTGACAAATCCCTTGAAGGAATGTCCCATAGACTTAAGTTAGGAGGGAGAGTAGATTGAAGATAAATATAATGGTTAGCTCGCCAGAGCTTCCCCTAATCTGGTTGTAATTATAGTAAGGCACTTGTTTCTGTTGTTCAGTCATTTCAGTTGTATCATCTGACCCTTCATGACCCCATTTGGAATTTTCTTGGCAAAGATACTGGAGTGGTTTGCCATCTCCTTCTTCGGCTCATTTTACAAATGAGGAAACTGAGGCAGAGTCAAGTGACTTGCCCAGGGTCACACAGTGAATACGTGTCTGAGACCAGACTTGAACTCAGGAGGATGAGTTTTCCTAACTCCAGCCCCTGTACTCTATCCACTGCACCACCTAGCTTCCTGATAGTGAGTCACTATACAACGCATTACACGAAAATCTTCAATTTTTCGTAGAACAAAGAGCCAACTTAAACAACCAGTCCTACAGGCAGTCACAAAATAAAATTACTGTAGTCTTGGGAAAGGAATGTCTAGCTCTCCTTCACACTTAGTTGACACCTCTGGTTTATTCAGTCCAGATGTATTCTCCCCCTGGGTTTAGCAACTTATCACCTACTCTAAATGGGTTGGGGTAATTGTCTAAGCTGAGGCAACCACCACCATCTTTATAACAGCATTATAGACTGAGAGCTGAGAGAGATCTTTGAGATAACTTAGTACAACATCCTCATTTTTAAAAATGGGAAAACTAGAATTTGGAACTCAAAACTTTAAGAAAAAAATTTAAAAATACTTTTAACATGTAATTGGGAAAAAATAAAATAATATTTTAAAAAATGAATAAAGATGGAGAAACACAGAAACACAGAGGTTAAATGGCTTAGCTGAGGATATATAGACTAAGTTACAGAAACCAAATTCGAACCTGGGCTCTGATTCCAAATTCAGGGCTCTCTCAGTTAGACTCTTCTTAATATCCATAAAGTTTCCATAAACTCATTTCCTAAACACATAAGGAGGCAGGAAAATTGAGTAAAGAGGAGGGGTTTCATCTGTAGCAGATCCTGAATGTAGGAGCCAAAGGCCATGACAACCAGTTAAATATTTACATGTCTGCATAGCTATATAACAAATGCCTGCCTTTTTATCTTTGGTAGAGGCATGGTCACTGCCGGGACAAGGGAGAGATTCTTCCCATACCCTCAGCCTTATCCCACCCTACCCCAACCTCCTCCCGTTAGAGAATCATTTTCAAATTGAGTTCTACCACAACTTTCCCATGTAGCCCCTTCTCTTCATTCACAAAGACACTATCCTAACTCAGACCCTTCAACCCTAGACTACTGTTGCTATTGCCACAGCCTTTACACTGGCCTCCCTCATGCTAGTCTCTCCCTTCCTCAACCCATTATCTGCACAGCTGCTAAATTAACATTCTTCTAGGTCTTACCACATTACTTCTTTCTAAAAAAATCTTCAGTGACTTCTTATCATCTTTAGGATGAAATGCAAACTCGACCTGACATTTAAAATCTCCCAAATCCTGGCTTCTACCAACCCTTGACCATGTTTCAGGTCACTTTACATCATATACTCTAGATTCCAATTGAACTGCCCAACTAACCACTCCCCAAACTCAACATTCCTTCTCTTACCACCATGCTTTTGTGTAGGCTATCCCCCTCACCACCACCTCTTAGCATTCCTAGCTCCTTTTCAGCTCACTTGACACATTTGGGGATAAGGAAAGTGAAAACAGCACGGTTCCTGTTCTCAGGGAATTCTTACTCTAAAAAGACACAACATGCAAACAACTATACAGGAACAAGATACATGCAGTGCAAATGAGAAGAAACCTTAGAGAAAAGATACTAGCAGTAGAAGAGATTTGGAAAGACCTCATGTAGAAAATCAGACTTTAGCTGAGTCCTGAAGGAAGCCAGAGTCACAGGTGAGGAGCAAGAGTATTCCAAGCCTGAGGAATGGCCAGTGTCAAGTGGGAGGTACAGCAAGAACGCCAGAGTAGCTGGATTGGAGAGAACATAAAATAAGAGAAAAGTAGGATTGGAAAGGTAGAAAGGGACCAGGTTGGGAAAGGTTTCAAAAGCCAAACACACAACCTCATATTTGATCTCCTAGAGGTTATTGAGTGAGAGAAGGGAAGGAATGGGGAGATGGGAGACATACGTAGTCAGATATGCTCTTTAAGTAAAGATCATTTTGGCTACTGAGCAGTGGGTGGTTTGCTGTAGGTAGAGAATATTTTCATTCTTTTCTTTCCTCCTCCCCAGTTCCCTGTCCCTAAGTCCAGTCAGTATTAGCCTTAATTTCTGCCCCACCAGCTACACTATCTCAAGCTTTCTCATCATCAAAATAAAAATTGTTTGAGAGTGGGATCTGACTTAAGGGTACCTCAACATAACATAAAGCATGGGGCTTGGAGTCAAGAGATCTGGGTCAGAGGCCTCTTTCTGCCACTCACTAGCTGGGTTGATGTGAGACATGTCATTTAATCTGTCTAGGTCTTGGTTTCCTTATCAGAGAAGTTAGACTAGAAACCTGCTTACCCAGAGAATAACCTATATGAGGATCAAATTAGGTCATAATCATAAAGTGTCTAGCACATAGTAAGCACCATATAAATGCTAGCTGTCATCATCACCACCATCATCATCATCATCATACCTCTTAAGTTCCTTTTATTTCTGAAATTCTGGGCTAAGTATCTTCTTTCCCAAGGATGAGGGTGGAGGTTTCATTCTTCTCCTTCTACACTGTTTTCTTTGTACATTTAAAAATTTTAATTAAATTTTATTTTTTTTCCAATTATCAAGAATTTATCTTTCTCCCTTGCATATTTCCCCTACACCTGAAAAAACAAAAACCCTTGTACCATAAGCATACCACAAGCAAGGTAATGGAGGTTACATTTTAACGGGGATCAGACACAAGCTAAAAGAAAGGATCCACAAGGACATTTAGCTAAGCCGGTAGTGAAATATGAAGAAGAGGTAAGTAGGGATAGAGGGCGAAGAGGGCCTTCTCACCCCTGAAATCCACCATCAGAAAACAGTCACCTACATCACCTGTGCTTAAGCCCTCTACCTGGATTCTCAATATGCAATTTGGTTAGAGATTCTAGCTACACGTCTGGGTGTTTGCAGTGACTGAAGAAAGAGTTCATCTCTTGGGTGAGGTAGCATCACAGCTAAACCATTCATCTTAAGAGTTTTTAAATGCTTTCAGCCAAAATGACGTTTCCCCCCCCACAATTTTTCTTTCCCTTTTGTCACTATTGGAATGAGACCAATAAAGACCAGAGGGAAAGGCTCCATAGACAAGCTTATAAACAAACCCCAAACAAACCTGAGTTCCAAATTCTTGTCTCACTATCAGCCTGGCTATCTACTGGATTCTGGATTTTTTGTCAGAAGAAAACCAAGGAGAGGGTCAGAGGACAGAGTAAATTATTTGAAATAGAAGAGGAGTCTCTATGGGGGTATAGTCTTCATTCTCCATTGCACTTAATATGAATGGGGAATGGTTTTGAATTAGAAACAGACCATAGGAAGAGGTAATTTTGTATTTGAGGAATCAGGAGTCCTTCCTTCTACAGTAATTGTGATATTGGGCAAGTATCAGTTTACTGATCTGTAAGTACGTGCATTATCTACCTCAGGGAGTTATTGTGAAGAAAGTTCTCGGTAAAAGTGAAAACACTATAAAATTATGAGTTATTAGTAGGTAGGGTTAAGAGGGTAATCACAAGGAGAATTTATATAGGTAATGGCATGGAATTGCATCAGATATTTGGAAAGGACTTAAAGAGATTGGATCCACTTTCCTGGCTTCATGCAATGTTTAAACTATCCAAAAAAGATGGTTGTTGTTTTGTTTTGTTTTTTTTTCTCTTAATCAATCATGTTTTTTTATCATGTGCCTGCTATATTCTGGGAATTGTACTAGGTTCTGTATGTATGATTACAAAGAGTGAAACAAACTTTACTGCTCCACGAAATAAAGGCTTCCCCATCAATGTTGAACCTGAGGAAAATTGTGAAGGTCATGTGGTTCTGCCGTATCTCCCTCAATCTAATCTTTCCCCTTTTCAGCTTCTTTTTTTTTTCCCATGAGCTCTTCCTAGACTCCGCATGCATACATCTCAGTCAGATTCTCTCAGGATACTGCCTGTCACTTAGTAGGCTAACTAACTGATAAAGTCATTCACAGGAAGATGTTAAGACTAACACTGTCAGTTGTATGGTAGTTGCCTTCTTCCCACTCTGGGATTCTGAACTACCAAAACTATCCTTTCCAAACTTCATACATCCAATCTTTTTTATTTTATGTTTCTAAACCTTAAAGTATCAAACAAATGTGATGATGATGATGATGATGATGATGATGATGATGATGATACTATTTGCTTCCAGCTAATAGGACAGCTAGGTGTTGCAGTGGATAAAATGCCTTACCTGGAGTCAAGAAGACCTGAGTTCAAATATGACCTCAGACACTTACTAGCTATGTGACCCTAGGCAAGTCACTTAACCCTGTTTGCCTCAGTTTCTTCATCTGTAAAATGAACTGGAGAAGAAAAGGGCAAACCATTGTAGTACCTTTGTGAAGAAAACCCCAAATGGGATCACAAAGAGTCAGAGACGACAGAAATAACTGAGCAACATTTGCTTCTAGACACCAGAATCAGGAATAATGGGTAGAAGTTTCAAAGAAGCAAATTTAATTTTTATATGAGGATGATCTTCTTAATGGAATGCACTACCCTCATGTGAAAATAGATTCCCCATCACTTGAGATCTTTAAACCAAAACTAAATAACCACTTGTTGAGGATAACAATCATGATAACTAGTATACATACATACATATGTGTGTATATATAATTTTACAATTTGCAAAGCACTTTGCATATATTATCACATTTGATCTTCACAACAACCTTGGGAAGTAGGTGCTATTATTAGCACCATTTTATAGATGAAGAAGCTGAGGCATAAGTTGAGCAATTTGCCCAGTGTCAAACACCTAATAAGTATCTGAGACAGAATGTGAACTTGGGTTTTCCTGACTCCAGATCTACCATGCCACATACTGTCACCTAGCTCAAGGGTTAGGAGGATAATTTTCAGTTCTGAGTTGAACTAGATAGACTCTGAGGTTTCCTTCAAATATCAAATTCTGTGATTCTATTATTTTCTGACCAGCTTCTGTTCATACTCAGAAATACGAAGGTACAGAGCATGAAAACTGTTCAAGGTGGAGAGTCTTTCAATCTCTAAATAAAAATGTGCCTTAATTCATTCTTCAAAGCTAATCTCTGAAAATGTTTTAGAATCTGATTTTGACTATATTAAAATTGGCTCATTTAATCCCACCATCACCCCAAATAAATCTCTCGCGTAGTTTTCTTTGAAAAACAGGGAATATGGTTTACTAAAAAAGACTTTTTCTTCAACCATTTCAAAATGTGGAATTAATTCTTGGTGACAGAAAGCTTGCCAAAAGTTATACAAAGGTACTAAAGCAAAGATAATCCCCATATTCAAGAAATTAAATCCTAAAGCAACATTAAAGGTGAGTAGTGATTGGTCAAGGAAAGGTGTTTTGGTCCAGACAGTTCCAGGGTGGTGCATGACATCATAGAGAAGTGATTGGTATACTCCATCCAGGGACCATGGCAAAAAAAGATTTGATCACAGTTCTTATTTCCAAAACTGGGGGTGGAGTGGTGTATGACAGAGGAAGTAAGGAGTAAAGAGCCAAGGAGGTGATGGCCAGAGAGTAAGGACTATAGCAAGGTAAGGTGACTATGGATTTTCTGAAATAGTGGTCCCAGAATGATAATCATAAATGGGTGGTGTGTGAGTCAGGGCAGTAAAAAAGCTTATAGCCAACATTGTATTATTAATAACTCATTTTTATGAACTGGCTTTTTTGAAAAGTCACCTTCTCATGTCCTTCAGCTCCCAAGAGAATTTTATAAAATTGGTTCAAAAATTTCAAAAGCATATCTGCTTTTATTTCTTGGTTTTCCCTATTAACATATTAAATATATGTTTTTGAAGTGAAAAATCTACTGCATTTAGTTAGTATTTATACAAAACTAAAATATGACTAAATTATTTTAAGGAAGTTTCAGCTAATTAAATGAATATATTGAATCTACCAAGGTAACTTCTATAGATTAAGATGATGCATTTTAATTCTCCTCTTAAAATAGTGTCTTTCAACACACACTCATACAAGGAGAACAGACTTCGAGTTTTTCCTACCATCATCTGGGCCCTCTGATTTCCAGCTGTTTGCTACTGTGCTAGCTTCAGGAAGTGTATGATCTAGCAATGACAGGAAGCTGTCAATCAATTGCTGAAGTTTGGGAAGAAATTTTTTTGGGCTGTTTTAGGTCATGTTCAACTCTTTGTGACCCCTTTTTGGGGGGTTTCTTGGCAAAGATACTGGAGCAGCTCACCATTTCTTTTTCCAACTCTTTTTCCAGAAGAGGAAACCAAGGCAAACAAGGTTAAGTGACTTGCCCAGTGTCACACAGCTAGTGAGTGCCTAAGGTCAGAATTTAGATGAGTTTTCCTGACTCTAGGCTAACACTCTAACACTCTAGGCTATCCACCATTCCACCGAGGTGCCCCCAGTGTTCTCCATTGCCTCAGTATAAAGTAAGGAGGATGACAGAGATAACCTTTAAAGCCCCTTCCAATTCCAAATCTATTATTCTCAAGCCCAGGTCTTCTGATATCCAATATAGAAATATAAATTAGTAATAACAACAAAATTTGAAAATGAGAACAATTTTAAGGACCTCAAGTGGGCCAGTGTTGATGTTAAATGATACCTTTGAGGCAAATTTCATCATTATTTACTTATAGAGCCAGACCTTTTAGAAAATATGGGCCAGTATAGAGGTTACTGCAAGGTAGCCACATGGAAATAAAATTCAGCAGGTGTGTGTGTGTGTGTGTGTGTGTGTGTGTGTGTGTGTGTTTGTAAGTGTAACAGGTGTGATTCCCACAAAGGGCATTCACCAACTGGTTGACTAACAGCTGGCCGGAAATTCCAAGATGGCTGGCAAGATCCTGGCTAGCCTATTGGATATATCAGTTTATCTTTCTGTGCTTATTTTTAGTCCAATGAGCTTCCTTTATAGAGACACAGACTGTTGGTACCAAAGCATTAGACCTTTGAGATCATTTGGCCAAGCCCCCCCAATTTTACTGATGAAGAAACTGAGACCCAAGGAGAAGAAGTTGCTAAGC
This sequence comes from Pseudochirops cupreus, assembly GCA_028627135.1. Lineage (NCBI taxonomy): Eukaryota > Metazoa > Chordata > Mammalia > Diprotodontia > Pseudocheiridae > Pseudochirops > Pseudochirops cupreus. The sequence goes on along the minus strand of CM053584.1, from coordinate 50,691,527 downwards.
CAAGGTCACATAGCTGGCAAATGGACAGAATCAGGACTAGAATCCAATTCCTGATCCATACCACTGCAGTGGGTACCATGCTGGCACCATGAATATCTCCTGTGGTACCTTGATCACACAAGAGAAGCCAGGGATGGGAGAATACAGTAAACACAGGGAAAGGAAGTCCCTAACCCTTGTCATAGCTTTCTAATTAATTTCTCTGCCTCCAATCTCTCCCTACTCCAGTTCATCCCACCCAACTTCCGAAGTGATTTTCTAAAAGTGTAAATTAACCACACCACTCTCTTCCTCAATAAATTCTGCTGGTTCTCCATTACCTCCAGGATCAAACTTCAAGTCATATGATTGATTTTTACCAACCTCTCCCCTTCCTACCTTTCCATCTTCTCACACTTTAGTCCCCTCCACATGCCCTGTTCTCCAGCAGCTCTGGCCTGTTTGCCGTTCTTCACAGCCAAAACTCCATCTCCCAGCTCCAGTCCATGCACTGGCTGTTCTCCATTCCTGGCAGAACTTCCTTTCTCACCTCCACTTTTTGACATCCCTGGCCTCTTTTCAGACTCAGCTCAAATGCCCCCTTCTGAGGTGAGCCTTCCTGAGTACCCTGCCCCTCTTCTCAGTCACATGAACCTTCTAAGGTTACCTTCTGTGTTCTCTCTGTGTGTCTTGTAAGCATCTATCTATTATTGTCTTTTTGCCTCCTCTATTAGGAGATAAGCTCTTTGAAGACCAGGACTGTGTTTCTGTGTCTTTACCTTTTCTTTGTATCCCCCAAAACTTAGCCTAGTGTCTAGCCCTAATAAGTACTCAGTAAATACTTACTGATTGTTCAAATGATAAAGTACTTGAGAGTTTACAAAACAAATTGTTTCATTGGGTCTCTCACCAGCCCTGTGAGGTAGCTCCTAAGGAGTGTTTTTTTTTTCAAGATTAGACTTATGATTTCACTGGTAAAGGGAACTCCTTCTGCCTAGGTGGATCAGCTTCTGCTCTGTCCTAATGGTGTCAGAGAGCTCCACAAGGCACAGAGAGGTTTCATTACTTCTCTATGGTCACACAGCCAGGGGTGTGACTTAAATCCAGATTTTCCTGACTTCAAGACCATACCTCTATATGCTATACCACATAGCCTGTTTGTAACACATGTCATTCTCCCCATTTTATAAAGGAAGAAACTTAGGCTGAGAAAGTAGGAGTGTCTTGCCCAGAAATAGTATCTAGGGGAGGATTTGGAACCTGAATACAGGTTGAGTGAGTACATCAGACCACCATACCTTAATGCAGTGGTTCTCAACCTTCCTAATGTAACCCTTTAATACAGTTCTTCATGTTGTGGTGACCCCCAACCATAAAATTATTTTTGTTGCTACTTCATAACTGTAATTTTGCTACTGTTAGGAATCTATCTGATATGCAGGATGTATTTTCATTGTTACAAATTGGACATAACCCACAGGTTAAGAACTGCTGGCTTAATGCATTCAAATGTGAAAAGGATCATGGGATCTCAGAGTTAGCACTGGAAGGGACTTCAGAGGTCATCTGGTCTAACCTTCTCATTTTACTGATGAAGAAACTTTCCCAAAAAGAGGGAGTAGGTGGCCAGAGCTGAGACTTAGACCCAAGTTGAGTCTTGACAAATCTAGAATGCTTTTTAAGGAGGTCATTCTGATTCTAATGTGCTAATATCTTTTATGAAATATAAAGGTATAGACACATATGTATGTCTACACACATACATGCATATATATACAAACACACATATGCAGTACATATATGGATATATACAGATATACATATAATTTTACATAATAAATATGATCATGACATGTAACATGTGATTATATAATCTATATATTTATACATGATCATATATGTTTATACATTTATGCACATATATCCATAAGATATAATCACACTTATTACATATGTGACTGTATAATCATATATAATTATGTGGCTATATATAATATATAATAAAATTATGATAAATATTAATTTAATTGTATATGTACTATACATATGCATGAATGTGTATGTGTGTGTGTGTGTGCGTGTGCGTGTGGCCATGTCTAACTACAAGCTGAGAAATATCTTTTGAATGCTAGGCACTTCCCAAAATATTGCCATCACTTCCCAGATTATTTGTGTACAATTTCCCATGTGTATTGTCACACACACTTCACCAGCTGCCAGCCTTCCATATTTCACTTGTGTGGAATGAATGATAGAGAGTAGGGAATTCCTTGTAATCCTAATTCAATTTAACATGTCAACTAGAATCTACTGTCTATATATTTTGTACATAATTTCTGAGAGGCATTATAGTGAGACCTGGGGCATAATGGGTAGAACTAGCATTGAACCATAGGGGACTGGAGTTCAAGACTGTGATCCTAGGGAAGTCTCTAATGATCTCTCCAGTCATCCTCATTGGTATCTTGCCACTGGACCCAAATGGCTCTGGACGAAAAAATGAGGCTGGTGACTTGGCCCAGCCCTCCCTCACTTAAATCCAATTCACTTGGTTGTCATGGATTCACCTCCCTGATGTCCTGGTCTCTTTGAGAGTGAAGGACAAACAGCAAGAACAATGCGCTTTTTTTTTTTTTGCAGAGCAATTGGGGTTAAGTGACTTGCCCAAGGTCACACAGTTAGTTTTTGTGTTAAGTGTCTGAGGTCGGATTTGCGCTCAGGTCCTCCTGACTCCAGGGCTAGTGCTCTATTCACTGTGCCACCTAGCCACCCAAGAACAATGTATTCTTAAGTTGTCAGATGCAAAAGTCTTTTTTCGATCTTCATAAATACCTTCATGCTCATTCATAAATATTTTTACTCACTTTGTTTTAATTAATGAACATTTTAAACTTAATCTACTACTCCAACTGACTCATTCAGGAAATAAAAGAAAGTCCTTAACACATAGTTACATGATCTGGAAAAATTAATTCCCAATTAACTATATATAAAAATGTATATCTCTACATTTTAAGTTCATCAACTCTCAGAAGGTGGAACAGCATGTTTTATTTTCATTCTGGCTTATGTTTTAACATTGAATTGATCAGTGCTAATGTTCAAAGTTGTTTTCCTCGATAATGTTGTTATCACTGTATAAACTGTTCTCCTGGTTCTACTCACTTCACTCTTTATCAGTTCATAACGGTCCTCTGAGATTCCTCTG
>CM053584.1:50669281-50687840 GCA_028627135.1 Pseudochirops cupreus | reverse complement strand
TTCAGGCCAGGCTGGTTTCGGTTCGCAGTGCTGATATGGTTCCTCGTAGCCGAGCTGACTTTAGTGGGAAGTATCTTTGTGTGCGTTTTGGAGTTCCAGGATTGGTTTAGAGTCCTATTTTATGGGTATTTTGGGGTGGCTATGTGAGAGCTGCGATATGTTGCTGCTTCTACGCCGCCATCTTGGCTCCGCCCCCCATAGCATTCTATTACTGATAATAGCTATCTGTTATATGACACTTTAAAGTTTGCAAAGTTCAAGTATCTCATTTGATCCTCTCAACAGCCCTGGGAGGTCGGTGCTCTTATTATCCACATTGTACATATGAAGAAACTGAGGCAAACAGAGCTTAAGTGGCTTGTCAAAGGTCACATAGTAAGTATCTGAAGCTGGATTTGAACTCAGGTCTTCTCGATTATAAACTGAGCGCTGCACCACCTAGCTACCTCAAAATATTGCTTGGCTAACTCTGTAATCCCCGGACCATGACAGAATTGTTGTTGTCCATTCTTGAAGAGGACCAAAATGACATCACTATGCTGAGGTCAAAGTACAGTGTGTCTGAGTGTTTCTGATCAGACCAATACAAGCTTAGAAGGCTCTACCACAGGTGAGACACAAATAGTCCATATAAACATTCATAGTGGAGATTTTTCTAAATTTTTACATCTCACAATCCTTTTGAGCTACTACAATTCTGCTTTACTCTTAAAGCACAGTGCCTCCTTTGATTTGGGCACACTATAATGCATAAGTAGAAGTTGGGGCAATCATTGCAAGTATTACTACTACTACTACTACCACCACTACCACTACTACTACTACTACTACTACTACTACTACTACTACTACTACTCCTACTAGTACCACTACCACTACTACTACTACTACCACTACTACTACTACTTCTACTACTACTACTACTACTACTATTACTACCACCACTACCACCACTACTACTACTACCATTACTACTACCACTACCACTACTACTACTACTACTACTACTACTACTACTACCACTACCACTACTACTACTACTACTACTTTAAGCAGTACCATAATCTTAATGGGTTTGATTGTTTGTGACTGAATTAACTGGTTAATACAGACAAACAACCTGTTTGCCAATTCATTTCCATTCAAAAAAAAATTAAATTGCTTATTTGACAAGTGTGAGCTGATGTTGGCATTACTGTTAAAGGTAATTTCTGTTCAGATGTGGGTTGGATTAGATCAAGAGTTGTGAACCTAAGCTTTTTGGTTGATAGTCTCCCATCCCTGAAAGGCTTTCCCTTCTCATTTCTACCTCCTGGTTTCCAGCTTCCTTCAGGTCCCAGCTAAGACGCCATCTTCTACAGGAAGCCTTTCCCAACTCCTCTTAATTGTAGTACCTTCCCTCTGTTAATTATCTCGAAGTTGTCCTGCATTGAGCCTGTTCATACACAATTGTTTGCATTGGAATGGAAGTTCTTTGAGAACCAGGACTGTTTTTTACCATTCTGTGTATCTTCCATCACTTAACATAGTGCCTAGCACATAGTAATAGGTTTGAGGAGGAAAACTTGGATGAAGACAAAAAAATCTTGATTTTCAATAACCTCTAAATAAAATTTAGCATTTTTCTCAATGATGAATGTAGACAACAAACATTATTTTAAGAATGGCCTGTAGGCTTCACCAGATTGCCAAAGGGGTCCATGACACAAACAAAGGTAAGAAACTGTGGACTAGGTCGTCTCTGAATTCTCTTCCGACTCTGAGATCGTAAGATTCTATGACTGAATTCAATCTTAAAAGAAAAAAAATCTTCTCAGTTTCATGTGTGTAGACACAGCCCAAAAATGAGAATATTAAGAAATATTCTGTAGATGAATCCTAATGTATTTAAGATATATACATTGAATATTCTGATCTGGTAGGAATTCTGTTTCTTCTTCCTAAGACAATTTGAGGATACTCATTTCTTTTATTAAGAGTGAGCTATTAAGCTCACCATCAGGTATCAGGGAAGATAGGAATTCTGGCCAGGACAAGGGCCAAGGGTCTAATGTAATCTTCCAAGATCTTTGGGCTTTTGTTTTCTCAGTGCTGCTCCCAATTACAATCAGATGCTGGCAGACGCAGAAGAGATGTCAGACAGTGACCATCGGGTAAAGAGTTTGAGTTTGTAACCACCAACTTCCCCTACTTCCTAATGGGGACCAATATAAGGCGAATATGGTCTAGAAATAAAGCAATCAAGGGCCTAGCCCTCCAGGCTGGAGTCCCCAGAGAGCCATATACATCAAAGTCAACATTATCCAGAAAACACGAACATACACTTTCTGCTAAGCAGCCCAGTTCTGGGATTGTGTTTCAGAGGAAAAGGTGAGCAGATGGTGACTCCATGGAGAGAGAAGAGATCATTAAGCCGGGGCAATCATTTAAATGTCTGCAGGCTGGGTGCTTATTTAATATACAGAATAACCTGCTCTCATCAGAGTCACTCCCACACACAACAGGCAATCAAACAAGTGTCAAGCCTAACATCTGGTCAGTTGGGGAGGTGACGTATTAAGGGGATAGTAAGGAAGCAGGCAAAGCCATGAGAGAAAAAGTCAGGGCCGTGGCTCAGCAAGTAGAGGCAATGCCCCTACTTTCCCAATATACAAAGAACTTCCTCTTTCTCGTTGTCATCAGGGATGTTCATACTGAGTGGAAACTTCTTTCAAGACATTTTGAAGAGCAAATACACTCAGAGATAAATAATTATCCTGCCCCCTCCTCAGAGATTCTCAGTGGCCTCCTAATGCCTACAGCATAAAATATAAACTTTTTAGAATGGCATTTAAAACACCCAACAATCTTGTTTCAATCCACCTTTCTAACCTTATATGAAACTTCTTCCCTTCATATAAATCAAAATGACCTATCAGATGCTCACCAATCTCATTCTGTCCTTTCTAGGTCTCATGGATTCCCATAGACTGTCCCACATGCCTGGGACATACTCCCTCTTCGATAGTTCTCTTCTGTTAAGGCCCAGCTCAGGGGTCAATTCTACCATAAAATCTGCTTTGTCTATCATCTACACCTTGTAAACTTCCCTTATTCGGTAATAAAACCACATACTAAGAGTGCTGGACTTGGCATTAGGAGGACCTGAGTTCAAATCTTGCTTCAGTTACTTACTAGCTGTGTGACCCTGCAAGAGACAAGTAACATGTACAATGTGAACCCTGAGGCAGGATTCACAGTCAGGTCTTCCTGACTCCAAGTCAGCAGTCCATCCACAATGCCACTTTCAGTAGTTGCCAGTAAGTGCTTTGAAAGGTCTAACTCAATCCACAAACATTAAGACTAATGATATCAATGATGTCATTCTTCCTTAACATGCCCTCTCCAGCCTGGCTGTGTCACCATTAGGACTGATCTTATAAATAGCCACCTTTCTAGGATGAAATATGTTTCATTCTGAGTTTCAGAGCTTCTTAAACTTTTGTGTATCATGGACACTTTTGGAAGCCAAGTGAAGGCTATAGATCCTTTCTCACATAATGTTTTTAAACAATTGAAGGAAATGCTAAAATCCAGTTAAAGGTTAGTTTAAAAAAATGTGATTTTTCCCATGAAGTTCATTTAAACTCTGAAATCCATATTCAGACCTCTTGGGGGCCTGTGGACCCCAGATTAAGACCCTCTGGTTTAAAAGAACATAAATAAGTCCATGAGGGTGGGTATACATGAAGCCCAGCACTATGAAAAGCTTGAATACTGATTTGCATCATGTGGTTTCTTATAAAGACTATTGAATGGTTTGAGTAGTAAGAGGAGAGTAGGCTAGCCAAATATCTGAAGCAATAAAGTTGCTTTCAATGGCTTTTCAAGAAGAAGTAAGGTCGTCTAGTCCAAGGTCCCTGAGAGTTGGCTACAGTACTTTAAAAGTTCAGTGGGGGCAGTAGATAGAGCACCAGCCCTGGAGTCAGGAGGACTTGAGTTCCAATGTGGTCTCAGACCCTTACAAACTGTGTGATCCTGGGCACTTAACCCCAATTGCCTCAAAAAAAAATTTCAGTGGATCTGTGATTCCATTGGTTTGGGTACTCCGTCACAATCCATAGCAGATCATAACCTATCAATTCCTCTCATCCTCTAAGACTCTTACAAATCCTCCACAATGAGGAGTCTACCCAATATGAGAGCCTTGTGCCCAGTCTCTTGACATTGAATGAATACCAACGGCACTTCTAGGCTGTTTATTGATGATCCTTCCTTCTCATTACATGACCAGCCCACCTCTTTGGCCAATCACACATGTCTCTAATGATAACATTCATCCTGCTTCTCCTCAATTTTCTTTGTTGGTAATATGTAACCACCAGCTTGTACCCACCACTGACCATTTAATTGCTCTCTGCCTTAGTTTCAGATTCTGTTATTCCCTGAGGTGCAGCCAAATAATATCTCCAGAAGAATATTGGTGTTAAAAAGGTAAACTTTTGTTGGGACCCTTAAAACCACCACAAAGTCATTTCCCAAAGATTACCCAGCCTATACTGTTCCTCCTGTTAAATTATGGGCCCAGTTTATTGGGGTCTTTTTTGCTTATCCAAGTTATATGTAATACTAGACCAGCTAGGTTATCTATCCAACTGCATGTGAAAATCTGAACAATATATGTTCCTCATCCACTTTGATTCTCCTGTATGAATGGTTAGGCTGAATTTTTTTGATCTCATCCAACCGCCTCTGCAGTGTTCCAGGTTTGATGACATAAGCACAATGTCAACTGCCAAAAAGGACTTCATCTTCTAGATGGGAATTTTCCATCCTGGGAATTCCTCTTCCATTGGACCGTATGTCAGACATCCTCCATAAAAATGGCATACACTTTTTATAAGCATGAGTCTCTGTTTTACAGTTGTAAATGATACTTAAAGGACCATAGACTAAAACTATCTGTTTTTCAAGGACTTGTTTGACTTTGACAATACTTAAATAGAGGCACCCCCTTTTTGGTGGAATTTTATCCTACTGAATTAAATGTTTTATTGTTGTTGTTTTTAAATATGGTCAAACAAACAAAATGAAGTCTTGTATTCTTTCTGCCTTTCTGTCAATTACATGACTACAAACATATGGTCTCCCATCAAATATAATTTAGAAAAGTCTACCTTTTCCAATATTTATCAAGGATATCTTTAACTTTTGTTTATTTTTAGTTTACATCATTCATTTCCACGAGATTTTGAATTACACATTTTTTCCCCATCTTTCCCCTACCTACCCCTACCAAAACAGTGATCCCAGTGTATGCCCCCTCCCCCAATCTGCTCTCTCCTATATCTTCCCCCATCACTCCTCTGACTTTCTGGTAGGGCAAGATGGATCTCCCTACCCTAGTGACTGTATATCTTATTTCCCAGTTGCGTGTAAATAATAATGATTTTATATATACATATATATATGTATGTATATATATGTATATATATATATATATATATATATATATATTTAACATTTGATTTTAGAACTTTAAATTCTAGACTCTTTTCCTTCCTCCCTTATCACCCACCCCCACTGGAAAGACAAGCAATTCAATAAAGGCCATACACGTGTAGTTACACAAAACATCTCCACAATGGACATTTTGTGAAAGACTGACTATATTTCCCTCTCAAGGATATCTTTGATGTCTGCATATATTATACTCCCGAAGATTTTATAAACATGGAAAATTAGGCATAGGGGTTGGTAGTTATTACTATTTTCTTACTTGCTTTATTTTGGAAAAATGCTGTTTAAATATAGCCGTTCTTGCCAGGTTCTGGCCTTATTCATCTTTTCTTCTCTCCATATATGCATTCTTTTGGTGATATCTTCTTCCATAACTTTAATTATTAGCTCTCTTTCTGCAGATTCCTCACTTCTATTCTCATCATTCCCCACAGTATTCTAGTCCTGAGTTCCATCCACCTAGAGATTCCATCAATATCTGAAACTCAACATGCCCCAAATGGAAGTCATTTTACCCTCCAAAACTGGTTCTAATAATCATTTTCTACTGAATGACCATTTCCTTAACCACTCCTCTCAAAAATGTAGAAGACATCTTTAAATCTTCCTCTGCCTCACTCCTTCTCATCTATCAGCTGACAATTCTACCCATTATATCTCCAAAAAAATCTCTTACCTCCATCTCTTCCTTTCTTTTTTTGATTGTTACCACCTAGTTTAAGCTCATTTCCTTTCATGTGAACTACTATAATAATCTCCCAAATGGTCTCTCTGATTTCAATCTGTCCCTGATCAACTCCATCCTTCACACAACTGGGAAAATATTTTCACTAGTGTTCAACTTTGATCACGTCTTCCACTCAAAAGCTATTAGTAGCATCTTATTACCTAACAAAGTCTAAACTCTATTCTAGCATTCAAGACTCTCCACAATGTCTCTAACCTACATTTTGACCATATTTCAACTCACTCCAGTCTCCTTCATGTACTCTACATTCCAGACAAATTATATTCATCAGCATCATCTTAATTCATGCAGTCTCCTGTCCTTAACCTTGAAAACAGAGGTGTGCTGGAGCTACTTCTCCTGCCCCCTCTCAAGAATTGATAGTTATATCAATCAGCACATGCAATCAGGGCTTGATTTCTTGTTTCGTTGATTTTTGAGGCTTAATAAAGTTTTGGAGAAAAAGTTAATGATGCAGATTAAACTTTTTTTTAAAATTTTTTTTATTTACTCATTTACTTTTAATTTACAAGATTCAGTTCCACAATCACTTGAGTTTCAGATTTTCTCCCCTCCCATCCCCCCCCCCCCCCATGGTGGCGTGCAATCATGTATAGGATCTGATGCAGATTAAACTTAAAAGTGTCATGCATTTTTTAAGAGCTGATTGTTAAACATTTATTAACACACTCCTGCTTGCGCACCACCCCTCATTCCTGGAATGGATTCTATCATGTATACTAGTTGAAATCCTTTCCTTTTCTCAAGGCTTCACTGTGTGTCACTTACTCCATGAATCCTCTGATCCTCACCCCCCTCCCCTAGTAAAAGCAATTCCTTTCTCCTAAACTTTGGATCTTACCTCTTCCCTTATTTTCTGATTCATTATGCCATTATTTCTATCTCTCTCTCTCAATCCACACACACATACACACACACACACACACACACACACACACACATATAATCTATTTATCTATTGTGTGTGTATATAAAATCTTTCCTATTAGATTAAAGGTCATTAGGGATAGTGCCTGCATCCTATATAATCTTTGGATCTCCCCTAATGTTCAATATGTCTCTATATGTTTTATATACAAAAAGAGGACTTTTTAAATGTTTATTGAAATATTTTTGATGTGAAACTATGGATTTTGAATATCAATCCACCAACACACATATCTTAAGCTCTTATGATGTACTAGGCACTGGGGATACAAAGCCCATAATTTAACAGTTCCTGCCCTAAAGGAGGTTAGTTATATTTTGTCAGGGAAAATAACATGTATATACACAATGAGTGCACATATATATATGATATGCAAAAAAAAAACCACAAGGTTGTTTTTTGGTGGGATGAGATGTTTTCCTCTTATTAATAAAAAAGGGCAATACCCAGTCTGACCGGTTTTCCCTTAACCCATAGCAAAGGCTATTTGCAGCACTTGCTCCTGGACCAGAAGTAAATTGGTTCTCCATATTTATTGTAGTGTAGGTAGTACTTATAAACAATGCTTCTGTCCCTCTGGGTCCCTTCTTTCTTTAATTGTTGGATTTCAGCCAAACCAAGTGTCCTGGTGGGAATCTATTGTTGACAGATTCAAAAATTGAACTAATTAGGCAGCACCCCCATGGAAAAATGCTCTGGGAAATCAAGAGTTCTCTGAGTCATCCAGCTGCCCCTTGTGGTTTCAGTACAATGGGGCACAGATTGGTTCTGCTGTGGGCTTCGGCACAAATGATACTGAAAACCTCTCAGAACATGAAACAATCTAGTTAGAGTCAGCAAAGCTGAAACTCCTAGAGAAACAAATAATGTGAAGCAAATGGAATATAATATATACAACCAACATATTGCTTATTACACATCTACTGCATGCAGAGTATTGTAGATTAGAGGACAGGGAGAAGAGATAGAAGAAAGAGGAAGGTAAACTGGGGTATGTAAACAAAAAGCTATAATGGGAAATAAAGTAAGTGCATGAGAGGTATAAACAATGGGAACTTGTGATTTGGGCTTGGGTAAAGAGAAAAGGGGAATGGAAACTATTTGCATTAAGCAGAGTTTTGATGCTGAACATACTACAGTTCTACAGCCATCTTCTATGTTAAAAGAGGGCAGGGAGCAAAGAGAGGAAAAAGTATAAGAACACAGACTAAAGAGAAGTACATAATTTTTAAAAATTTTTCACAAATAAATCCAATGCAGCTAAGATGAGAAGGGAAATAGTTAACTTGGGGAAAGCAATCTTTGCAGCAAAGTTCTTGGATAAGGTTCTTATTTCCAAGATATGTAAGGAATTGATTCATATTTATAAGCATAAAAGTCATCCCTCAATTGACAATCTAAGGATATGAATAGGCAGTTCTTAATAAAAGACATCTCACCTACCTGTAGCTATATAAAATACTCCAAATTATTAATAGTAGAAAAATGCAAACTAAAGTAACCCTGAGGTTTCACCTCCCACCTATCAGTTGATACCATTGACAAAAAAAAAGGAAAATGACAGATGTTGGAGGGACTGTGGGAAAACAGGCATATTGATGCACTGTTGGTAGGGCTCTGAATTTGTCTAGTCATTCTGGAAAGCAATTTGGAATTATGTCCACACAATAACCCTTTGATCTAAGTATACCAAGTAGGCTATATTCCAAGGAGATCAGAGAAAAAGGAAAAAATATATTGCAGTTCTTCAGGTGGTGGCAAAGAACTGAAAACTAAAGGGGTGCCCATCAATCAAGGAATGTCTGAAAAAATTATGGTGTGTGAATACAATGGAATGCTTTTGCACTGTAAGAAATGAAGAATGATAGTTTCAGAGAAATCTAGAAGGTTTATATGGGCTGGAGCTAATTGAAATGAGCAGAACCAGGTGAGCAACTTATAAAATCAACATTGTAAAAATGAACAATTTTGGAAGACCTAAGAATGCTGATGAACAAAATGATCAATCATGATTCCAGAAGAATGCTACCTACCTTCTGACACAAAAGTGACAAATGAATATGCCAGATGAGACATACATTTTTGCATAGAGTCAACATGGAAATTTATTTGGCTTTACTATGTTTATTCATTAAAAGGGTTTTGTTTTTTTTTTCTTTTTTTTCATTGGGGGAATAGTTTGGAGGGAAAATATGTATGCTTGATAATTGAAAAACAACTTTTAAACACTATATTCTTTACTGCCTCATTCTTTTATATACCTTCTCCTTTCTTGGTTTCCATGAAGAAAGGAAAGGAAGGAAATAAAAATTTTCATTAAGAGCCTACTATCTGCCTGGTACTATTTTAAGTACTTTTAAAATATTATTTTATTTGATCTCACAACAATCTTAGGAGGTAGGTACTATTATTATTCCTATTTTACAGGTGAAGAAACTGAGGCAGGCAGAGTTGAAGAGTCTTGACCAGAATTCCACTGCTGGTGTAAGTGTCTGAGGCTGGGTTTGAACTGAGGTCTTCCTGATTCCAGCCCCAATCATCTCTCTATTGTACCATGTCTCTGTTACACAGCTCTCCTGGTTTTCTTTTTAACTAAGTGATCACTCCACTTCAACCTCTTTTGCTGGACCATCATTCAAATCTTTCCTCTTTATCATAAATCTTTCTCAGCTCTCTATCCTGGGTCATCTTCTCTTTTATTTCCACACTCTCATTTGTAGATTGAAATAGCTCCCAAAGGCTTAGGTATCATTGCTATAACAAAAATATTGCTGAATCCACAGATCCTAATATCCTCCCTGAACTTTAGTCATGCATCATCAAGTGCCTGCTGGATATCTCCTCTGGAAAATGAGTCACTCTCAATGAATTAAAGAATATTAATGTATTCCCTGGCAATTAGGAGGAGCTTGAAGTCCCAAGGTGATTGCTTAGAAGAAAACACATATTCACAATACAAGGGAGAGTTAGAGCTAGCTACTAGCTACAGCCAACTGCTACTACACATGCTCATTAGAGCTGTTTTGCACAATAACCACTAAATTTGGGATATAGCCAAAGGTAAATAGGATGCAAGAGATTGACATAATGGGTATTATAGCCACAAGGAGGAGAGCTGCTTCTAGATATGTAAGGGTTAGTTGGCCTATTTGGTTATTAACTACTTCTAGTAATGAGATGGTGCCATAGATAGAGGGCTGGATCTGGAGTCCAGAAGACTTGAGTTCAGATCCTGCCTAGATGTATGACCCTAGCCAAATCTGTCTCAGTTGCCTCATTCATAAAATGGGAACCATAATTACACTTCCTCCCCACCAAGGATTGCTGTGAGAAAAAAGAAGACATAATATTTGTAAACCACTTATTAGTTCTTCCTTTGAAAACTGCTTGGCCATTTTCCTCGACCATAATGAGGAATGGCTCTTATTCTTTATCTGTTTGAATCTGTCCCTTTTGTATCTTGAAGATGAGTCTATTTTCAGAGACACTTAATGTGAAGTTTCTCCCCAGTTACTTGTTATCCTTCTAATTTTCATTACATTGTTTTTTCCAAAACTTTTAAATTTTACATAATCAAATTTTCCATTTTCTCCATCATTATTCTCTATCATCATATTCTCTGTCTGTCATCCTCTTTATCACTTTTTGGCCACAAACTCTTCCACTTTGCATAGAGACCAAGGATCGTTTCTTCCCCAAGCCTCTAATTTGCTTATGACATCAGTCTTTTTTGTATCTGTCTTAAATTCATTTGGAATTGATCATGATTTGTAGTGGAGTAAGAGGTTGGTCTAGGTCTCATTTCTGGCAGAATGCTTTCCAATTTTTCTAGTATGCTTTGCTAAATAATAACAACCCCCTGAGCAGCTGGACTTGGGGATTTATTGCACACCATGCTACTTTGTTCATTTTTATAGGCACGTCTAAAGTTGTATGGGATCACTAACTGTGACCCACCCTCCCTGAATCTCTTCACGGATTCAATAAAGCAGTCTAATACTGTGAAAGCTCTACAGTGGTGACAACGTGGTCTTTATTCTAACGTCATTGGAGGTGGTAGTGATAGGAATAATAATAAAAAACAATTATAATAATAGCTAGTGTTTTACGGTTGAAAGATATTGGAGTAATGATGCATTATTTTTTTTCTTTTCAGACTGAAGTGAACCTTAAATTCCTCCTCAGATGATCCTAGTTCACTTTATGTGGGATTCTCCTTTGCCCTTCCTTATCTCATTCCCCTTTATTTCAGTCTTATTTTTATACATGCCCACTATTAGAGTATAACTTCCTGAGGACAAGGAATATTTTCAACATCTAGCCCAGTATTTGTAAAGTGTTTAGCAAAGTGCTTTGCATATAGTAGGTGTTTAATAAATGCTTATGCCCTTCCCTGCACATAGTATATCTTTGGTAAATACTTCTTTAATTGAATCATAGCTATAATTATCTATTTTCCATTTTATAGAAACTCTGCTTAGGGTGATTTCTGTGAACTAAGGCAAAATTAAACACAACAAACAGAGCAATATGTACAATAATCAACACAATGTACATATGCAGTTTGTATTAGAATAATTCAAACGCTGCCCAGGATTCATTGTTTACACTAATTAGGGTCTAGTTATAAATTTAAGAACAGCAAAACAATTAAAACCATATGCTGTGAATATATAGTGACTATGTTTGACCCAAACTAAGAGATATAAGAAACCTTTGCAAAGGTGGGAAATGCGAATTTAGAGTATTTCATGCAAGTTTTTTACAATGCATCGATTATTTTGTTTTCTCATATTTGTCCTTTGTTATGGGAGATGACCTCTGGGAGGGAGAGGCATGTGGTAAACATTCAGAAATGTACGTGATTTACAAACAAAAGACATTAATGAAATATACTTTAAGAACCTTCTGCTTGTGTGGTAGACGCTGAGAAGGAACGCTTTCGGAAATTATCCCAGAACAAGGAATTCTGGTCCACTAACAGATGTTTAACTTGGGTCTGCAGAATCATTCTGTTCATTGAGATGATAACTGACTTTACCTCGCCTCTTGCTCTCCAGATTTGTTTCAGCTTCCCCACCAGAGGCATGTCTTGTTTATCTTGCCTGCGGATGTTCCTGGGATGTTTCTGCTTAGCAGGACAGCAGTATCAATACGCTCCACTGTTTTATTCAGTTTATAAAACACCAGGATATCTGGTCTACTGGCCAGAATGTGCTGTGTTGTTATCACAGTTCTGTCCCAAAACATTTCATGGGGTGAGTTTGACAATATTCCTTGGTTTATAAAGATAGCACAGGGTAGGGGAAACAATACTGGACTTGGAATAGAGTCTGCCTGGAGGGAATGCTGATTCTCTGTCATCAGGGGCAAGCCATCTGGCCTCAGTTTTCTCATCCATAGGGATATACAGTATGTTCAGGGATGACCAGCACCTCTGGCCTAAGGATTTGCTGAGCCCTTCTCAGGTCTGCTCATCCACATTTGGTATCCACCTGTCATTCAATTCTCGCCTGTGGCTCCAAGAAGCCATAATGTAGCAGCCACACATGTCAAACCATCTCAGCAGTTGGGTTAAATCAGATTCAGAGAAACTGACAGGCCGCAAACCCATTTAGTGAGTTAGGGGGGTGTCTACCCCAAGTATGTGAAGACTTCCCCTGGTAGAATGGGCAAATAAGAACAATTTGTTCCATGGCCAGGAAGGCCATTATTTATAGCTATAAATTTAAGAACAGTAAAATAATTAAAACTGAATGCTATGAATATATAGTGACTATGTTTGACCCAGAATAAGAGCTATAAGAAACCTTAGCAAGGGTGGGTTTTTTGGAGGGGGAAAGTCAGGGCAATTGGGGTTAAGTGACTTGCCCAATGTCACATGGCTACTATTAAGTGTCTGAGGCTAGATTTGAACTCAGGTCTTCCTGACTCCAGAGCTGATGCTCTATTCACTGTGCCACCTAACAGCCCCCATTGCCAGTAATCTTGATTTTTGTCTTGCCACTTGACTCTGGAAAAGAGAGTGAGCCTGACAACATGGTGCAACTCTGCCTCACTTGAATCCAATTCACATGCAAGTTAGGACATCACCCTGTGATGTCACTG
Source organism: Pseudochirops cupreus (assembly GCA_028627135.1). NCBI lineage: Eukaryota > Metazoa > Chordata > Mammalia > Diprotodontia > Pseudocheiridae > Pseudochirops > Pseudochirops cupreus. Next base: position 50,674,557 of record CM053584.1, on the reverse strand, counting down.
GTCTTCTTTGAAACAAAGGACAAACAACTAAATGTAGATAAGAATATTTGTACTACCCACCCCATGGTTTTATTATGAGCCAAACCTTAAAGCACTCTGCAATTGTACCTTGTTAGTCTTATAAATCTGCAGAACTTTCGATTAAAAATGGATTTATTCAGTAAGATTCATTAAATAAGCTTTCCATTACCTGAAGCTTTGTGGGGAACATATAAAGAAATGTAAGGCATGATGTTCAATCTTAGAAGAATTTACAGTCTATTGGGAGGAAGGCCTAACACCCATGAAACAAGGGGGGAAACTGAGACTGTGCAGAGTACGTATGAGTACAGAATGAGGGATGTGCTAATATGTCTATAGTTCTGGTTAGATGACAGGAAGGATTATATTCCTCTCGGTGTGCCTCATGTTAGCAAAGACATTGGCTAGTTGGAAAACATCCAGAGGAAAGTGAACAGGTTGTTGAGGGTCCTTGAGACCACATTACATAAAGAATAGTTGAAGGAATAAAGGATGTTCATTCTAAAGAAGAGAAGGCTTAAGTGGAAAATAATATGTCTTCAAGTCTTCCTCATATGAAAGAGAGACTTAGACTTTTTCTAGCTGGTACCAGGGGCCAGAATGAGGATCAATGGCTTGAAGTTACAAAAACAGATTTCAGTTCACAGTGAGGCAAGAGTTTGGGCCAGATGAGTTCCCAGGAGTCTTCCGACTTGTGACTGTGGTCCAGATTAAGTATTATTGGAATCTAGGGGAAGATACATCAATATGGATTAAAATGTTGACAGAAGGTTTTATGGAAAAGGTAGGACTTCAGTTATACCTTGAAGAACTTAAAGAGAATGAGAAGTATGCACACACCGAGAGGATGTTTAAAGGGGAAGATTATGGAATGTCACTGAAGGCTCTTGTGTTCATTTCCAATGCTAGGCATCACTTGATCCTGATATTATTACAGTGAACTCTCTGGACACTCCAAATTAGGAGACTTGCTTGGGCTATAGTCAGACCTAGATCCATTTTTACCTACAACGATATGGAAAACTCAGTGTTGTTTTTTTTTTAAATCCAGATTTGCTCTTGTAGCATCCATATACTTTCTCCTGTCCCCTTCTCAAACCATAATTGCACATAAGAAGAGTTATATCTAGGCTCCCAGATCCAAAATAGCATTTCTACCCTTGAGCCTAGAGTTTGAGTCATAGTTCCAGTCCTGAATTGGAAAAAATAGGCTTCAATAAATTCAGCAAATAGTAATAATTATATGATATCTACACATCCCTTAGAGATTTTTATGATATTTTTACATGTGCTTTGAGTATATTATAATCAGATTTATTATCTCACTTGAGCCTGAAAACAACCCTGTAAGTGTTGTATGGTGAGATATTTCTAAACTATGATTAAGTCCCATTTTAGAGTTTGGGAAGTTGAGGGTCAGACTGATTAAAGTACTTGGTCAGAGTCACATAGCTAATAAGAGTCAGAGGCAAGAGTTGAATTCAGATCTCTTCCATCTCCATTCTATTTTTTCTTTATATCAGATACTTGTGTGCTAAGCACTGTATTAAGTACTGGTGCTACAAAATTTAGACAAAACATGGTCTCTGCCTTCATGGAGCTTACAGTCTAGTATGAGAGGATAAAACACATAACCATTACAGACAGTGTTGAATGTTAAGAGCATTAAAGATTCTTTTTAAAGCATAATATGCTTTCTAAGGAGGAAGATCATCACGCATATTGGAATCTGGATGAAATCCGGGCAAATTTTAAGATTCCCCCTCAGAAGAGTGTTAACTCATTAAAGGCAAGTATTATTTTGTGTTTTATCTTAATGTCTTTTATATAATAGTCACTTAATAAATGCTTTGGGGGTCATATTATGTGGGATGGGATAGGACAGGATAGGCTGGGATAGGATAGGGTAGGAGAGGAGAGGACAGAATAGGATAAAGGAAATAGTATTTGAGATGGATAAGTCAATAGAGAGAGGGGAAGAGGGGAGAGGATTTCTCACCCTCTTATTGAAACTGTATAGAATTTGAAGGGGAAAGGGGAAAAGAACTGCTACAATATTTTATGACTAAGGTTTGTGAAAGTTGACTGTGGAAAAACCAAAATGTCACACATTCACACACACAGAGAGCCTATTAAGGTTTCATGGTTATATAGAGTGTATAAAAGAACTCATTACAAACATATGGTTCATGACTTGCGATGATTGCTCCAATTTAATTCAGCACCAAACCCCTGCTCTATGCCGGGTCTATATTAGGTGCTGGTATACAAAAGGAGGAAGTGAAATCTCCCCACTCAAGGAGTTTACATTATATCATGGAAGATAGCTAAGTGCTTATAGAATATATAGAGAATATACTATACTATAGAATACATACTATATGAATATATATAATAGTATTGATATAATAAATATTGTATATGATAATATGATAGTAAGATATACCATACTAATATGCTATAGAATATATATAGCTAAGTATGTATAGAATAAATATAAATTAATGCTAGGTAGTTAAATTCAAGCTAATGGCAGGAGAGGGAGGAACTAGGAGAGAGGTTTACCAGGAATAGCTCCATATAGAATAAGACTTTTGAGCTGTCTAAATTCTATCAAGGGAATTGATTCTAGGTATGAGAGTGGAGATAGGAGGTGGACTGCAAGGGAAGAACAGTGAGAATACCAAATTAGTCTGGATTATAAGGTATAGGGAGGAGGAATGTATAATAAAGCTGAAAAGATAGCTTAGGGCCAAGTCATAAAAGGCTTTAAAAGCTGAACAGAGGAGTTTATATTTGTTCTAAGAGGCCATAGAGAAGCCTTGGAGTTTACTGAGTAGGGGAATGACATGGTTAGATCTGTGTCTGAGGAAAATGACTTTTCCAGGTATGTTAAAGATAGATTTGGACTGGGAAAGACTTGAGTGGGGGAAGGATCAATTAGGAGGAGGTGATGAGAGTTTAAATGAAGATAAAGACTATATGACCAGAAAGAAAGGGTGGATTGTAAAAGAGGTAGAAATAACAAGATCTGGAATCTAATTGTCAGTCAGACAATAAGCATTTATTAAGTATGTATTATATGCCAAGCACTGTACTAAGCTCTAGTGATATAAAAAGAGGCAAAAGACAATCACTATTGTGGAGGACTGGAAGAATGATGGAGCCTTCAAGAGAAAAAGGAAAATTTGAAAAAGAAGTGGTTGGAAGAGAGACGGTAATTAATTCTATGAAAAGTTGAGCTTGGGGAAGATATAAAAAGAACAATTTAATTTTCAAAATGTATTAAGCATTTATGTGTGAACAACTGGGGTTATGAATATTAAAAAAAAAACAAAACAAGACGGTTCTTGATTTCATGGAGTTAACATTCCAGTTGGAGACAACCCTTATACAAGCTTGACTACAAGGCGCTGATATAGCCTGATGATGTTTAGAGTAGAAGGTAATGCACCATCTTTAGCATCATTTTCATTGATAAAATATTTATTCATGTCTGATTTACAGGACAAATGACTTTGGTCTTGAAAATTTGATTTTTCTAAACCACGTCTTTAGGAGCTGTAACTGTGAGTAGAACAAACTACAACATTTGTAGAAGGCATTTACTGAAAGTCTCATCTCCATATGTATGGAATAGCTTCTGTAGGAAGCAAGATATGGAATCAATTAGGGAGAAATAAAAAGATTACTTGTTGTGGTGAGGGCCCATGTGGAGCTGGATAACAGGAATTTCTTGTATACCTAATTGACACACTGGTGTGACTTCCCCATACTTAGTTTAGCAGCTTGTGAATAGGAGCAAAGGAAGAAAATGGTAAGAGTAAGGCTGGAGTTTGACTAGGGATGAGTGGAAATAGAATAAGGGGGTGAGGGGTTATTTTCCATATGAAAAGAACAAGGTTTTCTAGTTCCACGATGTCACAATCTTACACTTTTTCTAATGGGTATTTGGCCCTTACTCCATCAAGTGGAAGCAACACCAACTAATTATGACAACTTCAGAGACTAAATTTGCTGTTCCAATTTGTATAGGTTATCTACCAGACTGTTTCCCTTTCCCAAAAATGCACCTGTAAGAAACACAATGTCATTGTGTTTCCTAAAAATGCATTAGTGAGGGAGCTTCGGGGTTGGATCCCAAGAAGAAAGAGAAATTCCATTGAGTTTAGCCCAGAGATATTGTTCCTTCAACTTGAGCCTATTTCTGAATTCTTAATTTACTGGGAGTCATGCTACCACTAGTGACAAGGCCATACCTGTAGGCATTATTTATCCACATTCCTTCTTGATCAATCCTGTGTAATACCATTGCAATTGCTAAATTCCAAGACCCACAAAACATCCCCTTCCGAAGAGAACAATTAGCCATCAGCAACGTTAAGAATCTGCCCCAGGTCTTCAACATTACTTAACTGGTTTAGTTGCACGAAAGAGAATTGGGTAAAGACTTCACTAAGTGCTCTTTGACCAGAGCAAAAGGAATAAGACCCCAAGCGAGCACCTCACTCTTGGTATCAAATATATAAGAAGTTTTATGGAGACCTTGATTTCTGAAAGCAAGAGGTATTCATTTTGCAAGAAAAACATTGCATGTTAGTCATGGAGTTGGAAAAGGCTCCAAATCCCCTTCCCCTATTCTTGTAGGTCTCTTGGATAGAGGGTCTCATTCTTTCCATAATACCTCCACCTTTGTGGTAGGATTCCTACTAGAAGTGTTTACTGAGAATCGACAAAATGCCCCTTATTTGGTGTTCTATGCCATAGGGGAAGCAAGAGACTAAAAAAAGCAAATTATTATAGTCTCTATCTGGGAAGTCTAATGTGAGCAAGGAACAAAGAGAAAACAGTGCTGCTTTAATGTTTCCCCTCTATCAGGATCTAGTAATTTTATCAGTATGCATAATCCAACCAATAAAACAGAGAACAAACCCTGAGAATTTCTGGGACCCAAAAATTCATTACTCCATTGACTGTCTGGTGATCTTAAATGGTGAGCTGCTACTAAAAGAGCACGCAGGGTGACAGGAGTGATTTAGATCTCGTCTGGTTCCCACATGATTGTAATTTGTATATTTTGAAAACTTTTAATTTCAAGAAGTTTAAATTATATGAATTTAGAATGGCAACATCCATTAAAATAGTCTTAATTTGTCTTAAGGATTAATGTAATTTTGTGGGCAACATTTTATTTTTTAAAAGTAATACAGTCCCAGTTCACTTCATACAGTTATATGTTGCCTTCTTAAGGATAT
>CM053584.1:50644098-50668781 GCA_028627135.1 Pseudochirops cupreus | reverse complement strand
TTTTTAAATTGTCTCTCCCAGATCTATTTTCCAGGTCAGTGGTTTTTTTCAAGGAGATATTTCACATAGCCTTTTATTTTTTCATTTGTTTGGATCTGTTTAATAGTATCTTGATTTCTCATAAAGTCATTTGCTACCATTTGCTCCACTCTAATTCTGAAGGAATTATTCTCTTCAGAAAGCTTTTGAGATTCTTTTTCCATCTGGCACATTCAACTTTTTAAGGCATTCTTCTCCTCATTGGCTTTTTGGGCCTCTTTTGCCATTTGAGTTAATCTATTTTTTAAGGTGTTATTTTCTTCAGTCTGGTTGTTGACTCTCTTTTCATGATTTTCTTGCATCATTCTCATTTCTCTTCCCAATTTTTCCTCTACTTCTCTTATTTGGTTTTCAAAATCCTTCTTCAGCTGATCTGTGGCCTTTAGGAAGTCTTCATGTTTCTTAGAAGCTTTTGGTGTGGAAGTTCTGACTGTGTTGTCTTCCTCCCATTCCATGCTTTGATCCTTCTTGTCCCCAAAGAAGGAATCTAGAGTTTGGTTGCTGTTCTTACTTTGCTTCCTTTACCTGCTCATGTTGGCCACTCAATTATTCAATTTTTTAGCTCTGTGGAACTCTGCTTCCTGAGGGGAAAGCTCTGTCCCAAATCATTGGGGTTTTCACAGCTGCCAGAGCTATTAGGGGGATGCCGTTTTTTTGCAGCACCCACCAGCTTTGGCTCACGGAAAATACACCCCAGGACCACCACCCAAGACCACGATCTGGATCCAGGCCTCTCAATGCAAGAGCATTTGGCCTCTGAATGATCACTTGGCCTCCCTGCAGTCTGCAGGCTTGGAGCTCTGAAGCAGCCACATGGATGCAGCTGCAGGGCCACCTGCTGCTTTCTTGCCCTGGAGGTAGTGGACTGCTTTTCTCCCCCAAATTTAGCTGAGATCCCCTGACCTTTCACTTAGTCCTTATTTCTTATGGCTTGATAGTTCTGGAACCTGTCACAGCTGCTGCTGATCCACTCTCCTGAAGGCTCCAGCTGTGGCTGGTCCTGGCCACCCCTGGGGGGCCAAGCTTTGGTTTCAGGCTGGGCTGGTTTCGGCTCCCAGTGCTGAAATGATCCCTTCCTATGGAGCTGCCTTCAGTGGTAGGTGTATTTTTGTGAGTTTTAGAGCTCTAAAATTTGTTTACAGTCATATTTTATGGGTATTTGAGATGGCTATGTGGGAGCTGTGGAATCTTACTGCTTCTATGCCGCCATCTTGGCTCCACCCCCAACCAACTTTTTTAGACTTAATTCTTCTGAGCAATGCAATGATCTAACACAATTCCAAAAGACTCATGATGGACAGTATTATCCACATCCAGAGAAAGAACTACGGAGTCTGAATGCAGATCAAAGCATACTATTTGATCTTTCTTTTGTTTTGGTTTTTTTGTTTTTTCCTTTTGCTCTGATTCTTCTTTCACAGCATGACTAATACAGAAATATATTTTACATGATTGTACATGTATAGCTTATATAAGACTGCTTGCTGTTTTGGGAAGGGGGGGAAATTTACAGCTCAAAATCTTATAAAAGTGAATGTTGAAAACAAAAATAAATAAAATTTTCTTGACAAAGATACTGGAGTAGTTTTCCATTTCCTTCTTTAGCTCATTTTACAGATGAGGAAGCTGAGGCAAACAAGGTTAAGTGACTTACCCAGGGTCACACAGTTAGTACGTGTCTGAGGACAGATTTGAATTCATGAAGATGAATCTTCTAGACTACAGACCCAGCACTCTATCCACTATGTCACCTAGCTGCCCATCTTAGAGAAACTATCTTTTTAAAAAAAAAATAGGTTGAAGCCTTCAAAAACTCATCTTTAACTTCTTTTTTTTTGTGTGAGGGGGAGGTTTTTTCTCTCCTGCCCTACTCCAGGCCCAATGTTTTACTCCATTCACCAACGGAAAATTAATAAGTGTGGTTGACTGACACCATGTGGGTCTAGAGTAGAAGAGCAGGACTGCCTGATCAACCAGAGAATCCAAGTTTACCCCCACCCTGAGAGCAAAGACCAGCTTCACTGGTTGATCAGGATCCTAATATGTAAGCCATTGTCCAGGGGGAGCTGGGATTCTATTCTTAGCCTGTCTCCTCAGGGCCTCTGTGTACTTAGTGTGGGGTGAACCATGGTCCCCGTTCCAAAGGACTCTTTGTTCTTCTTGGAAGGTTAAGCACATGGACAAAGAAAGGCAGAGTTATCTGGTTGTGAGAGTTTCTCATGGCCATAGGTCAAATCTCTTCACATATAGTGTGTATATATAAGTATGTATATATGTATGTATGCATACATAAATGTGAGTGTGTATGTATGAACATGTGTTTCTGGGATTCAAGATATTCCACTCACCTGACTTTTAGCACACTTCGTATTCAGGGAGTATGACTAGTATTGTCAGTAAATAGTTCTCTGGGATACTGGCAGGATAGGTAGGGTTTCTGTGTCTAATAACTCCTCTAGTGTCTTTAGGACAAAAGGAACTAGTGCTGTTTTTCACTCCTATCTTCATTAGCTCTTCAAGAGATGAATTTAATTATGATTCATTATTCTAGGCTTTATTTTTTCATCTGCTGATAATAGTCATATAACAATAAGTAGCATTTATGTAGCACTTTAAGATTTACAAAGCACTTTTCACTTACCATCTCATTTGGTTCTCACAATAACCCTATAAGATAGGTCTATTCTTTATAGATGATTAAACAGTGAGATAATTTAATTGACCTGCCCAAGGTCACACAGCTAGTAGGAGATTGAAGACTTCAAAGTCATGTCTTGTCCATTCCTAGTCCAATATTGTATCCACTGTGCCACCTAGTTGTAGGCTCTGCTTTCATATGGAGGGACTTGATTCCTTTCCAGATGGCCAGACCTCCTTATGATATGAGCATCTAGTCCCTAGTTCAATTAAAACTTTTTCAAGGGTCAGTTAGGTGCCACAGTGAATAGAGCATTGGCCCTGGAGTCAGGAGGACCCAAGTTCAAATCTGATCTCAGATACTTGACACTTACTAGCTGTGTGACCTTGGGCAAGTCACTTAACCCCAATTGCCTTGCCTTCCCCCATCTAAAAAAAACATAAAAGAATTTAAAGGCAAAACCCCTTTATTTCGGGGCAGCTAGGTGGTGCAGTGAATAGAGCATTGTCCCTGGAGTCAGGAGGACCTGAGTTCATGCAACCTCAGACACTTGGCACACTTACTAGGTGTGTGACCTTGAGCAAGTCACTTAATCCCAATTGCCTTGCCTTGACCCCCCCCCCAAAAACAAACAAACAAACAGCATTAAAGAGCTGAAGAGTCCTAAATGCATGTGACAAAAGAAATGGAGTACATATGCACAAGGTATAACTGTTCTGTTCTGGAGCATACAGATTTCCTCTTCTGTAAATACTGAATCCAAAAGGAAGATAATGCTTCTATACTCTATTCTTGGATCAGGAGAAGTCCTGGAGGGCAATTTCCTCTGTAACAATGAAAGGTAAGACAGCTGGGAATAGGAACTGTACCTACTTAAGGAGGTTAGATGACTCAAAGGAAAGGTAATACGATAGGAAACCTTTCATCTACCATAAATCATTGACTCAAATGCTACCTAGATTGATGACAGCCTGGACTGTTTCTTCCTCATGGCAACTTCATAACAATAATAATAGCAAGAATACCTTACATTTGTATAATGTCATATTTTAAAAGTGTTTCATATGCATGAAGGAGTTCAATCCCCAATTCAACAAGAATTTCTTTAATGCCCACTACATGCCAGAGCCTGAAGTAGGCACTGTGAACAAAAGGAATAAAACCAGGTCCTGCCTTCAGGGAACTTACATTTCCAACTCCATTAGGATCATTATATCATAGGATCATAAATTTGGAGCTGGAGGCATTTCCCAGTTTCAGAGTTATCTATCATCTTCATGACTTTTAGCTGGACATTTGTGAAAAGTTGTAGAGAAGTTTGGTTTTCAAATTTAATCTGAGCTAAGGAGATTGACACAGGAAATCTATCAAAAGAATACCCTAAAGTTTCAGATCTTGAAGAGGGATTTACTCAAGGGGAGATTCCCAGCATAAAAATTCTGATTTCCAGCATAATTAAAACCAAAAATGTTGGTTTTTACCTATTTTTATCATCACCTAGCACAAACTGGTTGAACTTCCATGGGGCTTCTCACTCACCAGAACTTGTCTGGAAACCAAGATTTCTGAGTATACCTGAGGTTATTGCCCAATCAGCACTATTGATCCCATCCAGCAAGAGTATCTGTTAGATGCAGTTCCATGAAGTCAACTGAAACATCAGGCTTTAGTAATAAGAGCTACGTGGCAGAAGAGTCTAATTCCTTCTGGTAGTTCAAGACCTTTGTGAGGCCTTCCTGTAGCTTGAGAGGTTTCTGGAACAGAACAGAATTTAGTCCCATGATGCTGGTCCTTTTCATTAACTACAGCTGTTCAGAGTAAAGTATATTCATCCATTCATCCACCCGTCTATCCATTCATCATCATCATCATCATCATCATCATCATCATCATCATCATCGTCAACACTCTGTTGCTCTTCCTGTTTCTGTCTCTGTACCTCAATTTCTTTCTGTCTCTTTCTGTTCCTCCTGCCTTTTCTCCCTCCTTCCCCTTGCCTCTCTCTCCCTCTATCTCAGTCTCTCTCCGTCTCTGTGTGTCTCTATGTCTATCTATCTGTCTCTGTCTTGGTCTCTCTCTTTTTGTGTTTCTCTTTGTCTGTCTATCTAGTCTGTCTCTGTCTGTGTCTGTGTCTATGTCTATGTCTGTCTGTCTGTCTGTCTGTCTGTCTCTCTCTCTCTCTCTCTCTCACACACACACACACACACACACACACACACACACACACACACATGCACACACACTCAATCTCTATAACTTTCCAGGCAAAACTACCCTTCCCTGGCCACCATTTCCTTTATATGTGCTGTTTTCCCCATTAGAATGTGAGTTTCTTGAGATTTGTTTTTGTGTTTCTACTCTCAACAGCTTTTTGTACAAAGTAAACTCATAATAAATAACCTTCCCTTCCTCTTTCCTTCCTTCTTCCCTTCCTTCCCTTTTCTTTCTTTCTTTTTCTTTCTTTCTTTCTCGCTCTCTCTTGCTCTTTTTCTTTCTTTCTTTCTCTTTCTTTTTCTTCCCTTCTCTCTTCCTCTCACACTGAACATGTAATTGAAGTTCAGCTCTTGATCTTATTTTAATTTTATTTGAACAAATCATTGAAGTCATTAATATTGAGTCATTAAAAGGTTCCTAGGCTAAATGTGACATGTGCATCTTTTGTCTTATGTCCTAGATTTTGCAGCTGTCATTACTTGTAATTAAAGAGGTGCTAAATTTCTTTATAGGTCAGATATGAGCAAACGTGAAATCCTGGCAGATGTACAGCTCAAATTCTGATGGAGGGGAATCATAAACTCTTCAAGTTAGAATGGATGTTTGAGGGCACAAGATCATAGGGTTTAGAGCTCGAAGAGACTGTAAATATCATGTAGTTCAGCTCTCTTATTTTAAAGATGAGAGAACTAAGCCCCAGTGATGGGGTGACTTGCTGTAGGTCACCCAAGTGATAAATGGCAGTCTATCAAACCTAGAGCTATGATCTTCTGGCTCTACATATCCCAGAAATTAGGATATAGATCAAGTACAGAATTATATGCAGGTGGAGCATATGACTGTACATATAGTTTGTTGATGATACTGGGATAGTCCCCAAATTATCTTCCTCATCAGTCTGTTGTAGGGTATGAAATTGAACCTTTCAAAAATTTTGATTGATTAACCTTCCACTTCAAGAGTCACATATTGAAATGCATATTCCCTGGAATACATTAAGCTTGCATTAGCTATTAATGCTTTATTGTGAATTAGGTTGCAGATTCTGCAAAGTATTGTGTTTGCAGGAAGCATTCAATAATTATATTTTATGGAGAGTGACATCATTGAATGAATGCAGTACTCTGAGACAGAAGAGGTGAATTTTGATCAAAGAAGCCTAGAGAGATCAGTCTAAAGTTTGGGCACTGCTTAGAAGGGTAGATCAATGAAAGGCATGTCAGTGGGTTCCCTAGTAAGCCAAAGAGCAGTAAGTATGACTGGAGAGTGGATAACTGATCCAGAAAATGGGAACTGAAAGGAAGGATGGAAGGCTACCCAAGATAGCCTTTGTTTGCTTCTTAATTTTGATGGAGGCCCAACCCTAACACTCATATCAGTGCTACTGAGACTTTCCTTACTTTTGTACCTATAAGATTATTTTGGAATTTTTTAGGATGTTTTTCTACCTCTCTCCCAAAAGTGGCCCAATGTCAGAGAAAAGAGTACAAATACCCGGGCATGAGCCCTAGTTCTGCCATTTATTAATTGTGTCATAGGAGACACATCCCTCAATTTCTCTGAACTTCAGTTTCCTTGCATTGAAAAATGAGGATAATAATACCTGCAGTAAGCCCTCACAGAGTTATTGGGGAGTGAGGTCTGTTGTAAATCATAATATAATATAAATGTGAACCTTTAGTATTTTAAAATGTTTTTGCAAAGAGTAAGTTTAAAATAATGACTGATAGGTTAAAAACTAACCAGAATACATGTATCTAAATGTATACTGTCTCCTTCATGATAGTCACCTTCAGAGACTATGCACTTATTTAAGTGGTACAGCAATTATTCACAGTATTTCTGGAACACTGTTTTGGAAGCTGCCTTTGAAGACAATTTGGGAGTCATGTAGAAAAAAATAATTCATTTTCCTACTTTATAGTCACACTGCATTTGTGAATTTCAATTCAGCAAACATGTATTTTGTGCCTAATATGTGCCAGGCACTAAGATGCTCTGAACACAAAGACAAAAATGACATAGTCCTTGCCCTCGGAAAGCATACATTCTACCGGAGGAGACACAACGTACATACGGGTAAATAAGCAAATACAAAATGTAAAGCAACACAAAATAGTTTCAAGATGCAGAGAACATTAACGACTAGAGGGAACCAAGAAAGGCCTCAAGAAGGAGGTGGTATCTGAGCTGTTCTTTAAAGGAAGTAAAGGGATTCTATGAAATGGATGTTTGGAAGGATTGTGTTCCAGATGTGGGAAACCGACTGTGCAAACATACAAAGGTGGGAGATGACGTATGTCAGTTTGATTAAATTGAAGAGTGTGTGTGAAGGCCATTAACAGGAAATAAGACCAGAAGAGCAGGTGGAAACTAGCTTTAAATGTTCAGCTGAGGATGTTGCAGTTTTGTAGAGGTCCTTTACCCATTAGGTTCTAAATGCCTTTTGGATGATTCCAAGGCTCAGATACTTCTTCCAAGCATGAAAATCTGCTATCATTGAGGATAATCAAAAGAATGTGGCATAGGCATACAGAAGGTGGAAGAGTGGAGTCAAGTAGCAAAGAATAGCGTTTTTGTATCGGGCACTTAAAGTCAGATATAACACCTCTTTAACTTTTAGTAGCAGCAAGTTTATCACAGGGCATTTTGGAAAGAGAACTAGACTTGAAATCAGAAGACCCTAGTTTGAGATACGCCTGTGCCAATTTACTATTTGTATGGTCTTAGGCAAACTCCTTTACTTTTCCCAGGCTCATTTCTTTACCTATAAAGCAAGATGGTTGGATTAAATGATATTTAAAGCCCCATCCATCTCTAAACCTCTAATCCTATGATTTTAAGTCACTTTACTTCATTTGGCCTCAGCTTTCTCATTTTTAAAGTGAGGGAGATGGGCATTTATTAATCCCTTAATTTATTAATTACTGCATTAATCTCTTAGTTAAGTTAATTTATTAAAATTTACAGTAATTTAAATCATTTAAATTATAATAGTTTAATAAAATATTTAATTTAATTTTTGAATCTCTTAAATTCTTCACTAAGATCAAATGTTAGATCTCCGATTTCTTTCCTTATTGAATATTCTATGGTTCAGCAATTCTTTTTACCTAAAGCACAAAACACCTAAGAGGCCTTGGATGAATCAGCATCATGATCCATGATCTGCTTCATGGCTCAAGTGGTTCTATCAGCACCATGGCCAGTGGTTTGCCTGATGTTACAGATAGTCTGAGTCACAGTAACATTACTTTTGAAGGTAAATATGCCACTCACTGAGTCTTTGGGTTTTCCATTATTTATTTGAGGTGGCTATAGTTGATAGATAGAGTGATAGAATTGGAATCAAGACCAGAGTTTGAATCCTGCATTGGACAGCTACTAGTTATGCAATCCCGAAAAAGTCACATAACCTCATCTATAAAATAGGAATCATAATAGCACCTACCCCACAGGGCTGGGTTGAAGACTGAATGAGATAAAATAAATTGTGCCTTGCAAATCTTAAAGTCCTACATGAAAGCTGAACAAAGATAATTTGGAAAATTGCTGCACAGTCATTTATTTGCCAAAATGCAGGTATAATGAATAGAAGAGCTATTTCTATGTCAAGAAATACAACATAAGAAGTGTTGGGGTATGTAAATAAGATGGAGTTGATTCCATGTTGAAATACCAGGTCAACAGCAAAGTTTATATTTCTCCTTTCCTGGAAGGTGTAGGCATCATATTAGCAATAGTTCTCATTAGGGTTGATTGTTTCTCCTAAACCAGTGAATCAATCAACAAGAATTTATTGAATGCCTACTGTAATCATAAAACTACCTCACATTTTACAGCATTTTAAAGTCTCTAAGGTCAATCAATAAGCATTCATTAAGTCAACAAAATTCAATAACACACCTTTTGTGTGCAAGGAATTGGGCTAAGTACTTGATAATATAAAATCAAAAGACAGTCCCTGCTCTCTAGGATCTTATACTCTAATTGGGAAAACACCCAATTAGAAAAAAACAAAAAACACATACATATATGTATATATATGTATGTCCAGTTTATTATATTTGTGAAAATATGTATTAACAATAAACAGTAAGAAGACACTAGCATTGATATTAATAGGTTCATCTCTCAACAACACTTTGAGATAGGTAGGGCAAGTATTAATATTTCCATTGCACAGTTGGGGACACACAAGGCTGAGTGATTTCCCCAGAGTCACAATATTAAGTTTGGGACTGGGGGCTTAAAATCAGATTGTATAACTCCAACAATATTATGAATAACTGACATTTCTCGAGTGATTTAAGATTAGATAAACACCTTCATATATTATCTCTTTTAGATGCAGCCATGGCATGATGGATAGAGCCTGGAAGATCTGAGTTTGAGTCTGTGCCCTCTTCCAAGGTATATACTAGCTGTATGACCCTGGGCAATTCATTGACTGATATGATTTAACCTCTCAATGTTCTAGACTAGGCAATTATTGAAGGTGCTAAGTTTCAGAGAAGGTGCTTACCTCCATTGACAAAAGGAGTTTCCTCATCTGGAAATGTCCTATACCAATGAAATTACATTGGTCCAGTCCTTGTTCTCATCTCCACACTCAACAATTCTGCAAAGTAAGTATCGTCATTTTGCAGATGAAGAAATTAAGATGCAGAGGTGAAATGACTTCTCCCAGATTACACTGCTAGTAAGAGTGTGAGCATAATTCTTTTTGCCTCTAAAATAATTTACTTTCTCTACTGTGCCACACCATCTTTTAAATGATAAGATGATGGTGATAATGTTAAAGATAAATAATATTTAAACATTGCTTTATGTAGGGAGATAAAACATCTGATCCAGGATCTAGGTCATTCTTTGAGGCCAGCTCTGGGTTTTCCTAGTGATGTGGTCGCTTGTCAGAACTTGACTAATTGCCTGAGATCCAGGGCTCTGCCCTGTTCTGGGTTATTAGCCAGAGGATGTTAGCTCACTACAAAATTACTAGTACATTTAGATAACTACACATCCTGTATGAGAACACTAGATAAAGAAAGGACATGATAGCCTTCAAGGTCTGCCTGATGTTATGAGAATATAATGACCTATAGTTACCTTCTTTGTCTCTTTGCTCTATAAAAGTCTTGTTCTGGGAATCAATAAACAGAGTTCTATCCTGAACTGCCCTCATGGCCTGGTTCATCTCACTCCTCCACTCACACTTGATGCTGGCATCAACTTTAAATTCCATAAATCACCTTTCAGGGCCATCTCCAATTGTCCTGATCTATATCTGGTCACTGGACCCAGATACCTCCAAAGGAGATAGTGAGGCTGGTGACTTTGCACAGCTCTCTTCTCACTTCAATCCAATTCACTTGTGAGTCATGGCATCATCTTCCTGATGTCATGGTCCTCTTTGAGAATGAAGAACAAACACCAGCACCAACAACAGATCACCTTACATGAATTACATCATTTGATTCTTTTTTAAAGTTTTTCTTTTGCTTTTTGGAGGGCAATTGGGATGAAGTGACTTGCCCAAGGTCACATGGCTAGTTTTAGTGTTAAGTGTCTGAGGTTGGATTTGAATTCAGGTCCTCCTGACTCCAGGGCCAGTGCTCTATTCACTGCGCCACCTAGCCATGCCCTCCTTTGATTCTTGTAACAACCCTTTGAAACACCTGTTGTTCCTTCTTTTTCCAGATGAGTAAGTTGAGACTGAGAAAGGCTGAATGGCTTACCCATGATTGCACAGTTTTAAGTGTCTGCAAAATTTGAACTCAGATATTCCAAAATCCAACTCCAGCTTTCTATCCACTTTGCCACTTATGACAACACTAGTGACATAAGTGATATTTATACTATGATTTCTATACATTACCTTTTTTTAAGCTTCAGAACAATTTTACAAAGTAGACAGTACAAATATCGTGGTTTTGTTTTTATTGAGGAGGAAACTGAGACTTAGTGAACTTGCTCAATGAATCTAAATCCATATCCAATTTTACTTTCATTACTTCATGTGCATCTGTTCAGGTGCCCTAACCTCTTCCAGGCTCTATGGAGAGGAGAGGAAGAATATTGAAAAATTGCGAACACTTCCTTCTTTTATCATTCATTCAATCAGCTAGTCATTAATAATCTGTTTGAAGAGAGAAGACATACAGCTGAAACAAAGACATAACTGAGGCTGTATCTAATCAAGAGCTAAATTCTGTACTTAAGAATAAGGGTTATAAAAGTCTAGACAATAGGAAAAAATACAGGATGACAGATCTGGAAAATATATCATGAAAGAGGCTGGTGCTCAGATATCTCCCATTTGCATTGTTTTCTAAAGCTTTCACTTTCTGGTGTTATGACCTTGACTCTAGTGTTAAGGAAATTTATCTATTCTTATCCACTATATCTTCAGAACATCTTTTGCCATTTTCTTAAACTTCTATTGAACATCTTCTTGAAGATATAAGGTTATCTAAGATGGGTCATCAGTTAGAAGCCAGGAAGGATTCAGTGTCCATTTTTCATTGGTTGCAGGACATATTTGTTTTATAAATGAAAGATATTTGTTAATTTGTGGAAGTCTTCATTCTAATAAATAAGAATAAGAATCCAAGGTTCAGAGAAGATGATGCCTACATGACCCCCAAAGGAGAGAAGACCCAGGCATGTATGGACACACCAACTTCAAAAAAAAATGACAGAACTAGATATTACATGCAATCAGTGAATTTATTTCAGACACACCAACTAGGGTAGATGGAGAAAGGAAAAATTGTTACAAATATGAGACACTTAATCGTGTGTAGAATATCCCATGACACTAAAGTGAAGAACAGGAGAGAACTTCATGGTACTGTGGCCACTACTAACTCCTGGAGGATGTTGTAGAATATTGTCAGAGGTTAGTGTGGGAATAATAAAGCTCAGGGGAGGAGATCCATGGAAGCCACAAAAGGAAGGACTTTACTTGTCCAGGCAGTCAAGGACCATGATTGGGCACAGGATGCTAGGTTGATCAACAGAAATTCCAATGGCAATGTGGTACAATAGAAAGAGTTCTGGAATTAGAGGGTTTGAGTTCAAAACTATCTCTGTTGCCTACTACTTCTATGACCTTAGGGAAGTGACAACTTTCCTGGGTCTTGTTTTCCTCATCTGTAAAACAAGGGAATTAGGCTAGATGACCTCTGAAGTTACTTCTAGCTTTAGTCCTATGATTCTATGTGCAATGAGGGTCTGGCCCATGCACCTGGAACATCTATCCATGTCAAGAAGCTGAAGAGCTTGCTTTGAGGAGAATCACAAGGACATGTAAGGCAAGTTCCTTGGAAAAACTTTGGAGCATATGTGGAATTATATAACTGGTTTTGATCTGCTAAAAGAATGGGATCCTCTTTGATTGGCTATAGAGGTCTTCAAAAAGCCTCAGTGGGCTTTCATCAGGTCTCCTTTGCTCCAGCTGTTTTGGCTGCCCTTCTCAAATGGCATCCAGTGAGAAATAAATGTAAAGGGAGAAGATCTAGGATCTTCTCCTCATGGAGACTGAATGTCCCAGAGAATCAGATTTAAATCCTTGATCTCTAGTGTGTTCTTTTCCATTTTAAGTGAAGGGAGTGGACTTTACAACCTTGCAAGTTCAAAAAGAATTACAAAGCACGGGTTTGCAGTCAATGTGGCACTGATGCCCTAAGGAGCAAGGAACAACTTTCAGGAGTGACCATCTGGACCCATGCCAGGGGAAGTTGAGATATCCGCCAGCAGTCAATATGATGGGATCAGTGTTCTATAGAAATTGTACTAATAGTAAGTCTATCCTTCCCAGAGACTAAAATGATATACAGGAGATTATACCCATAAGATGTTGGCAGAAAACATTTGTATATTTGTTTTTATTATATCCTTTAAGTAAATATTCCTTTGCATCAACAAATGGCAAGTAGTTAAATAGACCTGGTGCCTCGTAACTGGCATCTAACAGATGACAGGAACACATTTGCTGGGGACTTGAGTTGATGGCAGTAAAGATACCTCAAAACCTCTCAGGGTACCTAGAACACTGAGTGAGCATAAATGACATCTTGGCTCTGTGTAAGTGAATTTGCTACAAATCGAAGTTTCTATAGTAAGGCGTAGTGGGGTTGCAATCTCTGTTGGTGGAGGAAATATCCATATTGAGGAAATCATAGATCCTTGTAGCTGAAGCGCTGAAGGCATATATTTATTGTGAAGAGTGATTTGTATTCATGGTTGTCTTTGTTGACCAGGAATTTTGTTGCTCCAGAATTCAGACAACTTTACCCAAAAAGTCAAAGGATTCAAAGTCAGGATGCCATTGTATTTCAGATCTAGTCTGTAGCTCTCTGTCTAAATGTACTGTTGGAGCTTACTTCCAATCCCTAGTCCCCAGGAAAAGAGCTCCCAGAGGTAGGCACTCGGACCAGGCAGAATAGTTCTATTGTGTCTTTAAGATGACAACCTTTCAGATATTCAAGAAAGTTTTAATATTGAAGGCATGAATCTGATTGTGTCATAACCATCTTCAATTTCCCAATTGCCATTTTCTATCCAGCCCTCCCACATCTTTTCTCTGATTTAAACCCTCCAAGGTCTTTTAGCTGATCTTTCTAGCCCCCTGAGCATCATAGTGACTCTCCCCTGTCTGCTCTTGAGCTTGTTAATGTCATCCCTCAAATGTGACCAGAACTGAACACAGTACTCCAGATATGAGATAACCTGAGCAGCATAATGCAAGCCAATTAGTCTCCAATAATATTATGGATATTATGCCTCTAATAATGTATTGATCTTTGAGAGACATTGCTAAGTCACCTTTTTTACTTACTGAGCCTCAGCTTTCAATAGAGATAAAAAATAAAAGCTCTGCCATTGTTATGATTAACATTCATCATCAGCCTCAGTTCCTTCTGTGTTTTAGTATTCTCGACCCTATTCTTGCAGGATCATGGTATTCTTTTGCATTCTTCCTCTGTTACATCTTCTTGCTTTCATTTTCTATGAATGTCTTTTTAATATGCATCTGGTCTCCCTGTCTCTAGTGTCTCCCATTTCTGAGCTATCCTTCACATCTTCATCTGTAAAATGAATGGATGATTACTAGGGTCCCTTCTAGCTCTTAATCCTGTGATCTGACGACCTACAGATATACTTATGTGTGCCCACCTTTTTTTTTTTAAGCTTCTAATTTCTAATCATTTAGTTAACATAACTTTTCTTCCTTATCTTTATTCCAGTGGTGAATGTCTTAAAAATCTACATTTTACATCTTTATTTCTTCTTTATCCTTTAGCAAAGTAGCATCTGTTACCTATTGAAACTCCTCTCTTAAGAATCCTTAAGGAACTAATAATCACCTTATTACATGGCCCTTTCTCAAATTTTCTTCTTCTTGGCTCTCTGTTGCATTTTTCAGCTGGCTATCCCATCCTTGAAGCTCTCTTCCTTTGCTTTCTGTGATACTGAACTCTTCTGGTTCTCTCCCACCTCTCTGGTCACTCCTTTTCCATATCCTTTGAATACACCAATTACTTCTTCCAGTTACCTATATGAGGACTAGCCCCAAGGTTCAGTTTTCAGGCTTCATTCCTCCCCTGCCCCCCACCTCTATACTCTTTGTCTTAGAGATTTCATTCATTTTAATGATATCAAATGTTGTCTCCATGAAGATCTCTAACCCTGACTTCTCTTAGCTTTACTCCCACAATCTAGTTGTCTTTTGGATATTATACAACCTGAACATTATGTAATTATCTCAGTTTCAGCACTTCCTAGAATTTGATGAATGAATGAATGAAATTACAAGGGGACAAATTTTGGTTCAGTAGGAGGAAAAACTTTCTAGATAGTGCTCAGGAACAATAAAATGGATTATCCCATAGGATCACAGATTTGGAGCTGACAGGAAAATTAAAGGTAATCCACTCTAAATTTTCCTGTTGTCTAGATGAGATACCTGAGAACTATAAAGGCAATGTGTGAGGGATAAACGTCCTAGAGGATTTGGAAAGGGATAGAATCAAGGAGGAAAAGGGAGATTTATCTTTTAAAAGGTAATAACTCTTCTTCCTTTGACATGAAAAGGTAGAGAAAGCAAGTATAAGAATGGATACAGAGATGTTTTGCAGTAGATTTTTAAAGCCTGTACCACTCAATGTAACACAGCATGTTGCCTTGTATTGTTCTTTAGAGTAGTTTTCTGTGTTAGTGTTGCTCTTGTATTCCCAACTGAACTGTAAGCCCCTGGAGGGCAGGGATTATAGCTCATACATTGGTTTCTCCCATAATATCTAGAATAATGTTCAGCATAGGTTGGTGTTTGATAAATTCTGGCTGATTGATTATTTGATTTTGCTCTGAAGTCTATGGAGTAACTTGCATTGTTACACTTTTGTTGGGGTCAAGTGAAGGCATGGAGAGAAATCCATATTGACCTAATGTCATTTTAACTTCCCTAGTGTCTAGCTAGCATCTTGAGAATTAGGTCCTTATATCTTTTTCTCTCTTCTTTTACCAGACTACATTTAGGTCAGGTTCTTATATTCTGAGCTATATTCCAAGTCACTTTGAAAGTTGAAGAGAAACCAGCATTAAAGTGATTACCTTACAACTCAATATTGGTAACCAAACACGACTTTTGCCAAATGATAGATTTATAACCTTTGGGAGAGATCTTGGGTGAATCCAAGGTTCAGTCTCTGGTGAACAGATGCCAATATTTCTGGCTAATATTGGTACAATATCAGCTCTATGTGTACCTTGAAACTCAAAGCTTCTAAGAGATTTCATGGACATCATAGCCATTACTAGTCATTAGCTCAGTTTAAAAATAGAGTGCACTGAAAAAGAGTTTGACTCAGTGCATCAGACTCAGGACTCAGAATTGGGGACTCGTGAAGTCTAGGTCCTGTGGTGCTGTGGAGCTTTCAACAAGTGAGAACTATTTATTCAGTGTCCCAATTTCCCAACCTATAAAATGCATACTATGGAGGTCTTTGTTTATCAATTTACTGAAATGCTGACAGAGTTAATGAGGGCTTTATCTGTGTTGAGAAGTTAACAGCTCTTACAGGAAAGAAAAATGAGAGTGTGACAAAGATTGCTATATAGGCCTATACTCATTCTGTTGTAAAAATCAATGACTTGGGGCCACCAGGAAAACTATATTCATTCAAATTCAAGTAGTCATTGAATATCTACCATATACTAGACACTATGCCAGGTACAGGGCATACAGAGGCAAAAAGGAAATAGTCTTTGCCCTCAAAGGACTTACACTTTGGAGTAAGGGGGAAGAGTAGGAAACAGCATCTATTTCCAGCTTCTGTGGGAACAGGTTATGTGAGAAGGAGTGGGAGGATAAGAGAGCAAAGTACAAAGAAAAATCATCTATTTATCTTGGATGGCTTTAGTCTTGGGAAATTGGCCAGAAGTTGAATTTGAGGAGGAAGTAATTTGGTGTAATTTGGGAGAAATTGAGAAAAAAATTGAAGGAGAACAATCTTCAGGCCCAGGTAGTGGTACAGATTCTATTTCTAGAACAAAAGGTTATAGAGAGATGTTAGTTGACATGGTATATATGGCGCACTATACCTGAAGTTAGGAAGACTGGAGTTTAAATCTAGTGTCAAACACTTACTACCTACGACCTGGGCCAGTCAGTTGACTTTTGTCTGTCTGTTTCCTCATCTGTAAAATAGAGATGATAATAATAATAATAACATTCTTAATAATACCTCTCAGTGTTATAATGATCAAATGAAATATTTGTGAAGAGCTTTGTTGTTTGTCCTTTGTTTTCATAAAGGGCTAACACAAACCTGAGAGTGCTCTATAAAAGCTAACTATGATGATGCTGATGGAGCAATATTAAGGACAGTTGAGGAAAATATAAATAAAGGAAGGAGGATAAAAGAGTACTGGGGAATAGAATTTTAAGAGGTAGTTTCAAGAAGGAAAAGGAAAAGGTAATAGGCAAGACAAGGCAAGATAAGTAAGAAAAGTTCAGAGGAACAAGCAGAGGGCAAGTAACTGGAAAGAATCAGTTGTTGGGTGGGAGAAACTAAAGAAACCAGTAGGAGCTTGGGGTACATCTAAGTGGAGGATGGACATAATTGTGGAGGTACTGAAGTGAAGGAAAGGAAGTTGATTGAATATAGCTGTCCAGTTATCAAGAGGTAGCAATTGATCATGTGTATTTCAGTCTAGTATTTGGGATCGAGGAATAAATATGTATATGTAGTAAAAAACTGAGGTTGAAAATCTCAATCACTATGAAGAAAAGAAAATATTTGTACTTATTTGTTCTGAATGTCCAAGGTTTATATTCCTTTTACAATTAAGCGACTGTAATCTGCATTCCTCAAGGAGAAGGTGAAGGGACTCTAATGAAGAATGCCCCATCCTACTTGCCCTAGTCGTGGTTCTACCTCTGCTGTGAAGGATCACTCAGCTTGAGGGTTCAAATAAACATTCTCCTTAATAAAAACGTGATCAACCACCCAGAAGTAAAAGTAGTACAAGATAGTAAAACTGTGGGCAAGGAAGTTAAAAGCAATAAGTAAGGATGTTCTCTGGGGGTAGAGAGAACTCAGAGCCAGCATGCTAGAGTTGACTTTAGATTCCCCTTGACCAAGGAGGTGTAGTCCCAGATCAATCCACTTGGGAGTAAAGTTAACTTAAACTGCTCCATAGCATCTTCACTCACAACAATCTTGGCCAATATTGTGAGCCTTCCTGGCCTACCACTCTGTGTAATTAGAGAAAATGGAATGTTCCTAAAGGAAACAGAATCCTGGCTTTAGTTGGAAAACAGATAGGCATCTGAGGGTGGAAGAGGGAAGACCAGACCCTTATCAGGATCTTGGGGAATGGAAGGGTTGTGGAAAGGGAAGGAAAAGGATAATTGTATAATTAGAGTTTAAATACAGATTTAAAGCTTTTTTTGAAGAAGATGAAATTGAAATCCCTGAGAAGAAAGAAGCTTCTTATCTCCCAAAGAATGCTATGGTAGAACCACAGAAATGATCAGATGAAATTGAAAATTCCCTGCCCAGGGATACTGAGGCAGCTTTGTTGACCTGATAAACTTTGTTTGCAGTCAAAACAGTTGGCATTTGTGTATAAATATTTGAGGTCATGGGTCTTACTACTAATTCCTTTCTCAGATTTTGCCTCCATTGTCTTAATTCCCATTTATCTTCCTCATTTGTAGTTACTCTCTATGATAACCTAACTTGAAGGGCTACACATAAGGAGTTTACTCTCTTTCTCATCCTTCCTATTTCAATACCCTTTTTGAGCATCTTTTTAAAGATACTTGGCAATTACTCTCTAGCTACCACTTATTAAGTATACTCCATTCCTGGCCAGGAGTATGGTACTTCTATAATATTAATCTACTTTTCATAAATTCAAATCATATTCTTTGCTACCACCTTCTTAGTTTATTCACCTCTAAATTTAAATTTTCTTCTCTGAATCCCTTGTCTTCAAAGGGAAGTAGTGAAGAAAACACTTTTGTGTTCCTTTGATTGTCGGTTTATTACCCAAGACTTCGTAATGGTTGACAATACTATTTAGGTTCCTTGTGGCAGTGTGATTTGTACCCACATGAATCACCAGGAGTGGGTCATCATTATCTCTTGATAATTAGCTCAACATGATTCAGCAGTGTGATGATGTAGCCCAAATGGATAAATCTTGAGAGGTTCTCCCTTTTGTCTTCGATAACTACCCTGGGAAGGTAACAGACTACTCTATTATTAATGAGAGATGGCACATTGGGAGGGAGGAGGAAGATATTCAGAAATGGAGGTGATGAAAAAAATAACATCCAATATTTGTATAGGGCTGTAAGGTTCACAAAGAGCTTTATGTATGTTAACTCATTTGATCATGACAACAGCCCCGGTTGGCAGATGCTAATATTATCCCCATATTATAGATGAGGAAACTGAATCATAGAGAAATTAAGTATGCTGCTTATGGTCCCATAACTAAAAAAATATCTGAGGCAGGATTTGAACTCAGGTATTCTTGACTCCAAATCCAGAGTTCTCTTTAGCACCTAGCTACCCCAATTTTAATTTTATTTAATATTTTTATTTAATAAGATAAAATTTAATAGAGATAAATGTAATATCTTAGACCTAGGTACAAATAATGACATTCACAATTACAAAATTACACGATTAGATAGCACTTATTTTTGAAAAAGCTTTAAGGATTTTGGGGGTAGAGTAGGCTCAATTTAAGTCAGCAATGTGATTTTGCAGCCCTGAGGAAGCCAATTAGATCTTGTAGTACATTAAAAGAGGTGTTGCTTTCAGGAAAAGGGAAGTAATCATTCCACTTGACTCCCACCCTATGAGATCTCATCTAGGGTACCGTGTTCAATTCAGAGCACCGGTATATAAGAAGACAAGATAGTATTAATAGTGCTTGGTCATTGATTGGTATATAGGAATGAGGAAAGGAATGGACAGACAGGCACTTAACAAGTACAGTGTACCAAACAGTATGCTAACTGTTGGGAATACAAATACAAAAGAGAGACAGACTTTGCCCCCATGGAACATACATTCTAGTAGGAGAAGATAAAATGTATGGAGGGGGAAGGTGACCAAGAAAAGGAGCTTTGATCTGGGAAGTCAAAAGGCTAGGTAGAGCCATATGGCAATGGATTGATATGCCCTTCACAGAAGCAATATGAATGTTTATTTGATTACAATTCCCCCCCAAAAAGGGAGGTGGTGGTATTTTTGGTGACATGGCAGAAATATGTTTGTGAAGCATGGCCATTGGCTGAGAGCTACCTAATTAAGCAGAATGGTCCTGAGAAGAAAAAAAAGAATCAAAGATGATTCTGAGATTTCGAGCCTGGGCAATGGAAGGATGCTGGAACTATCAATAGAAATAATGAAGTCTGGAGGAAGGTCACATAGGAAAAATATGATGAACACAGTTTTGGACATGTTCAGTTTGAAGTGCCAGTAGGATAATCAGCTAGCAATATCCTTCAGCCAGTTAGGTATATGGCACTAGTTTGGGAGGTAGGTTGGAGATGCATCATTTTGAATTTATCCAGTAGAGATGACTGAAATTAGAAAAACAGAGCGGCTGAAATTACCAAGGAAGGAAATGTTGGAAGAGAAGAGGAACCAAAAGGGAGCCTTTGAATGTATCCATATTTAGAGGACAAGGAAAAGTCATACAGGTAGGTAGGAGAATCAAGATAGAACAACCTACAGAGAATCAGAGAGCATTCAAGAGGAGGGGATGCTCAAGAAAACTGTAGAGAGTCCCAAGGGGGCTCAGGGGCAAGAAAAGAACACTTTCATTTGTCGGTTAAGGAGACATAAGACAATAGGACCCTAGATTTAGAGGTGAAAGGAAGGTTATAAGCCACTGCTCATTGGGGATATTTTGAAAACATGGTTTTAGTTAAGTTGCAGCCTGATTTCCAAAGATTGAGAAGTGAGTGGGTGATGAGGAGTGGGAGTAGAAAGAGCAGATATAGGATAAATAGTTCAAGGGCATAAGAGGGTTAAGAGAAAGGGGAATTTTGTTTTTGTTTTTTGGTTGAAGAATCATGAGCACACTTTTAGGCAGTGGGAAAGGAACCTAAAGACAGGAAAGCAGTTTTAAAATAAGAGAGAGGAAAGGAATTATCAAAAATGGCAAATTCTCAAAGGATACAGGAGAGAAAGATGCAAGGGGATTGGAAAAGAGAGGAAAGGGACTGCCTTAAACTTGGACACTATAGCCAAGGAGGAGAGGATGGGGAAAACATGTTGAGGTTTTGAGGCATGGAACAAGAGAGGAAAAGGAACTCACAGTAGCTGGCTTTGATTTTTTTCAAATTGTTTTTTTTTTCCCCAGCAAAATAAGAGAAAAGGTCACCTGCTGATCTTACTAAGCTAGAAAACTACCCAAGGAACATCCTCCAAGAAGCCATGCTGTGATTTTCTTTTCATTCTGTTCCCAGATGAGTTATACTATTAGGAAGAAGTGACATGTTCTCAGAAAAGAACCCTGGAGTCAAGGTTCATGAGTCATGAACTGAGTCAGAGCTAGGAATCTTAAGTGTTGTTTCTGCTACCTTCTAGAAGTGTGACCTTTGACAAGTCCCAATTTCCTTGAGACTCAGTTTCCTCATCTTTGAAATGGAGGTTAATGATGTTTTTTCTATCCATTTTGATGGACTGTTGCAAGGAAGAAATTTGTAAACTATAAAGCAGTCTATGAATATGAGCTATTATTATATGAAAAATCAATACTGGTGTAACTACCCAAGGAAACTATGATGACAGAGTCTTTATTATGAAAGAATTAACACAAAGTCTCTTTGATTAAAGACACTGGGAGAAGGGAGACATCGAGAGTTGGAGGAATGGGAGAATGAAAGGAAAAAATCAATAGAACAGCTAGAGGCTGTGTCTACCTGCCAGGAACACCCCAAACATATCCATCACAGTGTCATGCTCTGCAGGGTTTATCTATTGAATATGCTCTCTCAAAGGAGCAGGGATTCATGAGTTTGCCAAGCATAAAGGGGAATTCACCTAGGAGAAAGCTTGCTGTAATTAAAAAGCAACAACAGTTTGTTTTTTGTTGTTGTTGTTGTTTTTTGGTAGAACAAAATTAAAAAGAAATCTAGCAAAGTTTAATATTCAAAAGACTCACTTTGGGACTTGTGAACTCGGCCTTTGTGCAACCCAAGGTTACCTCAGTCTCTTCTATCATCCCATAGCATTTATGTACTGCTATATTTAGTTGTTGGGCCTGCTTTAAGTTTCTACTATTTGTGTTTTTCCTTTTTTATTTGTTTTGTTCTGAGCATTAGAATGCAAGCTTCTTGAAGCTGAGGACTATGACCTCTTCTTTTTGTAACTTCATATAGTCAATCAATGTTGCTACTTAACTGTCTTAAGTAAGGCTTGCAGATAAGCTCTTGGCACTTTCTCTCTGTGTCCTTTCATAACTCCTCATCTTCTTCCTGACCCTTTTAGGTCACTGCTCCCTGTCATTGTATCCTGGGCCATCTTCTCTTTTCTCCCTATGCTCTTTCCCTTGGCACTCCATTTCACTTCCATAATTTCCACTACTATCTGTAAGCTGGTATTGCCCAAATCTACATGTGTAGCCTGGATCTCTCCATAACTCCAAATGAGCCTTTGCTCTTAGTCTCTTTTGTTTTTCTCCCATGGAGATCTCATCTAAACCCTCAACTTCAATGATCATTTCTAGTTATGCAGATAATTTCCAAATTTCTATTTGTGGTCCTAACCTGTCTTCCAAGCTCCAATTTCTCATTTGTAGCTGCCTAATGGACATTTCTACATAGATATTCCAAGATCAGATGCAACATGCCCTAAGCTGAACTCTTTACTTTACCCTCAAAATTGATTCCTCTTAAACACACATGTGCATACACACATACCACACACATACACACACACACACACACGTACAAAATAAATATGGTACCTCTAAGTCACTCTGGCTCCAAATCTCAGAATCATATTCGTCCCCTCTCTCCCCCTCATCTCCCACACCCAACTAGCTGACTTGTCTTATTGATTCAACCTCTGCAATTTTTCTCATACATTTTTAATAGGATCTTAGATGCACAGTTGGAAGGAATCTTGAAGGCCATCCAACTGAGTCATAGAAAGGTTAAATATCTTAGCCAGGATCACACAGCTAGTAAGTGTCTAACATGGTATTTGAATCCTGATCTTCCCGACTCCAAGTACAGTGTCCTATCCACTATACTATGATATTAATCATTGTCTCCTCCTTTCTATTTCTTCTTCTGCTCAGGCTCTCAATACTTCTGACCTGGACTCTTCTAATATCCCTATAACTAGTTTTTTTGGTGTTCTGTTTCTTCTTTTTCTCTCTTTCCCATACCAGTTCATCCCAGAAGGGAGAGGGGAGAGAACATGCACCTACTATGTGTCAAGCTCTGAGTTAAGTGATTTACAAATATGATTTCATTTGATAATGATAACTTGGGTGCTACTGCCAGATTACCCCTGCTGAATGCATCACATATTGTTCAAAAAACCTAAAGAGGCTTTACATTATTTATTAAATGAAATTCAAACCTCTTCGTCTGGAATTCAAGGCCCTCTGTGGTATAACTAGGACAATGAATTCAGTAGCAGATTGACTATAGCACATTCATATTTTGTTTTTTGCAGTAGCAACTCTCAAAGGCCATCTATATTGGTGGTGGTCATATTAGTGGGACCTTTGAAGTATTGAAGTCTCAGTGAATGATCAAGTGAAGAGGCTAGGCTATACTTCGCTTCCATGAATAGCATTATGTCTCACACTATCAAGAACCTTGTGTTTTTTGCATTTTCTCATAGAATACTCTAAGCTGCTGTGCTAATGAGTCCAGTTTATCTTATGGAGACTGTGACTCTGCAAAAGAAGTCTGTGTGGTCAGAGGACAAACTCAGAACCACACCAAAATCCAAACTGGGTGATTCCAGGATAGATCAGATTGGCTTACTTGGTCCAAGGGCCTGTGAGGACAACTCTGAGTCACGTGAACCCAATTCCTCGGTGCTAGGCCCATTTTGTGTTCTTTCCTCTAACAAAAAAAAATTACTTTATTCAAGGTAATAGCTCATCTCTTTCCCTTAAGCCTATTTTAAATCCAATTCAATATGTAATAATATCAGAGAGAACAATTATGCTTTTTTGGGAAGCAAGTATAGGACAGAGTAGAAAGAACTATCTGAACCTGGCCTTGGTTCTACTGCTCATCAGTGACTTCCTAGGGAAGTTAATCCCCCTGTCATGGGGAGCTGATTTTGGGGAGCCCTGCCATCCAGTGGCAGGGCTGAGAAAATGTGGGAGCCCTGTTGTCCCCAGACAGGGCTGAGAAAGAAGCACTGACCCAGAGGCTGCTAATGTATAAAAGAGTGATGGGAACTCTTGGAATGGTGAAAGTAGAGAGCCAACTTTATGACCCTGTGTCCAGGATGTTATAGGATGCTTCATAATTGCTTTCCCCTGTGGACATTGTGTATTTCTTTGTCCCAGGCTGTGGGTGTATTTGCCATGCATATCTCCAGGACCCAATCCTCACACCTGTATGCTTGAGCATCTTCCTGGGGGATGGGGAACCAATCCAGGCGTATCAGCAGGCCAAATATCTGAGAGGGCTTGTTCAGCCATCAGGGCCCAAGTCCCACTTCCCTGTGGTCCTCAACACCCTGTTGTATGGTTCAATCAGTATTTACTATGTGCCAGGCCCTGTGCTAGGCACTGGGGATACCACAGAGCCTGTTACATAGTAGGTACTTGGTAAATGTTTCCTAATTAAATGATTCATTGATAATTGATGTCAATGTCATTACCATTGTCTATTTCTTGTTTACAATCATCAATTACTTTTGACTTGACTAGGGAAGCCCTGAAGTTTACTGGACTCAGTAAAGGTCTGGAATAAGCTGAGATGGGCTGGGCTGGGAGAGAGATCTAGAACATGTCCCTAATCAGGACAATTATTTCTGACAATTCTAAGTTCCTCTACCAGTGTTTTAGCAGTGCCAAATCCTCCTATTATCACCTTCAAGCAAGATTAAAAGATAAAATATAAATCTATCTATCTATCTATCTATCTATCTATCTATCTATCTATTTGTCTGTCTGTCTATCTAGCTATCTATCTGTCTGTCTGTCTGTCTGTCTGTCTGTCTATCTATCTATTTGTCTGTCTGTCTATCTATCTATCTATCTATCTATCTATCTATCT
>CM053584.1:50614884-50637664 GCA_028627135.1 Pseudochirops cupreus | reverse complement strand
ATCTCATATAAAAAAAAAAATAAAGTCTAGACATCCAAAAAAACAATAAAAAAAAAAAAAGTAATAGAATGCTATTCAGTCCTGATCTTCTCCAGGAGTCCTTTGCTTTCCCCTGGTTGTTGCTTACTTCTCAACAGCCCAGAGATCTCCAAGTTTCTTCCAGCTTCTGTCTCCTTTTTCATGCTGGTCTCCATTTGTGATTCTCCTCCATCCCTCTTAAAATTCCACCCTTCCTTCAAGGCCCACATCAACACTCACTTCCTCCATGAAGCCTTCTTCACCTACCATGAAACCTTTAGCCCTCTCCTTTCACTCTCCTGTTGTATAGTGTCCTATTGTACACTAATGCCATGGGCCCAGAACTTAAGCTGATGGGTATCTATGCATTATTCTTACTAACTACTCAGAAAATGGAGAGAGGGATATTCTCTTCCAAAGGTGACTTTTCGTTTTATATTTCTATTGCTTCTCTCTGTTCTTCAGCAAGCACAGCCTTAGTCAACCAGTAAGAGTGAAAAGGTACTATTTCAGGAAGAGATCTGGGGGGTGCATGCTGTAAACAAGGTATTTATTAACCAAGCCCTTACAAGTTCCAGTTTGTACTGGGCTGACTCATGCCTTTAACTCTGATACTAAGGGTCCTTTGGTCCTTTTTTCTTGGTTAAAATTCAATGCTAACATCTATTATATTTACTTCTACTTTTTCTTGTACTACTAGGTCAGGTTAGAGTTATCTGTCTCTCAGTTCCCTTAGTCATTGAGGAGCCAAAGTCCTTTACGCTGATATTTTCCAGTCCTATCTACTAGTTCAAATTCAAAATTGCTATGTCTTAATCATGGAAGCCTTGCCTGACCCAGTCAATCATCTTCACTGGTCTCCTACTCACAGAAATTTCTCTCAGCTAGTCCTTCCATGGGGGCATAGCTCTTGTTCAGTTACCCCAGGATGTCCACTTTTCCTCTGTTATCTAGTTTTCAAAGTTTTTCTAATGGCCACTCCTTTCAGCTATTCAAGGTCTATTTGATCCAGTTTCTCTGAGAAGTGCCATGTTTCTTCATATTTTCCCCCCCCCCCATCATTTCTATAAAGCTTTCCTTTCATTATTACCCCTAACCCCTCAGAGTCACAAATCTAGAACCCTGATGACATTTATCTGATCAAACTCCTCACCTAAGTTGCCTTCATCCTCTCCTAGATCAGCAACATATTTACATATTGTTAAAACTGGAAAAGGAAATGGCAAGCCACCCAGTATCTTTGCCAAGAAAACCCCATGTGGGGTCAGAGGAGCTGGACATGACCGAAACAACTGAACAATAACAACAAAACCTAATTAGAATTTTGGATGTTATATTTGTAACCCAAGTCCTGAAGCCCATTGGTATGAGTCTTTCCTCACTAGTAGTTGTATGAAGAATGGGGTGAATTTGATGAGAGCAAGAGAGAAGAGAAATTGCAGGCTTTTCTAGCTTCCTGCTTCAATGCCAACCTCTTTTCAAGTTACCAAAGGGAGAGAGAGACTTTGGGAAGAAATTTACATGAGAAGTGCAAACAATCTCTGTCATGTTCCTAATCCCATTTTGCTATACTGGAGATTTAGGGGATTTTCCCCTTAGATGAAATCTATGATAATCTCTCTTGGTTGAATTGAGCTATCTTGTTCTCAATGAGAAAGTTCCTTCAATCTGTACTGTCTGGCATATATTCCCCTATGAAATCTTTCTTTGATTTCAATTTTGCCACTGATTTTGAAAAATGAATTTCTTTTCTATTTGCTATATATGTTCATTGGAGAATAGGTATTTGATGGGAAACGGGTCAAACTTTGGATATAGAGTTTGTCCCCACCCCAAATCTAACTTACTCATTAATGAATAGTGATCAGATTTTGCTTGAACCTTACAATTACTTCCCCTAGACTAAGAATATTTAAGGAATCATATTGACATGATTGTAGCCTAGTACTCCTTCTCTCTGAGGAAAGCGAAATGGCTAGCCTTTGGTCTCAACCTTTTCCTTCCCCTCCTGTCAGGAATTAAAATGTTCCAAGAAGGGGCAACTAGGTGGTGCAATGTATAGAGCACCAGCCCTGGAGTCAGGAGGATCTGAGTTCAAATGAGACCTTAGACATGTGACACATTTACTAGCTATGTGATCTTGGCAAGTCACTTAACCCCAATTGCCTTGTCTTTTCTCCTTTTAAATGTCCCTAGGAGAAGGGTCAGGGAGGGGAGGCGGGGATGCTTAGACATTCAACATATTCTTAACTTATCCAGGGATGAGCCCATCTATCAGGAAGAGGGGAAATTTTGCTTCCCATGCATTTAGGTGTTATCATGTAATGTACAATGTTAATGGTACTTCAGCTTCCTGGATTGTTCTCCAATTGTTTCATGCAAGTCAGTCTTTCCAGGTAGACTGTGAGTTCTTCAGCAGTGAAAATAGTGCCTCAAATTCCTTTTCCTTTTCTCCAGTGACTTGCACAATGTTGAGCCAAGAGAAGCTCCTAAATAAATAATTGAATTATTTCCTTTCCAGAGGAAAGGCCAGAGCTGCAGGAATCATCTGTTTAGTATGGTCTTCACAGTGTACAAGAAGACTACTGGAAGGAAATGGATCTGGATCCTTCCTCTGCTGGCTGTCCTTTCTCCATACACATTCAGCCTTAATTTCATTAAAGATGGTGGCAGTTGTCCCTCAGCTGGGGTTGCTGCTGGCCATAATGCAGGCACTGTCAATAAACTGCTGAACCCTTTGGGCCCAATTTCATTATTTGTAAATCAATAGATTGTACTCTCTTTGAGAGCTGGTCCTGTGCTATCTTTCATCTTTATATTATTAGTGCTTACAACAATGCTTTTGCTCATCTGGAGGTGGGAGGAAGTCCTATAATTTCTTTTTTACGGGGAACTTGGTATGGAAATTCTCTTCATCATATTAGAAATTTGTAGAGATTCTTAACGTGGGGTCTATCAGCCCTTTAAAAATTCTTGTCAGCCAGTCAGTCAGTAAATAAGAAGTGCCTGCTATGTGCCAAGCACTGTGCTACGTTCTGGGTATACAAAGAAAAGGCAAAGACATTCTTTACCCTTGAGGAGCTCCCACACTAATGGAAGAGATGACATGTAAAAAGTTTAGGCAATACATTTTGATAAATGAATTTCCTTTACTATATCCATTTCAAAGTGCTATTCTGAGAGGGGATCCATAAGCTTGGGTCCAAGACAAAAAAAAAAGCTTAAGAATCCTTGTCTTAGAGAATTACCTGGGAGAATTACCTGAATAGTTAAATGACTTTTCCAGGGTCCCACAGTCAATATGCATCAAAAACAGGACTTGGATCCAGGTCTTCCTAGCTGAGTCTGGTTCTGTATCTCCTAGGTCATGTTTCCTTTTAGCTTTGTCCATAGTAAGAACTCAAGTGCTCATTTCTGCGTTTGTGAAGGTAGGAGAACATAGCCCAACCTCACAAGGCTATTGCATGGAATAATATTTACAAATTGCTTTTAATTTTCTGGAAACCCTTTGCTTTTCACTACATTCTCATAATGATTGTATGAAACAGGTAAGACAAGAAACTCTGACCCAGAGAGGATTGACTTACATAAGGTTACACAGCTTGTTGTAGGAAGCTCCAAGATTAGAACCCAGATTTCCTGACTTCCAATTTCATGGTTCACTTCAATACCTCAGCAAGCAACAAGGGACCAGCAAGTCCTTTACAAAATGGGTTCAGCTCATATTAAGTATTCCTTACTTGTTCATTGAAGGGGATATGTAACAAAGGACGTAAGCTACTTGGCCTCCAACCAAGTAGGCAGTTGGTTCTTGGCTTCACCTTCATCATCCTCTTTGCAGACTGCCACTATACTCCAGCAAGGCATTTCCCCCTTCACTTGGCACCTCTTGTCATGGAGTTTTATCTGTCCTTTCCTGCCACAAGCATTCTTGTACAAGCTCTGCCAGACTCTCTCCAGCTGTGTGTGCCAGCATTTTTCATCAGCCTTGCCTTTTCATGGGGACTGTCAAGTCAGCCAATCAGTATTATTTGTCTCAGTCTCCAGCTGGGTCCCTCCCACCCCCCAATCTGGGGCCATTTCCTGGATCTGGGACTGAACCAGGGCTGCAGTTTCTGAAATATTAATGGTTTCTTTTGTGAAGGACAACACACCGAGTCCTTTTGTTGCAAATTAAAATCTCCAACAGGAGGAAAGGGAAGAATTGGGGTGGAGAAGTCCCTCTTCTGGAGTTTAAGGCAAAGAAATATAGTCTTTTTCCTGTTTACTGTGGTTCATTCTAAAAAGATACCCCAGTTGAAGTCTTGGGAACCTGTTATAAGTAATCAAGCATTTAACTAATAAAATAATTAATAACTCAATAAGCCTTTATTAAGTACCCACTGTGTTAGACACTATATAGGATAAAAGGGT
This sequence comes from Pseudochirops cupreus, assembly GCA_028627135.1. Taxonomy (NCBI): domain Eukaryota; kingdom Metazoa; phylum Chordata; class Mammalia; order Diprotodontia; family Pseudocheiridae; genus Pseudochirops; species Pseudochirops cupreus. The sequence continues at coordinate 50,633,233 of CM053584.1, read as the reverse complement.
TTAACATAAAGTACTTTGGAAGTCTTAAGGTGCTATATAAATGTCAGCCATTATTATTACTAATGATTATTACAATGATGATGTGATAAGATACACACTGAAAGTTCCTGCCCTCAAAGAGCTTACATTCTTACTAATTAATAAAGAAGCTTTGTCAGAGCTTCCCCATTAGTCTCCACGTGAATTAGATTTTGGGGGCTTCTCTGAAAATCTTGTTGTTGTTTTCTTTATTAGTTGATCTTTGTTCTTGAAGAGGACCATGACGTAAGGATGGCGATGCCATGACTTGTGAGTGAATCCAGTTTAAGTGAGGGAGGCTGTGCAAAGTCACCAGCCTCACTTTCTCCTCCAAAGCCATCTGGGTTCGGTGGCAAGATATAGATCAGGATACCAGATAGCCCAGGATGCAGTGGGAGACCTTAGCCTTTTTCCTCTGAGAATTTGGTTAGAACCTCAATATCTTATTTTATAGAAGGCACACAGGACGATGGCAGATTTCTGTGGCTTTTGCCCCTGTTTCCATCTTTCTTCTGGATCCTTTGGAAAGAGAAAAAGGAAAGAACAGTACAGGGCAAAAAAAAAGTGACTACTTGGCAGAAGTAAGGGGAAAGGCCATTGGGAAAAGTGGAGGAAGATGCCAAAAAGAATGGAAAACTGGAAAAAAAGAATGAGTGAAATAAAACCAGGAAGGACAGGGTTTGAAAGAGGGATAAAAGGCAATGACTAGTTGTAAAATAGTGGAATTTTTATTTAGTACTTTGTTTACTGTGTCTATGGTCTTTACCATTGTGCCAAGTGATAGGAACTGAAGGTGTCATGGGGTGGGATGGGGTGGAGGATTGTAACATGTTTCCCATATCTAGTGCTTTTATTTTTGTCGAAGAATCCTAACTCTACAGGGAGAGGGTCCCTGTTCCCAAGGCCCATTTCTTATCCATAGCCTGAGGGCACATGGATGCACCCAGAAAAGGGAAGAGTTTCCCAGGGAACCAGCTTAGTAAGGCAGCTGTCATAGGAATATCACCTATTTGCCCTTCCATAGGTGGTTGATTATTTCTATCTAGCCTTCCTCCATTCCAAATCAGAACCTCACTGGAATGACCTCAGGCAGTGGTGGTGGTCAGAGCTCCCCTGCTTGTCACCCCAGAATTCTCAGCTGATCACGACTGTCAAGCTCTCTCTTTTATTTCTTTTCCCTGTACATTATCTTAACCAACTATATTCTTTTTTCTTCCCCACTCTGATTCCCATTTGTCCTTTTAACATACATACATCCACACACATCCACAATCCTCACATATCTACACAAACACACACATGCACACACCATTTTCATCAGCAGGCATAATGATTCATATCTCTCTCCCAAAGACAGGAAATGATTTTAGCCAACTATCATCTCTTTCTCTTTTCAAACCCTTGAGCCCCACCTTCCATGTCCTTCCCACCTCATCACTACCAGAGCACACAATTCAAATACCCCTGATGTAGTGCTACATGGCAAGAAGACATTCCTGGTTAGGATAGAATGACAAAAAAAGTTTGATTCAAATAGATGACAATTGGATGTGTTCTTCATCTTCCTCCACCTAGAGCCCTCTGTCCCTGCCTTCAGCTTATTCTATATTTCTTAATATTAATTGTTTGCTTATAATGGTGTATCTATGACAGGTCCTCCACAAAACTAGATCCTCTTGTAGCATAGGGAGAAGGTATAATGCATGCGTGATATAATACAGGAAGCCATTGACAGACATATAAGATGGTCTCTAACCAAAGCATCAACAATGAAAAAGGAGATTTAATGAAACCTGTGGGTTTAATTAGAATGGTGGTGCTAGGCAGAAAGACCAAATGGGCTGATATGTCAGTCAGTAATTCAGGAAGGGAAACAGAGAAGACGAGTTCCTTGCGCAGGAGCTCCTGCTGGTCTGTTGATGAATAGAGATGCCTTTAGCTCTCTCCTCAGTCCCCAGACTCTCCAATCAGCTTTGGTATAGCACATTCTAAACATTTTCAAATTCACAGTCATAGTCTGTCATCCGACACATTATGAACTTCCACTGACGATCCCTGTGGGGAGAGAGAAAAGGACAGAAGGGTGATGTCGAAGACATGGTAGGGTGCTTCACAAATGGGGCAAATGAAATGAAGACAAATTCTTCAGGAGTCGGTGTATGACTTATCTGCCAGTCAAAGAAAGGAGAATTTGGAGGGATTATAACAGTAACAGGTTACATTTAGACAGCAATTTTAGAGCACTTTTAAACCTCAAGGATACCCTTTGAGGTAGGTATTGGAAGTATTATTTTATATTACACAAAGGGAAACTGAGGCTCACTCAACCTGAATCATGGCTTGCCCAAGGCACATAGCTGCTAAATTGAAGAGCAAAGTCTATTCAAAAATCTATTGATTATGGCTTTAAAATCCCTAGTTTTTAGAGGGCTGTGACAGCTAATACCCTAGATCACTGCTTGTGAACATGGTAGTTTTGAACCTTACCTCCTCTCCCTGTTTGGGTTGTTTATGGATAACCAGAGATTCAAGTCTATAGCTATGCATGGCTACCAATTTCTCACAGTGAACTAAAAGTCTCCCAAGATTAAGTAGGATAAAAGCTGGAAAAAGAAGGCATTTAATCCATTTAAAAAATAACATGACCCTTAATACATAACAGTTTCACTGGTTGGGGTAAATGGAACCATATATTAGAATCATGAAATGGGGGAAGGGAATTAAGAAGAAGCACTGGGGCATGAGAATAGAGGCTCAACTGTAACACTTGCCCTAGAATATGCTGACATATCCACAGGTGATTTCTATGGATGCCTTTGATTCAAGAGATTCTTGTGGATTAAGCAGAAATCATACTAAGATGTTTATTTGTGTTGGAGATGGGGAGTGGACAACATTGCCCAACCCTTTAAAATTCAGTCCAGTTTCCCAAGAGTGTTTTACACTTGTTAATGAAATACGTATGTTTTCTAAGACAAGAAACAAGAAGTAATGAAGAGAGGAGAAGACCTGGGGTCAGAAAGACCTGGATTCAAATTCCACCTCAAATACTTCGTTGACTATGTGACCTTGGGCAGGTCATTGAACCTCAGTTTCCTCCTCTGGGGGAGGGGCAATAATAGAATCTATTTCACTAAAACTTTGCCCACTTTAAAGCACTGGATAAATGTGAACTTTTATTATTCACCTTAACAGAAGTGTAATTCCTTTCCCTACTCTCCTCAATCAAGATCCTGCTATTCCTTCTAATTCAGCACAGGACATCATTTAAAGCTGGCTATAATAGTTGGTCCTATCATAAATGTAGCCTGGGGAATTTGGCCCTTGTAACATTGGCACAATCTCTGTGGGTGTTCTTCTATATATGATAACTTCAAAAAAGCAGTCTGAGTTTCCAGGATATTGGTTATTCTTGCTCCTTCCCCAAAGATCAGGAAAAAGAGTAAAAATTCAGATTGCTCTACATACCACCAAGGAAATTTTCTACTGCTCTGTCCAACCCTGGTACTGCCCCCTCTCTCTCTTCAGTCTGCAGAGGGTACTCCCTCTACAAGAACCATCCATCTTTCTTCCCTAGATGGGACTGATTCCTAAAGGCCCCTCCTATCATGCTATGAATGGGAAAGTGGGTGGAACCACAGTCAATATCCCTGTAGCCCTTATATAAACTGTACATATGGCCCACAACAGTCCTCCTCATTCCACCCCCTGCTCCAAGGTTACCCATTTAGAACAATTTGGAGACCAGACAAAAGTTTTTGAGAGCCTGGGTGGCCAACTACTCTTTACTGGCCTTGGCTCCTGCAAATGTCAGTGCAAGGGATGACTTGTTTCTGGTTGGAGACTAACCAGTTGGTGGTATGTGCATTTATCAGACATGGTTGTGTTAGGACAGTGGGTATCTGGGATACCGAAAGTTATAAACAAATAAGGTCCCAAGCCAGGGCATTCATTCTATTACTTCAAGAGGCTGTTAATTTGTGTTGGGCAAAGTTCAGAGGCAGTCTTTAAAGGCATTCCAGGGGCTCTGTTCCCAGTGCCTCTCTAAAGGAAAAAAAAAAGAAGCAGTTTTCATCTAGAGGGCAAGACTATGCCAAGTGCACTACATTTCAGAAATCTTTCTCAACTTGGAGTCTCGGAAAGGTTGCAGTAGGGGTACAGGAAATAAAATGGCAGAATGCCAAATCTTGATTGGTGGGTACAGCAGCAAACATAGGGGTATGGGTAAGCCTCATTGTAAGTAACCCAATGCCATCATACCTCACTTATTCAGTACCAGCCAGGAAACCTTAATTGAAGTTCACTCCTTTAAATGACAAAGCATTTCTTTTCTCTAACAATTTACAATGGAAATCTTTCTGAAATAAAATCATACACTCACTTGCTTTCTTAAACTAAAAGAAACTTTAACTTTTTCTTTATGAATCAAGGTCACCATTATGAAGATAAAATCCTGGATTTAGTGACTCTGTCCTGCTTGCTGTTCCTGGTCCAAGATATTCCATCTCCTGATGCTAAGTATTTGTAATGACTGTCCTCCATGGGTAGAACGTTCTGCCTTTTTATCTTCCTTCAAATCTCAGCTCAAATGCCACTGTCTTCAAAAAGTCTTTCCCAGTCCTCCTTGATGCCAGTGCCTTCCCTCTGACTTTCCTCTCCCATTTATCTTGTATGTATCTTATTTGTATCTGATTGTTTACATGGTATTTACATCTTTCCTATTAGGCTGTAAGCTCCTTGATGGTAGAGCTGCTTTTTGCTTGTCTTTGTACCCCCAGTACTTAACACAATGCCTGACAAATATTGTAAGCACTTAATAATGCTTGTTGACTTGGCTCCTAGATTTAAAGCTAGAGGTGATCTTATAGGTCATCTAGTTCTAACCCTCATTTCCAAACAAGAAACTGAATTTCTCAAGGTGAGACAGATAGCAATAGGATCAGAACTCTGGTGTTCTGATTTTTAATCCAATGTTCATTCCAATGTACCTCATCAGTTATTGCATTATGTTATAAGGCAGTGATGATCTCGGAGGCTTTTGAGGTGTATGGACTAGGTTCTCTTCTCTTCTACTAAATGGGTTTAGTCTGCAGATTTTTATCTTTGGATTTGCTTGTAACCAGGTTATTAGCTCTCACTTCTCACTGATATCTCTGTGCCTGCCACCAGTAATACATACTTGGCCTTTGGAGTTGCTATGGATTGGGAACCTAAATAACCAAACTCCTTAGGATTGGTGTTTAAAATAAGAGTGAAGAGGTTCTGAGTAAGGAACTCTCATGGATGATACGTATCTTTTTTAGCACAAAGATTTTGTGCCATACTTTTGCCTGCTTGGAGCAGAGCATAGTTAGGGTCTAATTTTCTAATACCATCCACCCACCAATGGGGAAAGTTATTGGTAAAAAAAGAAAGAAGATCATGATAACTTTTACTTGTTATAAAAGTTTGAGGATCACTATACTAAGACTGATATAAATTTTATGTCCAGGTCTAAAGCTGCCCTACTTTAGATTAGTTTGTTTAACATAATAACTTGACTCTTTTTGCCTCAGTTGCTTCATCTGAACAAATGTTTCTAGGTAAGTCCCCTACCAGGCAAGAGAGAAAAATGAGTGTTAGTGTATATTGACATTCCCACATGGCCCTTCCCTGCTTCTCCATCCTTTACTCAAAGGGAAGACTAACTTACCTCTCCACTGCAGAGAAAGTGGTAGTTGCTCCGCGCATGTAGTATTCATAATTGTAGGAGATCATGTCTATCTCCTCACCATAGTGGCCTGGGTATTCAGTTGTCAACCTGGTGGGAGGAGGGAGAGAGAGGGAGAAGGAAAGAGAGAGACAGAGAAAGAGAGAAAGAGAGAGAGAGAGAGAGATGGAAAAAAAAATTGGAGTTATTCTGGCAAGACAAACTAATACATATCATCTCTAGAGGAATGATAGGATTGAAATAGGTTGCGAGAGGTATGAACCATGCCTACTGTAGGCCTACAAATTATCATGAAAGCACTGGGGGGGGCAGGGATGCCAAGAACTCTACTAATTAGCTTCTCCCTACATTCCCATCAAAGGGCAATTAAAAGGTATAATTTATCTCATACATGGCTGGGTGGTGCAGTGGATGGAGCTCTGCACATGGCATCAGGAGATCTGAGTTCCCATCCTGGCTAAGATACTTGCTTTCTCTGTAATTCTGGGCAAGTCACTTTGCCTCACTCATATTCATTTTCCTCATGTACAAATTAGGGATAATAATAGCACCTACTTTATAAGGTTGTTATTAGAATATATGTAAATCATGTGGAAAAATTTTACCTATGCAAGTGTATGAATATACTTCTGTATACGTATAGCGTATGTAGAGTATGTTAGCTATCATTATTGTAGGTATTCTTCCCTGCCAACTAACAATTTTCCTCTTGATTTCCAGGCTAGTCAAGCTAGTCCATAGTATTCCCAAGACCAAATTGACTCTAGGTCCATCCTAGGGGTCTGAGTCAATTTGCATCCAACCAGGGAGAACGCTTGAGGTCCAAAGCCCTATGATTCCTCTCCAAGAAGTTATCAGCTCCAACGCAACTCATCCTTGGTATGTTCATAGGGAGCCTTTTAGATAAGACCTGACACACACCAGAGTGTTTCTTACAGATTGAACTGGACCCCCAAGATCTGTATCTGCATGCTAACATTGCCCAGGAGCTAACCAAGCCTCCAAAGTGTAGAAAATTTTATCTGTTTCATGCCGACTAGGCCATTGTACCATAAAGAGATAAAAGATCTTACCTATGCTGTTCAAGTGGCATCAATTGAAAGGGTGGGCTATGAAATCTTCAGGGGCAGCTAGATGGCTCAGTAGATAGAACGCTGGTCCTAGAGTCAGGGAAATCTGGTTTCAAATCTGACCTCAGACACTCATCAGCTGTGTGACCCCAGGCAAGTCACTTAACCACTATTTGTCTTAATCCACTGGAGAAGGAAATGGCAAAACACTTCAGTATCTTTACCAAGAAAACTCCAGAAATGATATGGTCCACAGAGTAAGGAAGAGTTGTATGGACAGAACTAACTGACTGAGCAATAAATACATGAAATCTTAGAGATATAGAATTATATACAATTAGCATAGATTTTATAAATCATGTAATTTAAATCTTCATTTTGTAAATTAGGAAAATGAGCTGAGGCCCAGAGAAATCAAGTTACTTGCTCAAGGTCACACAGCTAGTTAGTGAATGAACTAGACTCCAGATCTCCTGAGTCTTAGACTTTCTCTTCTCCATTGCACCGTGATGCCTTTCTTATTTAGCACTTTATCTCTGTTTAAGACATTACAATCCCCCTGTCAAGCAGCCAAGCCCAACTGGAAATGTATTGCATGTGTTTCTACTTATTGCGGTCATGGTGGGAAATTAAGCTCAGCCAAGTTCAGAAATCCATTCAATCTTTTCATTTCCAAATGGACTCAGACTTTCTGGGGTTTGGCTTTGTTTGCTATGAGCTAAGTATGGCTTCCTCTTTCTAACGAAAAACAACAGGTCTTATGAAATAGGAATTTGATGTCAAATGCGGGTCATTGAAAACTCATTCGAACAGACCCTACTAATTTTTATGATCCCGATAATTCCAAGAGAGGCTGGATAGAGTTTACCTTCCTAAGTTGGGGGAGGAGGGGAAGTGGCGGTGCCAATGATGGTGGTTGTGGTGATATTGTTGGTGCTGATGATGGTAGTGGTAATGGAGAACAAGAAAAGTGTAAACCAGATTAAAAGGAAGATGATTTTATTACTGAAAATAACTGTTTTTGAGCATTTCAGAAGTTCTATTTACATAAATTCTATTAATTTTATTTATATATTATTCTTTCTTTAACAAAATTAGACTGCTACTTGGCAAAAATTTCCTTAATCTAAATCAAGTTGCTGTAAATGTTTAGAAATAATATGTCTGTATTTTATGAAAAAAATTATAATTATTTAAGGCTTTGCACTAATTCACATTGATCTTCATCCAGATTCAATTGAAGTAATGAGGAATTTTACTACATTGGGGCAGTTAATTGCCCCTCTTCATTTTTTTTCATCAAGAAGGATTAAGTTCAGAACAAGAAGGCTAAAACAAACAACAACAAATGGTTAACAGGGAACTAAAACTAGATATTATTGAGGAGATAGGAAAAGAGTACCTGGATGATCTCATCAAGGTCAAGTCCTGAGGCCCAGATGAAAAGAATTTGTGTGTACTGTAATTGCTGAGTCACTGTGATCGCTTTTAAAAAATGTCACGGACGCTAGACCAGTTCTTACAGGACTGAAGGAAGACAAATGTTCTAATATTCAGAAAGGAAATGAAAGTGAATACTTCAGATTGTTAGGTCAAAGTGCATGATTTTGATTTTTAGCAAAACTTGGGGAATGTATTATTAAAGAAGGTTTTCTCTTGACAAAGAAAGTACTAATTGATATGAGTTAGTCATGAGAGGTTAAGATTGTTAAACTAAACTGCTTTCACTTTTTTGGGGGGAGTATAGTTATTAAATGGAAGATGAGGGGATTTGGTAAGAGTAAATAGAAGGTTCTTAACATCAGGGAGTATTTTTAATTCTGTCTTTATGTCCTCAGTACCTACCACAGTGGCTTGCATACAGTCAGTGCTTAATAAATGCTTTGGGGGGGGCCTTGATTGATTGGCCTGGATTTCAGCAAAGGCATCTTATGATACCTTTGTAAACAAAATGGAATGGTGCGGACTGAACATTCAAAGAGATTAGGAACTGGTTAAATTACTGAGCTGCAAAAGGTGAGACTGAATGACTTAAGGTTAACCTGGAGTAATGCTAATGGAACACTACGGGATTCTTCAGCCATATAATTTTCAGTTGTTTTTATTTATGACTTGGATGAAGACAGATGACAAACTCATCATATTACAGGTGGAAGGTAATATGTTACATTACGGAACTGGGATTACAAAACAATCCTTGATAGTTTAGGGTGATGGGGATCTTTTAATATAATTTGTGAAGTACATTTGGATTTTTAAAAATCAGCTGAGGAGATGGGGGAAGAGAATTCATGAAGGCAACAAAGTAAAGACACCTTTCCTAGAAAAAATTACAAACAATAGAAATTGCAGGGCAGGGATTTGGAAGTAACAACTTGACTGAGAGAGGGAGATGAAAGGGAAAGGAGGGTGAGAACTAGACAATTAAATACAAGAAAGAAAGAAAGAAAAAGATCAATAAGTTAAGTGGAACTCCAAAATGAAGGAAAGAGTTGACAAACAGGACGAAGAGGACAATCTGAAGTGGGAGAAGAGTCTAAGGGAACAGGGTTGTATAAAAATAGATTAAGCAAAACTAATCAAAGGGTCAAAGGACTGACTTAAAAAAGATGGATAACAACATTAAAAAATCTTCAAAAATGTGGTATCAAAATTGTTCATCTTATTTCTCATGTAGTCTTATCAGGACAGAATGTATGAAAGCTATGGCCTTCCTCCTCTGGACATTAGCTTTCTGAGAAAATTGACCATGATAAAATAATGTTTTTGGCCCCCTTGTGACACTTTTGGCTGCTACTTTTACTTCACAATAGTAACTGACACATAAGGAACACATTACATAGAATATCTCATTATAGCCTTACAACACCTGGATGAGATTGGTACTGCAGAACATTGTTATTATTGTTCAGTAGTTTTAGTCATATCTGACTCTTTGTGACTCCATTTGGGGTTTTCTTGGCAAAGATACTGGAGCTGTTTGCCATTTCCTTCTCCAGTTCATTTTACAGATGACAAAACTGAGGGAGACAGATGTAAGTGATTACCTAGGGTTACTCAGCTAATATCTGAGGATGGATTTGAACTCAAATCTTCCTGAATCCAAGCCCAACATTCTGTCCACATAGCTACCCTACTACAGATATTCCTATTCCAATTTTGTGGTGAGGAAACAGGCTCAAAGATTTGTCCCCAATTCCATAGCTAGCAAGTGTCAGAGGAAGAATATAAATTCAATCCTCTCCTGTCCCTCTTTCCCTTCTAGTTTAGTCATCTAATGTATTAATCCTCCCTTACAGTTTTACTTTATCCACAAATTTGTTGTGTATGCTTTCTGTTTAAGGAAATCATTGATAAGCATGTTGAATAAAACAGAATGAAGAACAGAGACCTATGGTACCTCCTTAGAGTCCTCCCTTCAAATTAACATTGAACAATGAAAGTCACTTTTTGTATCTGGTTCTCCAACTAGTTCCGAAGCCTGTACAATCTTTTAGTCCACAGTGCTACAAAATCTCTACATAGATTTGAGACTGATTAATGCCGTAAGAAAGAAACAAAAAAAGAAAGAGAGGGAGAGAGAGAGAGAGAGAGAGAGAGAGAGAGAGAGAGAGAGAGAGAGAGAGAGAATCTGGCACAACTTGTTTATGCATCTGTTTTGACTCAAACTGAACAACACTTTCCTTTCTAAGTGCTTACAAATCACCCTGACTCTAGAATTCTAGAATTTTGCTGGGTCAGTATCACTAGCCTATAGTCTGGAAAATCTACCTTCCGTATTTGAAAACTGGGCAGCATTTGACTGTCTCCAGTGTTGTGATTGATCTCCTGCCTTCATGGTTTCTTAAAGATCAGCAAACAGGTGGTTCAGCAATCGGGGTGGCAAGTTCCTTTGGCATCTAAGTACATGGCTCATTTGAGTCTCATAACTGGACTTGTTTGAAGCCATCTAGATGCTTTCTCATCAAAATCTCATTCAGCTCGGAATTCATCTACAAGTCAACTAGTTGTGTTCTATCCTTCTTAGTGTGAGGATTACTTCCTTGGAAGAGAAAATGGAAGAGAAATGAAGTTTTCCTGTCTGGGTTCAAGTGAGACAAGAATACAATAATAAAGTCACAAGGTATGTCACCCAAGAAGATCCAGAAAGACCTGAGCAGAGGAACAGAAGGTTTGAGTTTTATAATTTTTTTGTCCGTTATTATTATTTTTTGTCATTTAGGGAGGACACTGGCATGGGGACAGGAAGATTCTAATATATTCATAAAACTGTTCTGCCAACTTTAGACAAACTTTGGACAAAGTAGCTTTTTCATACAACCTTCTTAAGTGGCACCAAAGATTTTCACGTCAATTGAGATAAACTTCATGCTTGGCAGGGGGAATGGAAGAGATCCATAGGGAAGTGACCCTTATTTAATTTATCAACATTTGCTGCTTTATTTAAGCATTCCTATTCTATTTCACTTATACGTTTCCTAGCATCTATTCTGTGTATGTGCCTGAGAATAGTAAAAATTATGGTAATAATGGCCTACCATTTATGTATTGATAAAGGATGACCAAATGTCAAATTGATAATGAAGTGGATATGATTTAGTAAATAGAATCCTCTCAATTCTCTACCTCACCTCTGGCCCTCTTGGTACTGGAAGGGGTGAAATATCAAAGAAAAAAAGATCCACCCTCTGTTGTACATTATAATTGGGGAGGGAAGGCTTAGTGATTTTTTTCATTCAGTATTCTCAAGGCATATCATATGGGTGTCAAAGGTACCACCATCCTTCTAGTTATACTTGATTCCTTACTATCCCAACCCCCAAATATCCAATTAGTTGCTAATCTTGTTCTTTCTTTGTCATTTCTTTTATCTGCTCTTTTCAGTTCATTTGCATAGCTACCACCCTGGTTAAGACTTTAATCTCTTTTTCAGACTTCTAATTAGTCTAATTAGCCTCCTAATTTGTTTCCTTGTTTCAAAAGTTTCCTCACATCAATCCATCCTTCGCACAGATACCCAGGTAGTTTTCCTCAAGTATAGATCTGACCAAATTACCTCTCTACCCTCCCTTTACACTCAATGGCCATTTCCTCTAGGATTAAATAGAAGCTCCACTAGCAGGGAGGCCTTGGCTTTTGAAACCTTTCACAACTTGGCCTCTACTGACCTTTCCAGCCTCATTATCTATATCCCTCTTCTTCCTGAACTCTATGGGCCATCCATACTGGCCTTCTTTTTGTTTCTCATGCACCACTCTCCATTGCCCATCTCTACATGTTTCTATAGACTGTTCCCACATTCCTGGAATAGACTCCCATCTCGTTTCTTCTTATTCTTTTTTAAATTAATGAAAAACATTTATTATGCTATGTGTACTATCCATATAATTTCTAACTTGTTTTAAATTCTTTGTTTCCTTCAAAACTTTGTTCAAGTGCCACCTTCTAGAAACTAGACGAAGACCTTGATTTCCTTATATACTAAAACTGCCCCCCCCCATAAATTTATCTGTATTAATTTAGATATTTTTGGGCATGCCTACTTGTGTATATGTTGTCTTTCCTGATAGAATGGAAGCACCTTGAGGGTAGAGGCTATTTCATTTCTGTCTTTATCTCTGCAGTCCCTAGCACTATTCCAGGGACAAAGTAGGCACTCAATAAGTCCTTGTTTCTGATTTCAGTAAGCCTCAAAGATGGCATAAGAGTGGTTTAAATCAGTGCTTCTTAAATTGTGGTTCAAGACCCTATATGGGTTCAGGAAAAATTTGGCAGCAGCAAAAGTTTTCTGTACATGCAATGACAGAAAAAATAGTTAAAAATCAAATGCATAATGAATCTGAGGTGTTTCTGGCAACACTTGCCCACGTTGCATTGGGCAGCTTCACTGCAGTCTTGGCTCTGAACACAAAGCACCAGCTCTTTGCACTGCACATGCCTTCACACCCATGTAGTCCCAATGAACACTGCTGAAATGGGGAAAGGGGTTTCAAGTAGAAAACATTTAAGAAGTCCTGCTCTAAATTCATACCTTAGACACCAATCTGTCCCAAGTGCCAGAATGTATAGTTATTACTCTTAGAAGAATTCAGGATAAAAGAAATGGTGGTGATAAAAAAAAATAGCTACCACTTTTTATAGTGATTTAAGGTTTGCAAAGTACTTTATATGAGATCCTCACAACAACTCTGGGAGGTAGGTGCTATTATCAGACCCATTTTATAGATGAGGAAAGAGGTGGGCATTCAGTTTTTGTTCTCTGACAAGCAAATGGAGAAGCTGATTCCTGAGAAGAATCTAAATCAGCCTTTCACTTAGGAAAGCTCCATCCCAAGAAGGAATTCAAGTCACTTCACTAAAGGTCTAGGGTCAGAGTGGGGAACCTGCAGCCAAGAGATCACATGTGATCCTCTAGGTCCTCAAGTGTGGCCCTTTGACTGAATCCAAACATCACAGAACAAATCCCCTTAATAAAAGGATTTGTTCTCTAAAACTTGGACTCAGTCAAAAGGCTGCACCCAAGGACCCAGAAGGCAACATGTGGCCTTGAGGCTGCAGGTTCCCCACCCCCAGACTATGAGAAACTCAGATCAGTAAAAGTATTCTAGTCATAGCAACTAAGTCAATATGATGAAATCATAGAATCAAAATTCTGTTTTTCCTAAAGATACAGACAGAGCCTCAGAAGAGATGATTATGGTTCTGATCTGCTTCTGATTTCCTATCCCATCTCATCCTGAAGGGTAAAAACACCAGAGGATAGTAACTTTCCATAGCATTTCTTGGTTTAGAAGACAGAAAAGTCCATGAAAACGTCTCAGTCAGCATTTCAGTATGTACCTGGAAAGCCTGGCTCTTGCAAAGACAAGCCTTGATCAGCTCACTTCTGAGTGGAGTGGAGTGGGGTCCCACCCTGGAAAGGTTCATCAAAGTAGAACTGCCCTATTTCTGGAATCTTATATATTTCCTCTCCCCACCTGAGCCATCATCTCTCTCTTCTCATTATTATCTTTATAAATCTTATCTCCCCAGTCCCATTGTAAACTACATCATAGTGGGGCCCATGAATTATATTCTCCAGCTCTTCCTTGGGCATAGTGAGTGGCCAATAAATATTTGCTGGATAGACACCCTGTTGGCTGAATTAATGTCTAACAGTACAGAGGAGCAGTGGGCAAGGGGCAGCCATGCTGTGGCAGGCAGAATCAGCTTTAGTGCCTTGCTCTGGCCTGAGTAGAATTAGGCTTTGGCCAAACCAGGACAATTAGACAATCCATCAAATCCAAGAATTCTCTGAGTTTTTGAGGCCCCAGCAGAAGGTATATAGCTTTAGGCAGCAGTTATATGACTAAATTATAAATATGGCATGATAATGTGAATGTAAGTAAGAATATGAAAGGGACAATTGATTCTGCCTAAGAACAGACACCCTATTATTTGCAGGAAGCTTTGTTCCTTAGAGGTGGCAGAGAAATGTTAAGAATACAAAAAAAAAGGGGTCTAGAAACTGATTGAAGTTTCTTTCAATTTCTAACCAATCTACTTCTAGTCCCTTAATACATAGCATTTTCTATATCTCTGATGAGGACCACCAGCTGTCAATGCTCAGATCATTTGGGATAGATTTTCACCTTCTCTCCCAAGTATTCAGAAATTGGGCTTGTGGATTCAATAATTCTCAAGGGAATACGAAGACAAAAACAAAAACAAAATTACTCCTGTCTTCAGGGAACCTGTATTATATTAGAATGCCAGTATGTACTAGGAATGCAACGCATTGAATGGGAAAATGAAATCTCAGATGGTGTGAATCCTAACATTTTGCTACAATTCCTAACTCCAGAGTGTATTGGGAAGAGCCCTTGTCTTGCAGTCAGAAGATCTGAGTTCAAGTTCTTCCTTTGACACTATCTGTGTTAGACTATAGGCAAGTCCCCTCATCTGTAAAATGGGCACAATATCAGTTATCAGGGATGTTGTGAGGAAAGTGTTGAAAGCACTACATATAAAGAGTTCTTCAAGTATTTCTACCACTTCATAGAATCATCAATTTAGGGCCAGAAAGGACCTTAGAAGCTATCTGGTTTCTTCCTTCATTTTGCAGATTGGGAGCCTCAGAGAAGTCAAATGGACTTTTCAAGGTCACACAAGTAATGACAGAAGCAGTATTTCAACCCAGGTTCTCTGACCCCAGAGTCAGTAGTCTTTTCTTTGTAATGGGTGGCATAGTGGATAGAGTGCTGGTTTTAGCATCAGGATGATCTGAATTCAAATCTTGGCACAGTCACTCACTAGCTGTATGACCATGGGTAAATCATTTAACCTCTTTTCCAATATCATTATTATCATTTAATCACTCTCCATTGCAATCTGAAATCTGGGGGAAAATGAATTAACCAGGGTGGCCTCTTAGCCATACATTTTGACATGATTTGACTTAGGATACAATGGTCTGCAAGTATTTAGAGAATAGCAAAACTCCCACTTATCAGGGCAAAAAGTCTATCTGAATTATGGAGCAAAAGAAAGAGATATTACTCTGATCCTCTCAGTTTACATACCTGGTTAGTGTCAATGATTCCCTGATGGCACAGCCCCATCAATAATCATCATTCATTGAGTGAGTTTCTCAGATAACATAATTCCAGCTCCAAAGTTATGATCGTGGGTCACACAGCTAACAAGTGTCTAAGGCAAGATTTGAAGTCAAGACTTCCTGACTCCATATTTCACACTTTTCAACTGTGCCACCTGCCTAGAGGACTTTTCTTGGAAGTAAATGCATTTGGAAAATGCGAGGTTGCCTTGAATGTTGATGTTGGCAACTTGCTTAGGGAAGGTAATGGGCACTCACTTCCAAGCCTCCAGCCTTTTGGTTCCATAGCCAGTCACTACCTGGGCAGTATCATTGTCATGATAGGAAACAGTAATGTGGTATGCAAGCATCATAGACGCTGGAGAACAGGAAATGCTCTTCTACACTCTGTAGTCTTGTGGCTACTTTAGAGATACTATTGTGGTTTACGAAACATCATGCTGAGAAATCTAAGTCTTTTGCTTGGTGTTTATCTGCATATATGTGATTGTATAGACTTGTGTATGCATGTATAGATAGATAGATAGATAGATAGATAGATAGATAGATAGATAGATAGATATAGATATAGATATATATATCTATATCTATCTATCTATATATAAATATATACACACACACACACACACAACATATACACATACATATATACATGTGTACATGGAGGGAAAGGGACCATTAATTGCATAATGGAAAGAGGCAACCTTCAAGTCTTTCTTCTGACACATACTTGTGTGACCCTGGGCAGGTCAGCCTCAATTCCTCAGGCAACTCTCTGCAACTAATACTTACAGAGCTGGTGGCTATATTTGGGGTTTTTTCCAGAATAAACTCTGGATTTGAAAATGATGAGCCAAAAACTGACCTTCCAAGAAAACTCCAGTGATTGAACCCAGTCCACGTGAATTTGTGGCTGAAAGAGAGGATGGTTGAAGGGCCATAGGATACATTTATTTTGTTTATATTTTGTATCAACTTATCTGTATACATGCTGTTTCCTTGGAGCACAATGTAACTACCTGAGGTAGTTTTCTGTCTTTTTTACTCCCCATTTAATCTAAGACAATGCCTTTCACATAGTAGGCACTTAAAAAAATAATTGAAGTGAAAAGGCAATCAGATAAAAGTCACTTAAAGATTGGTTATACAAAGTTCCTCACCCTCTAATACAGCGGTTCTCAACCTGTGGGTCGTGACCCCTTTGGGGGTCAAACGGGGTCGCCTAAGACCATCGGAAAACACATATTTCCAATGGTCTTAGGAACCGAGACACGGCTCCTCTCTCTGTCTCCAGGCGAGTCCGCTCACATACAGATACACCCACATACAAGTATTAAAGGGTCATGGCATTAGGAAGGTTGAGAACCACTGATCTAATATAATAGCAATACAAAAACTGGAACAAACACTGAAAGCAATGAAATATTTAAGAGGAAGAGAATAGAACTGCGAGAAGGGCAGAGTTCATCATGACTCATGAGGGAAACGTTAGGTCCTTGGGATATGAACTGCTGTTGATGTCCTTGCTCCAAAAAGAAAATGTTCCTTGATAAGAGGACAGCTGCCATAGTGATTGCCCTTTTCAAAAGATAACAATAAGAAGCAGATGAGCTATCCTTGTATTCACTGGCACCCGCTGGCACTGGGGTAGTTAGCATCTCAATAACCTTTCTTTCCATGGCAACCTTATACAGAACCAGAGAGATTTATGCTGCAAGCAGGTGGTTTAGTCAAACGAATGTTACAATTCCTTTCAATCCTGCCCTTTTTCAAATTTCCTATCCTGCCACCAAGGCTAGAATTTTGAGCAGAATCTTTAAATTACTTGATTCAAAACGTGTCTTACCCTTTTTCCATTGTAAATAACTTGAAGGCACTTTCCTAAACTTTCCCTGCCCTTCCTGGGCCAGTATGAGTGTCTTTCAAAGGAGTGGGTCAAACAGTAAGTTTATCTCCCTACATCATTCTTTTGACACCAATATTCTGGCACAAGATCAAAGTAAATTACTCATTTAATAATGATAATAGGTAACATTTATATAGCACCTACTATGTGTCAGTTATTTTGCTAAGCACTTTATATATTTCATCTGATCCTCACAACAATCCTGGGAAGTAGGTACCATTATTAACTCTATTTTACAAATGAGAAAACAGAGGCAAATAGAGACTGAGTGACTTGACTAGGGTCATACACCTAGTATATGTCTGAAGTCACATTTGAACTCAGATCCTCCTGACTATACACCTGGTGTTCTACCTGTTTGTACCTTCTAATTTCCTATTAATTAGTTGAGTATTAAAGATTCAGTGATGCCATCATTTAACACGGTGGGAGCAACCACACCGGCATACCCAGGAGAGCTGCTGGCACAAGTTCTTAGATCTGTTTTACTAGGAAGGATAGCTGCTCAAGGGGTCAACAATGTTTTTTAATTACATTCACTAGTTCAGGGGAAAAGTCAGCACCCTGAACTTCCGAGAAAATATAAGCAGAAAAATAAAGACCAACAGACAGACTCTGACCACCTGAATCAAAACAATATTGCTATACACTTTATATACATCCCTGGATTGAGAGAACCTTTACATCTGAGCAGTCTTGGAGCTCTGAACATATGGCCACTCAGAATCTCGACCAGGGAATCACAAGATCATTCTCATAAGTGAGCCCCCAAAGAAAAATGCCAACTCAGAGTTTATATATACTTCTCAGAGCCAGAAGCCATCACAACCCTCATGACTCAGTGCTGTTTTGGGAATCTGAAGATCTTCCCTGCCCCTAGGCCCTTTGCTAAAGTGTCTACGTGACTGAGGACCCTTGGATATTTGAAAGTATACTCTGTTCCCTAATAGGCTGAATGTGGTCACGTGGAGCCTGTGGCGCCAGGCTTGTTTTCCAGGAATGCCCGTGCCTTGTAGCTTTGTGATTGGGCAGTGGGTCTAGAGGGCTGT
>CM053584.1:50597471-50614384 GCA_028627135.1 Pseudochirops cupreus | reverse complement strand
GGTGTCTACATAGCACAATGGAAGTAGGATGAGAAGGGACTGACCTGGGTGGGTATGAAAGGATAAAAATCTTTAACAGGGAAGACAAATATACATATACACATGTGCACATATATGCATGTATGTATACACATGTACATGTGCATATGTGCATATATATTTATGAATATATTGCCTTCTGTATGTGTGTGCATACTTACACATATATATGTGTTGATGTATATACCTACATATATGTATACATGCATGCTTATATATAATTATTTTATAGCTATCAGTATAATAATGCTATAGAAAAAATAATAATTTTCCAAAATCTCAGGTCTGTTCATATTATCCCCTGCTCAAAAATCCTCAGTAGCCACATATGGCCTCTAGGGTAAAACCAAAAGTACAGGGGTGGCTAGGTGGTGCAGTGAATAGAGCACTGGCCCTGGGTTCAGGAGGACCTGAGTTCAAATCCGGCCTCACACACTTAACATAAAAACTAGCCGTGTGACCTTGGGCAAGTCACTTAACCCCAATTGCCTTATCTTCCCCCCTCCAAAAAGAAAAAAAAAAAGTGAAAAATGCAAAGTACCCAGTCGGTCATTTAAAGCTTTCCACAATCTGGCTCCAGGCTTCTTTTCAGCATTCTGGTGGGCAAAGAGGAGACTCCAAATATTTGTGAACAAGAGGGATATGGCTGAGATCAATGCATAGAAAAGATTGGTCTCACAGCTTTAGAAGGTGGAATGGGTGCATCAAGTGAATAGAGAGAGAACAAAAACTTTTGGAGACTAGAGTAACAATCTGGGTAGGTTTCAGTAAGTTCCTTTGGGGAGGAGCAGCATTGAAGAGTCTTGGGACCAGAGGAAATGCCGAGAGAGATCACAATGCTGCTTGTAAGACTTGATCAGATTCTGTTAGGATGGCTTTTATTTTTTATTCAAAAGATTCTGGCTACAATCACTGAACTTGGAGAGGAATGCTGCACTATGCCCGTTCCCATGGGAACCTGACTACCCACCTCACATCTGAGGAGAGCTGGAGGTAGAAAGCCAAAGAGATGTCGAAGCTCCTGGGAGGCTAAGAAGGGCCCCAGTAACATCTGAAGTGCCTAGAAAATCTCTTCACTGACCAATTTACCCAAGCATTGTCCTTGCCCTCTGTCATTCTCAGTCTTTTTGTAGGTCTTTTGACCCAAGGAATCTTAAATGTATATCCCTAAACCCTCCTCCCTTTACCCTTGCTGAGGATTCTGACGAACTCATCCCTGGCTGTTCTGAGTGAGTAGTTCATCTGGTTGATTCAAGATGCTAATGAATCTAGAACTATGAGTTGGAACCTGTATTCATCATAGTCAGAGACTACCCCTATGCCCACAGCAAGGTGCACCAGGAATAGCCAAGGGGATAACAATGTGGAAGAGAGGTAAGGACACTGAGCTGGAGGACAGCAAGCCTGATTTTGAGGACGGCCTAGCTATATAACCTTAAGTGGGCAGCTAGGTGGTACAGTGGATAGAGCACCAAGACTGTAGTTAAGAAGACCTGAGTTTAAATCTTGCTTCAGATACTGACTAGCTGTGTGACCTTGGGCAAGTCACTTAACCCAATTTGCCTCAGTTTCCTCATCAGTAAAATGAGTTGGAAAAGGAAATGGCAAATCACTTCAATATCTTCACCAAGAAAACCCCAAATGGTGTCAGTCAGACACGACTAAACAACAACATAATCTAAAGTTTTGATAACTTTTTTATTTTCATATCAATTTTATTTTCAAATGTATCCTCCTTCCTCTCCTACTCAGAAAACAATTTCCTAAAACAAAAAATAAAAACAGAAAGAAAAAAAAAAACCAAGGAGTTCATCAGAACTAAGCAATACATCAACCAAGTCCAATAGTCTATGAAATATTTTGTACCCATAGGCCCTCACTTCTGCAAAGAAGGGAAAGACAGTCACGGTCATCATAAGGTGCTGGTGGTCTTATCATTACATTTTTGTAGTTGTGTACATTGTTTTCCTGGTTTTGCTTGTAACCACTTTGCGCTCCCCCATGTCCTTTGAATTCTTCCCACTCATTGTTTCTCATGGCATTGTGCTATTCTATTCCTTTATCCCAAATTTTTAGTCTTCTTCCCATAACAAATATTTACTTTATATCCAATTCTTGCTGAATAGCCTTTTTAATGATTATTTATCTTAAGACTTTATCTAGGGGTGGCTAGGTGGCACAGTGAATAGAGCACCAGCCCTGGAGTCAAGAGGACCTGAGTTCAAATCCGGCCTCAGCCACTTAATGCTAACTAGCTGTGTGACCTTGAGCAAGTCACTGAACTCTATTGCCCTCCAAAAAGTAAAATAAAATAAAGGTTGTACATAACTAATCGAGAAATATATTTTTTAAAAAAGACTTTATCTATAAAAAGAACATCATTCCCAAGGACAAAATGAGGTAAAGTCTACCAAATACTTGTTAATTAACAATAAAGTACTAAGCAAATGTTGTCTTGTGTCGTTCCTTTGTGTGTGTCTTTTCTTCAAACAAATTGTAAGCTCCTTGAAGACAAGGGACATATTTCTTTTCATTATATTCCCTAAAATCCTAGCTATGCGTAAGGGGAACATAGTAGCCACCTGTACATTCTTATTGACTGATTGATTGATGTTCAACATTTATTAGTACAGGAAAAATGAAGCAAATGTCATATCTTCCTGGAAAAGGCTGATTTTTGTCATTTTCTCTTACGAAATACAATACAGTATGTCTTTTTTGTAAGATGTTCATAAGGGACATCTTGGGATGATATACTTTATTGCTGGGACATTTCAGACCAAAGAGCATTAGTAATGTGTACCCAGGACACCTAATGTAGCCTAATGGAAGCATTAATTGCACGTGCAGATAAAACCTTTGTATTCTGTTCCTCAGCCTCTGCCCTCATTACCTTCGCGTGTAAAGGACACGTTTTGTTGTTCCCACATGCCTTAAATCCCTCTCTTTCTGCTATGTGATAGTGTGTCTCTAAGTAATCTCTTTTAATTCATTATCTTCATGCAACCAGACACTGTGATCTGTGTGGGTTTGGGGCTTTGAGGAGTGAGGATTCCTGGGGCCCAGGTGGAATATTGTGAATACCTGAATCAAGTCCTCCAGAAAGCAGCAGCAGCTTTGCTTGGCCCAGAATGGTTGGCATGCTTTCTGAGTGCACATTTGGGATGCTTAAAATACCAATGCAGCCCACATAGCAAGACAGGCTTGTCAGCGAAATCCTGACAGGTTGGAGCAGCTGACATTCTAGAGAAGGGCTCGTCTTTCCTCTATATTCTGCTGCCATGTGGAATTCATGTCTGAGGCATCTTTGGTAGTCGCAGGGATGCAGGAAGGAGATAATGAAGTGAGAGGCCAAGAATCTCATAGTGAGTTTGACGTTTGTGTTGAGAAAATACTGAGAAGGGAAGAGAGGTGATGCTGTGACACAGGGAGCATTCCCAGTCTGTGGTTCCTGGGATCAGAGCTTCCAAGTTTCAAGCCAGGGAGGCCACCATCTGATCTGCTGCTGACTGTCAATCTTGTTTGAACCTACAGATTGGGCCTGGGGCTAGGGATCAAGCCAAGCCATCAATGAGTATTTATTTGTTGAGCATCATCTGTTTACCCAGAACTGTAAAAAGGAACTTGTAAGCCATTGGCATTGAGCAAGTTAGGTGGCACAGTGGATAGAGCACTGGGTTTGGAATCAGGAAGACTCATCTTCACGAATTCAAATCTCACCTCAGACATTTACTGACAGTGGAACCTTGGGCAAGTCACTTAACTCAGTTTGCCTCAGTTTCCTCATCTGTAAAATGAGCTGGAGAAGGAAATGGCAAACCACTCCATTATCTCTGCCAAGAAAACCTTAACTGGAGTCATAGAGAGTCAGACACAACTCGACAAAAACAAATATTAATCATACTCCAAGCCTATAGAAGACAATCATGAGAGGAGATACCCAATATACATGAACCTATCAGGCTACTTGGTACAATGGAGGGAGCACTCACTAGCTCTGAAATCAGAGGACCTAGATTCAAATCCTGATTATTACCTCTGTGTCCTCAGAGAAGCAACTTCACACCTTTGGGTCTTGGTCTTCTCATTGGAAGAATGAGGGGGTTGGGCAAGATTCCTCCTTTCAGCTCTAGATCTGTGATCCCATGTATGAGAGTAAATTCGCTGTCACAAAAAGAGCACTTGAATAAGAGCCTAAGAGTTTCTAGATCTTTCTAGACCTCTACTTAGGCAGTCAATTTGTCTTCAGTTTTCTGACCTGTGAAATGGGCAGAGGAAGCCAGGTAAAGCTAGGTGAACTCGTAAGTCTTCCAGTCCTAAAGTTCTATGCTTCAAAATTCTGAAGTCTAAATTTTGCACAAGTACAGAGAGTCTAATAAAAGTTCAGACAATAAGACAAACTATTGTAGGAGCTGGAGGGTAGTTTAGAGATGATATAATTCAACTCCCTTATTTTATAGATGGGAAAACTGAAGCCCAGGATGTGTCAAGTGGCTTCCTCAAGGTTGTACAGCTAATAAATGAGAGAGGTAGAATTTGACTCCAAAGCCAGGAGAAGCACAGTGTAAGTAACATGTGGCCAAGGAAATCTGCACCACTATTGCTAAAGCCTCCCCTTATTCTGCTGTGATGCCTTGGCTCTGCTCCTCACAGGAATGGCATAGAATTAGTACACCTGGATTTCAGCAAACCTTTTGAAACATATTTTCATGTTCATCTCACACCCAGAAAACTGACAAAAATAATAAAATATGGGAATAATCAATGTTAGAAGGGCTGTGGAAAGGCAGGTGTACGGATTCATTTTTTGGTGGAACTGTGAATTGGTTCAAACATTCTGGAAAGCAATTTGTAATTTAAAGAAAATTACTAAATATCCATATCTTTTAACCAGTACGTCCCATTCTAGGCATCTGTTCCCCTACCCCCACTCCAAGAACGTCTTTTGAATGACAAAAGAAAGATACCATATACATCAAAATATTAAAGCATTATTTTTTTTTAGTAATAGAAAAGAATTGGAAACAAAGTAGATGTCTATAAATTGGGGAATGGTTTAGCATATTGTGGTACATTCATATAATAGAATACTATTATGGTAGCATGAAAAAAATATGATTCTGAAGAATAGATAGTATATTATTATACTCTTATTTGAACTAATCCAAAGTGAAAAGAATACGATGAATATAACAGTGTAAATTGAAAGACCAGTAACACCGGTTGCTGGATAGTTACAATGACCAAGCTTGTCTCCAAATAAGAGATAAGAAAATGAGCCTCTCTCTCCACTTTACAGAGGTAAGATACTAAGTGAGAAATTCCCTATACCATTAGATATGTTGGTCAATTTTACTGAGTGTTTTTTTTCCTTTGCTGTTTTCTTTGTAAAAAAAAAAAAGTTTTTTGGATAAGGAAAGGAGCATATTTGAAAATAAAGTGTTGCAAAAATAAAAGATATCAAGTAAAAATGTTTGGTTTGTTTTTTTTTATAAAGAAAGAAGCCTTTCACAAGATTCCCATTGGTAAGATCTATGGATGTATATTGGACAAAATGCAAAGAGATGTACACTGTAACAAATGTACTCAGAGTATTGATTAATAAATCTCAAACAGGAAGGAAGCTTCTAATGGACTTCTATAGGATTCCATCCTGGAACCTCTTCTGTTGCATACTTTTTATCAATAACTTGGATGAAGGCAATGATGGCATTCTTATTGTATCTGCACATTCAACAAAACTAGAAGGGATAATTGCTAGCATCTTGGATGGCAGAATTAAGATCCAAAAAGATCTCTTAAAATAAGAATAATGAGAAAAATGTAAGAAGGAATGTAGTAGAACTAAATATAAAATTAAGTTCAAAATATCAAAAGTGAAATATTAGAGGGATTTCACAAACAATTCATGTAAAAAAAAAATACCAGAGAACTTAAGGAAATTCAAAAGGCAATCAATGTGTGTCAATAGTGTAACATGACTGCCAAAAAAGCTAAAAAACTAATCTTCAACCACATTAATAAAAAGAAAAAGGTAGATGCTATTATTTGACCACATCTGAAGTAATATTGAGTTTGGGGAGTCATGTTTGAGGAATGATATTGACAAGCTGTTACTGATCATGATCTTGGCTCTAACAAACCAATTTCAGCATTACTCCCAGATCAGGAATCAGGTCTCTCTCAGAATTTAATCTCTTTTATTTAATGGATTTCCTGTCCAGAACTTTCTGACACTCTTCTCAAAGAAAATTAATTCTACGTGTGAGGTTTTGCATAGTTTATATGCATTTTTTCCATTCATTTCTTACTCATAAGCATGAATTATTGGCATTATTCTCAATGTTCTCCCCTATTCCCATCTGTACATTAAATTTGTTGAGTGTATGTTGACTTAACCCAGATGGCTTAAGGGCTTCT
Source organism: Pseudochirops cupreus (assembly GCA_028627135.1). Taxonomy (NCBI): domain Eukaryota; kingdom Metazoa; phylum Chordata; class Mammalia; order Diprotodontia; family Pseudocheiridae; genus Pseudochirops; species Pseudochirops cupreus. Next base: position 50,607,925 of record CM053584.1, on the reverse strand, counting down.
CTCATAAAATGTTCTACACTTTCATTCTTTCCAACAGAGATAGGTGTATATATAGTCTGCAACTTTTTTTCATGGCAGTTTTTTTGTAGGTGCTTATTTGCATTTATTTTCAGCGCTAGTAGGCATTGAAAACAAGATGATAAGACATTGTTGACTCAGACATTTGATAACACAAACTATACCAACACTTGATTTGCCTCTACAAGAACCAGCAAGTCATCTTTTCATTCCACCCCAATTTGCTTTTGTCTTCTACTTACATTGCTTCATTTTTAGGGAGAATGTCAAGCTACATATGACACAGTCAATATTCAGGTACTGACACCAGCTTTTGTGTTCCCAAAGAAGAATATAAATTCCTTGAAGGCAGGACTTTTTTTGGTTATTTTGCATCTAAATCCCCAGCATCGAGCACAATGCCTTGCATATTGTAGGTTCTTGATAAATGTTTATTACATTGGGTCAGACTAGAATGGTAACTGGACAAGAATCTCACAATTAGACTATTAACAATTAAGTTAAGGTTTATAGATGGTTTATAAATAGTCATTCTAACTTCCCTCTTCTCTTTTATTTCCCCATTGCTCTGCTGCCATTATAGAAGTAGATGGAGACCACATCTACTCACAACTGTCCTGTTTTGTCAATGTGTTGCCATGGCAATGGAATTAATTACCGAGTAATTTACTAATTGATTACCAATTACCTAATCAGGAAAATGATGGCAAACCTCTATCTAGACTGGCCCTCAAATGTGGACATAAGCTAGTGCCATAACCATACTTGAAGCCTTTTCAGTATGGTAAAATCTGCCTTAGCTTTTAGTGATAGACTGAGAGAAGGGAGTAGCCTTTCAAAAATTTGGTGTCATTTCCCCGACATGATAAAAGACTGCACTAGAATTCATGGTAAAAATAAATAAACAAAAAGAGAAGACGTGGCAAGCTATCAAGACAGCTCCAACCTGACGTTTAAATTGGTTGTTGACACAAGAATGGGAAATTGATCTAATATATTGACAATAGATGTTGGTGCATATTGTCGCTATTTCCTAAGGAAACTTAACTGATTGAAATCGTTTATAAGAATGAGACTAAAAGAGTAGAAATTGGCTGTTGACACAAGAATGGGAAATTGATCAAATATATTGACAATAGATATTGGTGCATATTGTCACTATTTCCTAAGAAAACTTAACTGATTGAAATCATTTATAAGAATGAGACTAAAAGAGTGGAAATTGCCCTATCCGAGAAACACAAAATCTCTTTGACAAACAGGAACCAAGGGCAACACTGATTTGAAAATCTTATTGAGGAGAACAATGGAATATTATTTTTATAAATAGAGTCATTTCATAAAATAGTCAAAAGCAGGGAATATAGAAATAAGTTTATAGAAGAAAGCTTGTTGAAATCTTACTAGATCATTACAAGAACATCTAATGTTGAACCTGTAAAGAAGAAAAGAAAAAATAGAAAAGATCAGTCAAAATCTTCAAATCAAATATTTGTCTCGATCCGTGACAGTGGAGCCACCACATTTGGACTCTAACATCAGAGAACCCAATGTATTACATGAAGAAGTAGAATTTGCACTAATGAAAAAAAAAAAGATGGAAAAGGAAATTGAACTAGACCAAGTAGACAAAGGAGGAGGCTATAAGAAGGTAACCCAACCTTAAAGACATTAAGGAATTGAGTCACATAGTATTTGAAAGATGAAAAGATACCAAATGTTTGGAAAATTATGAATTGTATTGGTACAGAAAAGAAGTGGCCTTCTAGGAAAATATTAATATTAATACCAATGGACAGATAAATTTTTAAATTTCTGTATGATATCTATGAGAATAATTCCCATGTATGTCTCAGATTTAATGAAGTGTAAGAAAAGCATAGGCAATCTTTCATAAGTAATATTTCATGGGAGACAATATCTTTTTAGTAACATTGTTTACTGAAAGATGCAAGGAATATGATGCAACTGTGTTTATTGTTTGATATTTAAAAAATCATTTGGTAGAGATAAATGTTACCTTTAAATCTGTCCTCCAATATAAATGTTAAAATCTTGCCAACCTTCTTGGAAAATATGAAGATAATTTTGAAGATTTCTTGATCATCAGTATAAAATGAAGCCTAAAATAAGGAGACATGTTCCTGACAACTGTTTGATGCTTTTGTAATGTTGGATATCCAAAACAAAGTGAGGGGGTCTCTAAAGAGAAAGTCCTCTGGATATACCAATTTGCTGATGCTATTGTACTTATCATATCAAGACCTGTAAAACTGAAGGGTCCCCTAAGTGAAATCTGCAATCCCTAGGAAGATTTCAGCTTCATTATCCATAGTGGCTGAAAAATTACTATTATTGAGTAACAATCATCATCATCTTAGTAACAATAGCTAACATTTATACAGCACTGCAAACTTTGCAAAAATACTTCACAATATCTGATTTTGTCTTCACAATCCTGTTAAATGCTATTATATATTTACAGATGAAGAAATTGAGACAAGCAGAAGTGAAACGACTTGTCCAAAGTCGCACAGCCAATAATTGTCTGAGGCTGGATTTGAATTCATGTCTTCCCGTCTTTCCATATCCTATCCATCACACCACCTTGATGAGAAGATCGGATGGGATCACCTATGGGAAATGCTGCAGTGTTTTTAGAAACCTCAGCTACTCCCTGAAATAAATACCCATTTTTTAAACATCAGTCTTCTTCCAATATGCCTGCAATATACCCAAAGGGAAATGGAGAGAGTCATGCAAAATAACACAAAGGATGTTGCCAAAGAGATTTATGACCAAAAAAGTAGTAGACTGGTCATAGGTTGAAGAATATCCAGTAGACAACCTATTTGCTCCACTGGTATCTGCAAATGTTCAAGAGACATAGAGGAATGTCTCCAGCGTGTTAGATAGGCTCTCTGTGGAAGATTTATGGTAGGATGCAAAAAATAGTTATACCAAATGATAGGGCATGAATGAACTGCAGTCTGAATCATTGGAGGGAAGAATTCACATTGATGAGATCACAAAACTATTCGAGTACGAGAGCATTAATAAGGGCAACCTGGACACTCTTTAATGCAAAGATTGGTTAAAGAGCAGACATGTGTAACCTAAAAATAGAGGACAGGATGATATGTCAACTATTTTCAAATCTTTAAAAAGATACTGTGTGAAAGAAAGAAGATTCACAAAGGTGGATTTCAGGTCAATATATTTTAATATATATGAAAAGTTCAAACTATTAAAAATCGGATGGTCTACCTCAGAATATTTTTTTTTTGCTTTTTGGAGGGCAGCTGGGGTTAAACGACTTGCCCCAGGTCACATGGCTAGTAAGTGTTAAGTGTCTGAGGCTGGATGTGAACTCAGGTCCTTCTGACTTCAGGGCCAGTGCTTTACTCACTGCACCACCTAGCCACCCCAGAATATTTTTCTTATAGGAGCTTCCACCTGTTATTTCTGGTTCTGCCCTTTGGCACCAAGCAGAACAAGGCTAATATTGCTGCTATATGATAACTCTTCAAATATTTGAAGATGGCTATCATGGCTCCCTAAATTTTCTCTTCTCCAGTCTAGTCATTCATCTCTGGTTCTTCTAATACTGCTTTATGGAATGAACTCAAGTCACTTCGCCATTTTTGTTGCTCTCCCATGCATATTCTCCAATGTATTAATACCCTTCCTAAAATATGGTGCCTAGAATTATACATAAAACTTCACTCTGGGAATGACCAGAACAGAGAAAAAATGGGACAAGGGTCACTGCCCTTGTCTGACCAGTATTCCTCTCTTAACATAGTCTAAGGTGACATTAGTTTTTTGGGATGTCACATTGCACTGTTAACTTATCTTGAATTTGCAGTCTATTAAGATTTCCAGATCTCTTTTGGAAGAATTACTCTCTGGTGACGTTTCATCTACATTCTACTTGTTAAATAAATTTTTGGCAACAAAAATTTCAACTCTGCATTTATCTCTATAGATATCTTTTTATGTTTAGCACAACTTTCCTGACTCTCTAATCTGAAGCATTTGTCTTCAGTCATTTGTCTTCGGGAAATTTAATAAGCATGCCATCTGTGCTTCTATCCAAGTCACTGATAAAAACTGTTAAGCATCATAGGACCAAGAAGAGATCTCTGGAGCATTGATCTAGAAACCTCCTTTCAGGTCAACATCAAACCATTAAAGACCACTCTTTGGATCTGTCTACCAAGTCCACCAAAGCTATAGATCCACCAATAATCCTGCATCCCAGACCTTCAAATTCATTGATCTTGTCAGTCAGCAAATAAATAATCAGACAGTAGATGGAAAAATATTAAAGATAAGTGATAGAATCAGGGTGAGAGAGGAGGTAGTCTGCTAGAGCAGATGATATAGAATGGCATCACTTTTACATGTAGAGGGATTTTCCATGCCAAGGAGAAGGGACCACCTCATTATGTGAAACAGGAGGAAAAGAGAAGATAATAATGAAAAGCACCTGGGTGATGTGAGATGAGGGAGGTTTTGGTGAAAGGCCTCAATTTTCAGTAAAATATGAGGCAAAGTTCTCTGATAAGGGTGGAGGGGGCAGCCATACAAGGTTTGAGGTGGGATGAAGAGGTTTAGAAAAGAATTACCTTGCAGTTAATTCACTATCCCACCTGACACAATGGTCCTCATCACTGACAATGATTCTCATTGCAGTAAGTGGGACAATAAGTTAATTAGGCAAGTATAAAAGGATTGCCTACCAGTAGTGAAGGCCCAGTTGGGGTTACATAACATGAATTTGTAGTGGAATTAATCAGAATGGTTTCATGAATTTCTCCTGCTTTGTTATGCAGTATCTGTGTAAGAACAAAGGCAGCAGATAGTGGGAAAGATCCAAAGTTGAGACTTGGTAGGGCACAATTAGTAACATGATAAGGGGGTAAAGGACTCGGAAGAGAGTATGGGTATAACCACTGGTTCACCAAGTGGTCAAGATGGAGAAAGTAGAAGGTAGAATAAGGAGAGAACTGGAAGATGTGACTGTTGAGTCAGTCTCAGTGGTCCGACATGACTGACAAAAATGACAAGCAGATGTTGTCTCTCCCATTGAATGTATGTTCCTTCTTTGAGGGCAGAAAGTCTCTTTTTGTTCCTTTTTTTATATCCCTGGTGTTTAGTACGATATCCGAACCATAGAAAGAACTTGACGAATGCTTGTTGATTGAATTTCCAATTTAAATAGTTTTTGGTTAAATGTTTAAAGACCATAAAAATACACTTTAGGAGTCCCAATAAGTCAAGTAAGTGGTACAGTGTATAAAGTTTTTAAATTGGAGTCAAAAAGACTTGAATTTGAACCCTGTCTCAAATAATTACTAACCTTGTACAAGTCATTCAAACTTTCTCAGCCTCAGCTTTCTCATCTGTAAAGTGGGGATCACAACAGCACCCACTTCACAGGCTTATTGTGAAGATCTCCTGAAATAAAATGTAAAAAAAAGTACTTTGTAAACCTCAAAGTACTTTACGTACTTATATACTTATACTTAAAATACTATATAAATGGTAGTTGTTATTATTATAACAAAACGACATAAACGATGAACTTGGAGTCTGGAAAATCTGAGTTGGAATCATGCTTCAGACACTTTTCAACTATGTGATCTTCCGCAAGTCTCTTAACCCTCTCACTCTCAGCTTCCTCATCTTTAAAATGGGTATAATAATAGCGCTTACCTCAGAGAGTTGTGAGGATCAAATGAGATACATATAAAACACCCCACAAACTTGAAAGTACTATATAAATACTACTATTATTAATTATTTTATTATTACAAATATTATTAGCATTTCATCCCTGACAAGGAGTCCATCTTTCTTGTATTTTAAGCTATCCTATGGAATTCCAGATCCTGTCCTCAGATACCTATTTCTTACAAGATTGTTCACTGCCCAAATATCTGTCTTCCTCTTCTAAAGTCCTTGCCCATAATCAACAACAACAACGAGAACCCCACTTGGACCTCTAAGGTCTTCATTTTCTCATTCAGTACTTCACAATCCTTTGCAATTGTTTCTTTGGAAGTAGAATGTGTGCCCACCAGAAGGGGTTAGGAGTGATTTTGCTTTGACACAGTTGGGGAGTTTTCTGTTTCATCCTGAATACATACTCCAGCAAGAAAGCCTCTTTATTCCTTCCCCCATTACCTTTTCATTTTTAATTCAAAACCTTTTTAAATTTCTTCCTATTCAAGTATGTGATAAATGGTTCCCTCATTCTCCTTCAGCAGGAAGTCACCAACCACCTCCTACCTCCTACTCATGTCCTCTCACCCTTTCCTAAGAACACCTATGGATTCACATCCTCATCCCTTGGGGGATAAACATATGCCAGTTCAGCAAAGGATCCAGCTATCCCCTATATAGGAAGAATCTTAAGACTATCCCTTAGCTCCAAGTGTACAGTGGTCTTTCCTTGTCTCTTCTTTCTGTTTCACATTGTTCCAACTTCCATGCTCTTGGGATAATCAGTAAAGATTCCCCTCTACATCCTCTTGTGCCTGTTTATTTCCCCTTCAAGCACTTATGTTTCCTCCATTAAAAAAATTAGAATACTTGCATCTCTCTGGCAACCTCAAGTGTTGAGAGGCATTTCTTAAATCTCATTTACCTTGTCTTCTAGGATGCTGACCAGCACGCGTAAATAGCATAGAGAGCAGTTTTTTGGCACACATCATAGACAGTACCTGGCGCATAGTAGGCATTTAATCAATCTTTATTGATTGACTGCTTTATGCAAGTCACTGTGAAATTCTTCTTCATGTCCTTACTCGCTAGAGACAAAAGATTATAATCCTCTTCCTCTTGCATTTTTGGTAGGCATCCTTGAAAGAGAGTATGGTAGGTATGTGGAAGATATGTTAGATTTGAAATCAGGAGGTTCAAATCTCATCTCTGATAATAGCTATATGATCCTGGGTAAGTCACAGTTTCTCTAAACCTCAGTTTTCTTATCTGCAGTTATAGACTAGACCTGTAATCATTGGGACAGGGAACTCCCCATATGAGGAAACTTCCCTGTAAGTCATAAGCTTATTAGAGATGCCCAGAGCACTGAAGGCTTAAGTAGCTTGCGAGTTACACAGTCACCATGTATCAGAAGTGGGGTGTAAACCCTGGGCCTCCTGATTTTGAGGCTAGATCTCTATTTGCTATACCATGCTGTGTCTCTACCCATAGGCAAAATGAAGAATGATAATAGTACCTCCCTTGCAGAGTAGGTGAAAGGCATGCAAGGTTTGAAGGGGATCCTGCTTACAAAGTGTTGTGCAAATTATAAGATGTTAATATTAAGAAGGAGCTTGGTGTAGTGGAATTGGGAGTCAGGAAGACTTGCGTTCATATCCTGCCTTAGATACTTAATAGCTGTGTGAGGCTTGGTAAATTAGTTAGCCCTTCTGCACCAGTTTCCCTGTGTGTAAAATGAGGGATTTGGACTCAATGGCTTCTGAGGGCCTGTCTAGCTCACATTTGAGTATTATAGGTAGGAGCTCTTATGGAAAACTCCTATGGCTCTTCCCCACTGGTAGCCCTTTTAGCAATAAGTATCAGTACCAGCCCTGACTCACGTAGATCCAATTCAGTCCCAAGTCAAGACATCACCCTCCTGATGTCATTGGTCCTCTTCAAGATTGAAGGAGAAACAACATCAGTATTGCTCATCTAGCAACATTGAAAATCATAACCTTCTCTAATAAAGGATTGGGTTTTACACTCTTCATGCCCTGCACGGAATGGGGACTCAGGTGACTGATTTCTTTGCTTGACTCTAAGCAGGACAATCCTGCAGACCAGACACCACACACACCTACAGTGGGAGATCAGTGGGCTTGGACAGCACTGCTCTCTGGCTGGTAGAGTTGCCTCATAGGGCTTAGGGCTCTCCCTTTAGGCCTCTCAATGGGCATCTGACTCTTGGTGCCCTTTCTCTACTTTTGCTCCTCCCCAGTCATCTCATGAACAAGCTCAGAGCCCCAAGAGATAAAGTAACTAGGAGAGTCAATATGAATCTCTTTGCTTCTTCAGATATTTGGTGGGAGCATCCCTGTCAGTGAAGTAGAGATTTGCTCCTTGCTATGGTAACAGTGGTTGGGTTAGAACACAAGGCTTGAGTTTTGCAACCTGGGGATGGAGTGGGAGCAACTGCCTTCAGAGAGCAGAGATGTGGTCTCCCAATAGGCCAGGGCTTGCAGGAGACAAGGACTTACAGGGTCCCATGATGCATTGCTCTGCTTTTCTCCCTCCACAATCCAAAAGAAGTGCCATTACCCAGCCCAGAGCTGAGGTTCATAGTAGATCATGCAACAATTATGGTGGAAAGTTAAGGGTCAAAGGAGATCATAAAAGAAGAAGTAAGAGTCCAGGAGGGCAAGTGAATCCCTCTCTCTTCCTATGATTTCTCCTTCATTCCTTTCTCCTTTCACAGGTCCATAGGGAATAGCATTCAGCTGTCTGGCTCCGTCTCTGCTGCTCACAGTCATGCAGCCCCTTGCCTGCCTACATTCCTAGATACCACCAGGATGGTGAGAAAACTATTCAGGCTTAGCAGCTCTTTTTGTTCAGTGTCACTGCAGCCTATGGTGGGAAATGCACGAGCCAGTTAGCTGGATTTCTATAACAGTCCCTTGAATGGAAAAATGACTAATGGCCTGATGAGTTATGTGCTGAACTCTGACTTTCAAGGCACTAAATATAGAAGACCCACTCAGAGGGAACTATATTTAGTGCAGCTGGGATGAGGAGGGAGGCGATGCTGTGGCTCCTGCAGGAGGAAGGATGGAAACAGTTCTGAGTGATGCCATAGCAGCAGTTTCTATTGCTGGAGGCTTATCTATTGGTTCCCATCAGGGAAGGAGCTGAATTGGATATCCCATTCCAGGTTGCTTTGTTGCCAGGGAGAGAGTATTGGGAGTCATTTTTCCTGTTTAAAAAAATCAGATTTCAAGCACTCTCTATGACACAGTCTGATTGCAGTTACCTTCTCCTTGGGTTTTACAGCATCATTCTGCATGCTCTGGATCTGACAGCTTCCTTCTAATTCCGTAGTAGGGTGTCCTACATTTTGCTGGTTTAGATAGATGAGAAATCTTGAATTATTTAGATTGAAGGTCAGAATCAGAGTGGAGCTACAGGACTGACATACAGGAATGCCCCTAAGCATTCTGGTTGACAGTATTGATAAGCTGGCAATCCAGGGAAAATCACTTAGCCTGGCTGGGTCTGAATTTCTCTCTTAGTAGAGAGGTTAGGAAGGTGAGCATCATGTAATCTGACCTTCTTCTTGCCTCCTAGAACTGAAAGAAACAGGGGCAGCTACATGGTGCCGGTGAGTAAAGCACTAGCCCTGGAGTTAGGAGGACCTGAGTTCAAATCCGGCCTCAGACACTTAACAGAAAAACTAGCTGTGTGACCTTGGGCAAGTCACTTAACCCCAATTGCCCTACTTTCCCCCTTCCAAAAAAGAAAAAAAAAGAACTGAAAGAAACACCAAAAAGAGACAGAATGTGAAGGTCTTAGCTTTACTTGGTAGGAAGGTGTTCAATCAATTAAAGTGGCACCATTTCAAGGCACAAATAGAGTCTACCCGTCATAGCAGTGTTATGATGCAAATAATATGAGATACCCCAAATCTACTACACTCTGCTACAGGGGTTCTTAACCTTTTTTTGCCATGGACCTCTTTAGCAGTCTGATAAAACCTATGAATCCCTGCTTAAATGCTAAATTTCAGCTAAAGGTTAGTGAAAATTTTTCCTATACAAGTTCAAAGACTCCTTGGAATCCATTGAGGCTTCATGAACCCCAAGCTAAGAACACCCACTCCTCTGGGAGACAAAGAAAGGAATGGTTTTATTTTCCTAAGCCTGTCCTCTTCCTCTCCCTATAAAATGAATATCTCTACATGGAAAATGCATAGGGCTCTAATCCCACCAGGATGTCTTTCACCAGAATACTTGTTCCACCGTAAACTCCAGACTATCCTTATACAGAAGAACCTTAGAGACCATAGAGACCAACCCCCTGTATCAGCAAGCACCCTAGCATACCTAGGGCAGCTACTAGCACAGGTTCTTAGATCTGCTTTTCTAATGGAAAGCAACTCAAAATGGGTTTAACAATCTTACTTTAATCAAACATATCACTTAACTAGTTCAGGGGGAAAAGTCAGCACCCTGAACGTCAGAGAATACAAACAGAAGTTACAAACAAACAGAAAAACAGATCAGCAGACGGCTTCCAGCATCTGACCATTACATCAGTTACCTATTCAGTTACCAGAGAGGGAAGCACCAACATCTGGGTTTTTCACAGCTGAGGGGCTCAACGGCTGCCCAGAGTCTCATCTGGCCAAATCACACAACTCTTCTCAAAGTGAGCCCCAAACCAAAACC
>CM053584.1:50568130-50597371 GCA_028627135.1 Pseudochirops cupreus | reverse complement strand
CCCAAGGTCATCCAGCTGGTAAGTCTCTGAGGCAGGTTTTTAACTCAGGTCTTCCTGACTCCCAGATTCAAAGCTCTAACCACTATACCACCATGCCTTAAGCTTATGGCTCTATTGCGAGGGGCATTATGCTTCATGGACCCTGGATATGAACCAATGACTCCCTGCTTGGATTAAAAATGAATTCAATGTTCTGTAGTTCAAGGAGAAAGTGCATAGAAGTCAATTATTATTCAGATAACCTTTCTGAGCTCAAATTACCTAAGTATGCTCATCGTTAGAATCTTCAATAGTGTTCCCCAAAGATCCAAATGGTTACAAGTATCATTATTCCAATTTTCTACTTTTCCCCTTGAAGGTTTGTCTCCCTGGTTAGAATTGAGTGTTGTTAAGATAGCTGATGACAGTAACAATGATATAACTATGAGAGAGTGCATAACTATGGCCCTGATACAAAAATAAGAAAGAAATTAAATGGAAAAAAATCTGCTTTTTCCTATATTGAATTAGACTGGCAAGGTCTAAGGGTCAATACCCCAGCCAAAGCATTGGGAAGCAAGGCCTGGGTTCTTAGATCTGTTCTCAGTTACCTGGAGAATTAGGGGCTTTTTTCCTTCAGTTCTCTGTGCTGCAGTGCATGTGTAAAAAGGAAACATTCCCCAGGCTCTTTCTCTGAGATGCTGCAAGGATTCAGGAGGAGTCCAAGCTGACAAATTAGCCTTTGTTTTCTGCAGTCTCTTCATTTATTGCAAGAGTACCTGAAACCCAGCCTTGACCACAACAGCCCAAGCGCCTACGAAATGAGTGCTTTGGACACAGGTACACCTCACTTTATGCAACAGACAGATCCTGGGGAATGAATCAATCTAACAAGCAGGAGTGAAGCACCTAATATCTATCAGTTACAGCGATAGGTGCTAATGACACAAGGACAAAAAGAGAAACTATCCCTGTAACAAACAGTTTATGTTCTAGAGGAAGAAAGCTACATTGGGGTGTGTGTATATATATGTATACACACACACACATATATACATATATACATATATACATACACATGTGTATATATACACACACATATACATATGTATAGATATAGATACAGATACATACATATATATACATTGTGTGTGTGTATATATATATATATATATATATATATATATATATACACATATATACAATGTGTGTGTGTGTGTGTATACACACGTTGCTAGCTGTAACTGAGAGGTGAGGCAGAACAGAAAGCAAGTTGGCCTCCAAGTCAGTAAGACCTGGGTTCAAATCCTACCTCTGACAGAAACTGGCTGTATGACCATGGGTAAGTCACTAACCTCTCAGTGCCCTGGGCAACTCACTAAACCTTTTAATTACAAATAAGATGCTGACCTGAATTGGGAGAAGGAGGTTCCTCACCTAGGAGTACCCTATGCCAATAAAATGACAAATGTAATAACTATATCTTATATTCTTTGTTGTTTGTCCTTTGTTCTCAAAGAGAACCATGACATCAAGAAGGTGATGCAATAAATTGCAAATGAATTGGATTTAAGTGAGCAAAGGCACCAGTCTCACTCTCTCCTCCGGAGTCATCAGGGTCCAGCAGCAAGTTAGAGGTCAGAATGACTAGAGATGGCTCCCTATACATGTGTTGATGGGTACAGGAAAGCCAGTCAGTATTCCACAGTAGATAGAAAGCTGACATTGGAGCTGGAAATAATAAGAAATAGTGTTTATGTAGCAATTCCAGATTTATAGTCCTCTTTCAGGTCCTGCTTCTGATACATACCAACTCTAAGTCCTAGAGAAAGCCTTAACCTCCCAGGTAAGTCACTTAACCTGCTCTTCGTTGTTGTCACGTACGACTCTCTGTGACCCCATTTTGGGCTTTTCTCTGCAAAGATACTGGAGTGGTTTACCATTTCCTTCTCCAGCTCAATGCTCTAGGCAACTCTAAGAGATGATCAGTTGCAAAGAAAGTGACCACCCGCATTGGAGAGGATTCCTACACCAATAATGTCACGAGTCCAGTCCTTGTCTATATATATATGTGTGTGTGTATGTATATATGTATGCACACGTAATATGTGGATATACATGTATATATACACACATATAATAGGGACAATGACTATATACACATGTATACATATATACTCACATATACTATTTACACATATATACATATAAGTATTGTGTGTGTATATACATATATACCTGCATATATGAGGTTATACATGTACATACATGCATATATAATGGGGACAAGGACTATATACACATATATGCATGTACATATATGTATGATATATATGTATATACACACACTCACACACGCTGTCTTCCCAATAGAATGCAGGTAAGCTCCTTGAGGGTAGGCACTATTTCATTTTTGCCTTTGTTTACCCAGTGTCTAGTACAGAACCTGGCACAAAGTGGACACTTAATAAATGCTTGTTGATAGCCTGACCCTAGACTGTTGGGAAATTGGAGCCCCACAGAGGAGCTATTCTGGGACCACTAAGCATGGGGAGTGAATGTACTAAAGGAGACTAACATTTAGAATGTTGTACCCTTTAACCTAGTTCTTAATGACCTCTCCCTCTCTCTATCCTGTGAGGGTATAGATAGGTGAAAGGAGATGGTATAATCCCAATTCCAATTGCTCTGAAAGGAAAAGCCCAAATCAGACAGCCTTAGATGTGTGAATTTGGACCTTAATAGGAGGAGCCGACCAGGCAAAGTTCTGTCTACCAGGTGATATCCAGAGGGTCTACAAGTACGGTAAAAACCCATAAGATTCTGGATGCCCTTGGCCCACTAGGATGCTAATTGCCTTTATGAGTACTGTCCTTTAAGACAAGAAAGAATCTGGAAACGTAGAGGAGAAGCAGGGGAGAGTGGTTTAATTGTGAGGTGGAAAGATGGAAGGGAAAATAGAGCCGTGGATGGAGAAAAAAAAATAAACCAAATGAAACAAAAAACCCAACAGAGAAACCCCTTAAAACGTGGGGCCTGCTTCCATCAGAATCCTGCAAAAGCCCATCACGTTCCCAAATGCTGCTCCTTTAAATCTCCCCCTGTTGCAGCATCAGAGCACTAGGCCTACGGTTTTCTTTCCCTCCTTTCTTTCCCAGCCTCTGCCCTTCTCTCCACTCCTGTGATGCATCTTAGCTGATGTCCCCAGCCCCATCACCACCCCACAGCATTCTGTTGCCAGGTCAGCTCATCGCTGCATGATTCCCCTGCATGATTCCAAGCTTCTCCAGAGTCTTCTCCCCCTCCCATCAGCCCATCCTTCATCTTTCGTCCTCCAAAGCTCAGCTCTCTGGCTGGGACACGCACTGCAGCATTACTGCCTGTACGCTATTCTGGGCTACGCTTGCCAAGCTCCGATCTGCACTGCAGAGGTAGCACGCGTCTGCTCGCCTCTCTGCCCCCGCTCTGCCTCACCTTACATAAGCCACGCATTCCTGCAGTGAATTCCTGCACCCCATTTTCCCATTTCCTGGAGGGACGAGGAAGGCTGAAATGCTGCTCTCTAGTTCACTCCCTTGGGGCTTCCAAACAGCCCCAGCCCCTGGTACAACAGCATTCTCCCCACAGGCATCTTAGAAAAGAAAGCAGCCTTAGCACTACCCAGCTAAATTCTTCATTCTAGAACCAGGAGAATGTTTCCAAGGGCTTTGCTGTGTACCTTTGAGCAAAGCATTTAACCTCTCTCTTTGTCACAGTCACCTCACCCAGGCTGGAAAAATAATTGGGCCAGCTGCAGAAGTCCGAGTAAGGCCTGTAGAGCATGCAAAACTGTCCATCTTTGCTGAGATAATGTAAGGAAACAAACAAGTTTGATCAGGATTTTCCAGATTCATTCTCCCTCAATATGGAGCAGATAATCACTAACTTCACTATTTCCTAAAAAGCACCTGGAGATCTGGGGAAGGGGGAGAGAGAACGAGAGATCTATCTATGAGAAAGTCTACATTTTTTTCTTTGCAAGCCTTATTACTGGCAACTGATTACAATTACATTACTACCTGACTTTATATTCCTTAGCAAGAGCAGAAGGAAGCATTTGTGAATCCAAGATGATAATTGCTTGCATACTATATACAGGTTTACAAAGTGCTTTACCTACATTCTAATGTGATGCTCACAGCAGCATCATTTTATGGCTGAAATGAGGCCCACAGAATTTAAGCAATTTCTATATTTACAGTAACACAATTAGAAAGTGGCAGAAATAGGATTCCAACCCAGATCCTGACTCCAGATCCAGCACTTTCCTCTGTACATTCTGCCTCCTGCATTTCAATACCTTCACTTTACAGAAAAAAATGGAAATGCAGAGAAGGGAAGGAATTTGTCCAAAGCCTCACACAGCTAGAAAGATCATTGTCAAAATCCATATCCAGGTCCTCTGACCCCAAGCCCACCCAGTACTCTTTCTACTAGCTATGTCACAGTGCCCCCTTGCAAGGTTAGGAAATGACATCCCCTGAGTTCATGGAGCTTTCACTTGTAACACATAACAATTTGGTCACAATATTGGGCGTAAAGGTCAGAAATAAGAAAGGATGTGCATTCATAAACAATAACATTAAAAACTGTCCCTCCTCACCCCCTGACAACCTCTATTCTCATGTCATGACAAAAGGCAGTTACCTGTTTTGCCTCTCCCTAGTCCTGTCTTTGTACCCTAATAACTTTTTCTAGAATATCACTAACCTATAGAAACCTGGTCCTCCAAAGACCTTCTCCCACTATCCCAGTATCCAGGAACCAGAAATCTCTACTTAATTACTTAGACTGATCAAACACGTTCAACCTTGTTCACCTTGTCACCTGCCAAACCATGGTTTGCATATGTGTAATTTCTCTCTAAGAAGCTTAAAGTCTGACTTGTTTCCAAAGATCAAACCTTTCTGTTCCCCAAAGTAAGTTATTACTCTACATAACTGAGAAGAATCAGAGAATAGGACCAATCTACCCTATAAGCTCTCTTCCGTTTTAAAACATTGACTAGAGGTCCCTGGTGGCTGTTGTTCTGTTCAGAGTTATGACCATCCATCTCAATCATATTTCTATCATTTCAGTCTGAAAATATAGGTCAGGGAGTTGAGAATGAGGAGATTGACTGAGAACAAGAGCAGAAGGTGGGAGACTGCTTCTCCAGGTTACTTGAATACATTTTCCAACGGTGGGAGTGTTTTCTTCTTCACATGTGGATGTCCACAGGATGACAGGTGTTTTTTTCGTCCTTGTTGAATGACAAGGAAAGGAGTTAGACTCTTAAAATTTGACAAACAAATAGAACTAATAGGAAATCTAATCGGGGCAGAATTCTGAAGAGAGAGCATCAAGAAATCAGAAGCTCTGATGCTTAGGAACATTTAATCTTCAGCAATGCTCTCCTCCTGCTAGTGGTATCAGCATTGCCCATGGCAAAGGCATTCATACACAGAGGGGCTCCCCTATTCCCCCACCCTAAAGAGATGCCTCTCTAAACTTAGAATAGGAACAACTTTCTGCAAGGCATTTCCTGGGGATTGAACACAGTTCCTGATGTGCTTTTTGGATGCCTCTCAATTTTTCAACTATTCCCGGACAGCCCTGGATATGTAGAAAGTAGCTTTGCCATTCCCAGGCCTTATCTATCCCCAATTGATTTTTCCTCTAATCTTCAAATTCAGTAAGTCCATTTTAGTGGACTTGTTTGTGCTATTTATTCTCCACCTTGAATTGAACTTCTTTTTGAACTTTGATGGCCCAGCTTAAATCAAGTTTCAGCTGCATTTCGGCTGAATTGCCTATGCCCTTGAATAGTGGCTTGGCCGCTCTCCCAACCCTCAAGTTTGATGTCAGTCACTCTCTTTAGAAAACAACCAGGGATAGACCAACTATAGTTTGCAACGGAAATACAAAAGGAGCTACTTCAGCAGCCAGTGAGAGTAATGCTCAGTCAGATCAGCTAATGATGAGTGGCTGGTGAGTTGGCTGCATGTGCCCTGGGAGAAAAGTAAAAGATTTATGTCCCCCCAAAAGGGCTAATGCATCTGTACTTGATATGATCCCAGAATCCTTGATGAGTATTCTTCTCAAAAGCACCAGTCTCAGCAAACAGGATACTGAAGGGGTCAACATGGGATGGATCTTGCGATTTGATCAATGTTCATCATTATTGCCTTGAACATATGAAAAAACTAATTTTAATTCATCCATTCTAGATGCCCCATGGAAGGTATTTCTTAATTTAAAAAAAAGAGTCAGGAAATAAGGTTATACTCAAGAATATTGGACTTGGAATTTTGAAAACTAAGACTTGAAAAAAAAAGTGATATAATTTTTGTGTGGACCAGATGAAAAAAATGGGAGCTAGACTATAGCACAATTGTGTGGATTTAAAAAGTCATTGAATTTCCTAACCCAAAATATGATCATTATTGAAGGATAACTTCGAAGGAGTTCCCCAGCAGTGTGTCCCAGGGATCTGTGCTCACTCTATGCACATCAACATTTTTATCAATGATTTGGATGAAAGCATAGGTGACATTTATCAAATATGCAAACACAAAAAGCTGGTAGGGATGGTTAATGCATTGGATCAGAGAATTAGTATCCAAAAAAGACCGCAGCCGGCTAAAATGTTAGCCCAACTCTAATGAGGTGAAAAGTAATATACATTTTTTAAAGTCCTATACTGAATTTCACAAATACAAATGGATGAGAATGGCTAGTGGAACAAATGTGGATTGCAAACTCACAAAATGAGATGGCTGCCAAAAAACATAATAAAATCCCAAGCTATATTAAGAGAGTCCTTCTGTCCAAAACAAGGGAAATGATGGTGTTATTATATGCTATCCTGGCCAAATCAGGACTGGAGTATTGTGTTCAATTCTGGGTGCAACATTTTGGTAAGGACATTGTTAAGTGGAATGTTTCCGGATGAAGATGGCCAGGACCATAAGGAGGCTCAAAGACTATGTCATATGAAGATCGGTTGAAAGAGCTAGAAATTTTGCTTGGAGAAGACTTAGGGGGCTAATTAAGGGGCCCAAGATAGTTGTCTTCACATATTCAAAGGACCATCATATGAAAGAGAGATTAGACCTTTTCTGCTTGACTGTACGGAGTAAAAATAGGAGCAATGGGCAGAACTTGGCAAGAGAGAGGTTGAGGTACCACATGAAGAAAAAGTACTCAACAATTAGAGCTAACCAAAAGTGGATTGGACTGCCTCATTAAGGGTCTTAATTTAAGGTTCAGATGACTATTTGTCAGGTGTATCATAGAGTGAATGCCTACTCAGGTATAGGTTAGATTTAATATTCTCTTAGATCTCTTTCAGTTTAAAAATTCTATGATTCAGTATGCCTTTGTGAATCCTCGCTCTGCTACCTATTAGCAGCATGCCCTTGGAGAGGACCCCTTACCTCTCTGGGCTCAACTTTCTCATCTGTAAAATTGGGTAGTTGTACTAGATGATCAAAGGATCATGGACTTGAAGGTCTCTTCTAGCTGTGACATTCTTTCATTCTGTGATTCCAACACTCAAAGTTTGGGAATCTCATAAGTTTTCACTTCTTTTTGCCATGGTCAGAGTTTTGACCTTCTCAGTTAAGTGATTTTGTAAAAATTCACCACCAACCTTGAAGTCCATGTGAGACGGTTAAGGATTTGGATTCTCAAGATTTTTAAAGCCAAGGCAGTTAGGTGGCACAGTGAATAAAGCACCAGCCCTGGAATCAGAAGGACCTGAGTTCAAATCCGGCCTCAGACACTTGACACATTTACTAGCTTGGGCAAGTCATTTAACCCTAATTGCCCTGCCTTCCCCCTATCCCACCCTCCCCCCCAAAAAAAAGATTTCTAAAGCTCCAGACCTTAGATGTCTCTTCTGTTTCTCATTCTCCCAAAGGAATAACAATGCCAAGCTTAGTATTTTACCATCTGGGTTTGGGAATCTGATCAAAGTCATGTTCCCTTGCTTTGAGTGTCTACTGGATACCTAGCCTTTTACTGTCTAAAAGGTTAAATTCTTATGTGCTTTAAGACTTAGCTTTCATTGTGCAAATGTTATTACACTCATTTTACAGATAAGTAAGCTGAAGAACAGAAGCTAAGTGACTTCTGTAGTGTCACATGGCTAGAAAGTATTGGAAGCAGGATTTGTGATAATATGGTCAGTGCAATTTCCATTCCCATGTGCTACATCCTCAGACATCAGTTTTGAAAAGTTTTAGTTTCTTTTTTCCTAATTGGAGCACAATGTGTGTGTGTGTGTGTGTGTGTTACATTTTGTCTGTGTCTGTGTATCTGTGTCTGTGTAGTGGCAGGGATGCAGAGATGTCTGGTAAGGGGTGGTGAGTATAAGGGGAAGAATGGGACAGAAACGGGAATGAAAGTAGATATGGAGACTGAGCATAAGATGAAGTGAAGCTGAGCCCAGTGGAAGGATAACTTGCCATGGGGTTATATAGAAAGGTAGAGGAGGGTGAAGGGGAGGGGGGAAGAGAGAGCCTACTAGGAATTAGAACTTTGGGTTTCCAGCCTTTAATCAAGCCAATTAATCATTTTTTCCTTAAGTTCACCCATCCATAAAACTGGTATCAATCACAAGCCTTGCTTAGTTGGCCAGGGAATTTGTGAGATTTAATTAGCTTAATTTTCAGTTTCTGAGCCCTTAGAAATCCTTATATGAGATGTGCTGGATGCACTCAATGCCATAATCAACCTGCCTTGTATACCAGCCTGGGTTCATTGATCTATATCACATCATTAAGAGCTTTCTTGATTGTTCCAAATTAATTGATTGTTTTTGGATGATGGTTGTTGCATTTATTATAAGTTCAAGTGCTTATGTGAACTCAGTCCAGGCTTATCTTACTTGCCTTCTTTCTTCTTATTCTTGATATTAATACCAAATGAACGTGCAGCATCTGACCTTCCCCTCCTTTCTTCTAATCAAATGCTAGAGGTCAAAGTGACCAGCCCTCCCTTCAGCACCCTCATCAGGTCTAGCAACACTATGAAGAAAAATCAAGAAAAGTAAAAGACCTTCTTCATAACCCTAGGAGTGTCAGTGATAAGACCCCTCTTTCTGATCCTAGGTTTCCTCATCTATAAATTGAGTGAATTGGACTACATTCATTTTATTCTGATTCAGTTTGACACATTTATACTAAGCATCTGCTATGTACAAGACACTAGAATTACAAAAATGAAATAGCCTCTGCTTTCAATGAATGTACATTATACTCAAGGGGGTGGGGCATTGGGCATGTGTTAGTAAATAAAAAGTATATTTAAAAAGTGAAAAAGGCAAACAGAGATAGGAAAAAAGGAGAGAGAGAGAGAGAGAAAGAAAGAGAGAGAGAGAGAGAGAGAGAAGGAGGGAGGGAGAGAGAGAGGGAGAGAGAAAGATAGAGAGAGGAGGGGAGAGAGAGAGAGAAGGAGAGAGAGACTGATAGAGAGGTGGGGGGAGAGAAAATTAAGAAAGCTCACAACTAAAAAGATTAGGAAAGGCATCATGTAAAGAGTATCTCATATTAGAGATACTATAAAGTTAGGTCTGAAAAAGGAGTACATTCTAGGCATGGGACAGCCTGGATAAGAGATAGAACATTTTCTACAAGACTTTACCTAGCAAACCAGTTTGATTAAAAGAAGAGAAGATGGGATGATCTCCAAGGTCACTTCTACCTCTAACTATAGCTTCATGAGTTTTTGATCATGCTATAAGTGATATATTATTGTAGTAAGACATATGGGATGTATAAATTCAAGATACTCCCTCCCTACATGACATATTAAACAGACATCATTCTAAATTCCACTGGAATATAAGAAATTAGATAGAGTTTTCTAGAAGGAACTGACTAGACCTTTCTCCAAGATGGCAGCCAGTCTGCCATCACTGGCCAGAAGGCTACTGCTGCAGAATCTTAGTTTTTCATCAATGGGAAGGGACTTGGTCAATGGTTAGAATACACAGGAAAAGGAAGGATCTGCTTAAGAGACCATATAAAATGCAACAACACAAACTTTCTCAGAACCAAACCTAAAAGAATAGGGAGAGATAGTTCCTCCCAGGGCAGAAGGGAGGAACCAATGCCTTATACAAGGGGACACCCCTAAATTATAACAACCAATAAAGGAGATACTTAGCAACTAAGTTATTCTTCAAAGACTAGATAGCAATTTTTGCTAATATTTCTTCCCATCAACCTCTACAACAAGTTAATATGTCATCTCCCATTCAACAAATGAGTGCCTGCTTAATATACAGGTTGGGTTTGGAGGAGAGGTGAAGTAGGTGAGGGAGGAAGGAAGATTCAGGCATGTGAACGTAGAGCTGGCATTTAGCCATGGAAATTCTTTCTCAGAGTCTGCTTCTCTTGATGCAAATTGAAAGGTTTCCGTTTTGGGGAAATGATTTATTATTCCATTTGTAAGAGATTTCAGGGGTCTATAGTATCTCATATTGGGGAGGGGGCACTCTGTCTCCAGAAGGCCCAGCACACTGTTTACATTTTGCTTCACTCTTAAATTTCATTTCCTAGTACTGATCTTGAGTTCAGCCCAAGAATAGCCCAGTTATTGGTGCTAAGCTGTAAGTTGCTCTCTTTAGGCTTTCTGTCATGGGCTGTAGAAAGAAATCCAGAGAGATGACCGATCAGTTCAATGCCTCTTCTGGTTGATGTGGTGCTCCCTGGCTTGAGAGACCACTGGTTTCCTAGAGCTCTGCCTGGAGAAAATCTCATATTTTGTTCTCTCACCAAGGGGTAGCCAAAGCATACTGCAAGGGGTGTTCTCCAATGAAGAGCCTCTGTCCTTTCAGTAAACAATCATCAAAACCCATAACTTGATTCCCACCAGTCTCAAGCTCTCTTTGCACGTGTATCAACATAAAAACAGCTAAGAACAGATCCAGAATCCAGTTTTTGTACCTGATTTCATCTTTCTTATGAGTGCAGGCTGAGTACCCCAACATGGTTATAAGTCCCTAAATGGATAGCAAATATGATTTCTTTTATTTCTTTTTTACCCGCTTATAATATCTAGGGGCAGCTATATAGCACAGTAGAGTGCCAGGTCTAGAGTCAGAAAGACCTGAGTTCAAATTTGACCTCAGTCACTTACAAACTGGGTGACTCTAGACAAGTCACTTGACCCTGTTTGCCTCAGTTTCCTTGTCTGTAAAATGAGCTGGAGAAGGAAATGGCCAACCACTCCAGTATCTTGGGGTCATGAAGGATGACACTACTAAAACAACTCAACAACAACAACAGCATCTAGTGAGATTCTCAGCACACGTTAACTACTAATAGTAGGTATTGAGTGGCTACTGTCATTGAAAGCATTGTACCAGGTACTATGGCATATACAAAGAACTATATGCTGCAGTATGAAATGTATGAAAAAAGGCTAGAAAATTAGGTTGGGACCAGACAATGGATCATCTCAAATGCCAAGTAAAGGAGTTTAGACTTCATCTTGTAGGCAGCTAAGGGGCACAGTGGAGAGACTGCTAGTGTTGAGGTCAGGAATTGACTGAGAAATTGAATTGAGTTCAGATCCAGCCTCAGACATTTTCTAGCCTGAGCTAGACCCCTGGCAAGTCATTTAACCTCTGTCGTTCTTCCTCAGTTTCCTCAACTGTAAAAAGGAGGGGAAAAATAATACGAACTCCTAGGATTATTATGACAAGCAAATGAAATTATATCTGTAAAACACTTAACACATTGCCTGGAATAGAGTAGGTGCTTAGTTAGTGTTTATGTCTTTCTTTTCTTCCTAGGAAATGCAGATCATGTGATTTTTAAGAAGGGGAGACATATGGTAAATAATCACAAGACTGCAATCCAAGGATCCTCCTTTGATTCAACCAGGAAACACTTATTAATCAATATGTGGGACAATTGTCTTAAGACTGTATATTATGGTCTGGTTGTAATCTACATAGGTGGAGGGAGCTGAAAGAAAAATCACAGGTAATTAATGTGTTGATATGTGTGCAAGACCCCGTGCTAGATGTTGCCAGGGACACAAAGATGAAATAAGACGCAGTCCTTATTTGTAAGAATCTTGTAGTCTAGACTTTGATAGACTTAGCTCTTCTCAGCAATGCAATGGCCTAAAACACTCTAATAGACTAATGATGGAAAATTCCATCCACGTCCAGAGAAAGAACTATGAAGTCTGAATGCAGAGTGAAGCAAACTATTTGCTCTCTTTTTTGTTTTGTTTTGTTTTTCTTTCTCGTGGTTCCTCCCGTTCATTCTAATTCTTCTATACAACATGATTAATGTGAAACCGTGTTTAATAAGAATGTATGTGTAGAGCCTGTGTCAGATTGCACGCCGTCTTGGGGAGGAGGCAGGGGAGGGAGGCCAGGAAAATTTTAAACTTATAGAAAGAATGTTGAAAACTAAAAATAAATTAATTAATTAAAAGAATTTTACAGTCTAGTAAGGAAGTCAACAACATTTCAATTCAATAATAGAGTCTTGGGCTTGGAGTCCGGAAGAACTGAGTTCAAATCTAAATTTAGACACTCGCTGTGTGATGGTGGACAAGTCACTTAACCTCTGACTGCCTCAGTTTCCTCAGCTGTAAAATGGAGATAATATTAGCACTGCCTCCCAGGGTTGTTATGAGAATAAAATGAGATATTTGGAAAGTGCTTTGTAAAGCCCAAAGCACTTTTTGTGTGCTAACTACAGTGCTGCTGCTGCTACTGATGTCATACTTATGTGCAAAGGACGTAAAGAGCATTCTTTTTCCTTCAGTAATATGTCATTTGTTGTAATTGTTCAGTTGTGTCTGATTCTTCATGACTATCTGGGGTTTTCTCGGCAAAGATACTGGAGTGGTTTTCCATTTCCTTCTCCAGTTCATTTTACAAATGAGGAAACTGAGTCAATCAGGGTTAAATGAGTTGCCCAGGGTCACACAGCTAATAAGTGTCTGAGGCCAAATTCAAAGTCAGATCTTCCTGACTCCAGACCCAGCATTCTGTGCACTAAAGTGTTGCCTAGATGCCCAGATAATAGACATCATCAGAGACATATATGTCTGGTGAAATCCATGGAACTCTCTTCAGAATATTGTTTTTAAATGCAAAAATAAAATACATGGATTACAAAGGGAATGATTACATTGAAATATAGCTATCAAAATACTTTAAATAAGTTATGAATCTCTGCTCTAAGATGTTGGTTTGATCTTCTATGGAGAATTCATGGAAAGGCATAGTTTGACAGGGTACCATAGTTTCCCCCAACATTGACCCAGTCCCCACCTCATTCCCTTCTGTGCCAGAGATTAGTTGTCCCTAAAAGGAGACAAAGCTGGCCCCTGGACCTACATGGCCCATACTTCTCTTGGCACAGCTTCCTCCCTCATTCCCTCCCAATGTGGGATAGACTCGGATCCATCATCTGGCAGGGATTAGCTTTCCCTAAAAGACCAAAAAACTCTTCTTGGAACCTGATTGACCTCACTCCCTGATGGAACTTCCTGGTCATTAAAAGACATAAAAAGTCCCAGTCACATGGATTCTAGACCTCTCAGATTTGGTGAGTGCCTAAGCCCACAGGCCTCAATATACCCTTCATCATATCCTACCCTGCTGATCAGACACATCTCCATATGGAGACCAGAGGGGCCGTGTCTAGACAAGCAAAGAGACACAGGGCTAGGGCAAAGTAAACCTCTTTTTGTTAATGATTCAACGACTTCCTAATGCCTCATTTTTCCCCCATCATCAGACTTGAACCAAGAAAGTGCTAGTATTAAGGCCTTCTCCAACACATGGTCAAGAATTACAGAGAGGGAGAAGGCTGGGATGCTTTGGGACCTTTGTCAGGAGTAGGCATGCCCATGTAAAGGAATTCAATGGTCCATCTAAGTATGTTGAGCAATAAATAATAGAACTAAGTATCTACATAGAATGTGTCTTTCCTGATTCTGACTATGCTCACTTAGGTCTGTGGAGGAAGAAAATACCTAGTGACAACGTACACAAGGGAAAACAGGTACTCACTACATGAGCGATACAGGATATATCTAACCTGTCATCACCACCCTCCTCCCCACACCACACACACACACACACACACACACACACACACACACACACACACACACATTTCTGAAGGCATTTGAACATATCTGTGAGTGCCTTCCTGTGAATCCACTATGATGGGTCTTTTTAAATTTTGTTTTGATTCAATTTTATTTTATTTTTTAGGTTTATGTTTTCCCCCTCAGACCACCCATTTCCCCCCACCCTAATTGAGAAAGCAAGAAAAACACAACTTAGTACAAACACATAGAGTTAAGGCTCTGTGATGCTCTGCAGAGGTGGGGAACCTGCTGTCTCAAGGCCACATGTGGCCTTCTAGGTCCTTGGGTGTGGCATTTTGACTGAGTCCAAGTTTTATAGAACAAATCCTTTTATTAAGGGGATTTGTTCTGTGAAGTTTGGATTCAGTCAAAGGGCCATATGTGGCCTTGAGACCATAGTTTCCCCACCCTTGTCTTAGAGAAACAGAAAAATATCTACAAGTCAACAAGTATTTATTAAATGCCTATATACTAGGCACTGCGCTAGGCGTGGAAATGCAAAGAAAGACAAAACATAATTATAATAATAGTCATTCCTGCCCTCAAGGATCTCGCAGTGCCATGAGGGAGACAACATATGGAAACACTGTTGTTTGTTAGATATACAAACAGGGTACATAGAAGAGAAATCAGAATGGATGGCAGTGCTTGGGTCTGTAAATCAGAGAAAACCTCTCAAGGACTTCAGATTCCCTCCTCCAGCAAGGCCCCATAAGACCAAATGATTTGTCTAATGCAGAGCAAGGTGGGGCCTGGTCCTCTTGTCTCCAGCCAGAGCACCTCGGGCCGCTCCCCTGATGCCAGTCTGAAGCCTGTGCAAACTTTACTCAGACCAATTTCAGCTACCAAATTGGACTGTAAATCTCAGAACAGCAGCAAGCTCTCCTTGTCAGATTGTTAACTTCCCATTTTCCCCATCTCTGAAAAACCCTCTGAAAAATCTTTCTCAGGGCCGGTAATGACAGTTCTGTTCTCCAAGTGAGCAGGTGAGAGAAGGTGTTCAGGCAGGCCAAATTAGAAAGGATGAGCGGGTACAAAGGTCACTGAAGCACCTGTGTAGGTGGAGGTGCCCATGGAGACACATATAGATCTCTCTGTGTGGGTAGAAATAGACACATCGATGTTTTAAGGGATACGAGACTGTGGTGTGGCTAATAAACAGAGTTATCACTGATAAAGTACCTACTATGTTCCAGGCAGTCTGCTAAGCATTTTTACAAATATTATCTCATGTGATGCTCAAAATGACCCTGGGAGGTAAGTGGTATTGTTACCCCCACTTTACAGATGAAGGAAGTAAGGCAAATAGAAATTAAGAGACTTGTCCAGAGACAAACATCCGGTGCCTGAGGCCAGATGAGAGCTCAGGTCGTCCTGACTCCAGGACCTGGGTACTCCCTGTTCCCTAGTAGAGGGTTTGCCTAAGTTACTTCAACTAAACAGACTAAGTCAGTGCCCAATAGCCAAATGCTATGGATAATGCTCTGCAAACTAAGTGAGGCTGTTCCTTGAAAGACAACACACAGTCCATCATCAGGCCTGTACTTGAGGTCTTTTAATCACAGTGGTGCCTGGCTGTGATTGGACTTCAGGGACATAGGGCTCTCTGAAGAACCCAAGGGTACGTCCCTTGCCACAATAAGGCATGAGAAAAAGACAGAGAGAGAATGAGAGAGTGAGGTGGGTGAGTAGAGGGAAGGAGGGGAAGAGAGAGACAGAGAGCAGAGGTAGAGAAAGGGCTGGAGAGAGAGAGAGAGAGAGAGAGAAAGGAAGTGAGGGATGGAGAAAAAGAAATGGGAAGAAGAGAAAGAGAGGAAGGAGGAGGAGGAGGAGGGATACAGCAAGTGAGAGAAAAAAACAGAAGACAGAAGAGAAGAGGAAAGGAGAGAGGAGAAGAGAGGAAAGGGGAGGGGAGGAATTGCAAAATTTTGTAAAATTATAAAATTATTGTAAAATAAGGGGATTGGAATAAGGACCATTATGGTTTCTTCCGGTACTGGATCTGAGATCCTGTGATGTTACACTGACTCTCATCTATCCATGAGACTAAATTCAATCATTAATATAAGCTGGAGGAAAAGGTAAGCTACTTCACTATTACCTGTTGGCCTACCCTTCTTGCTAATAGCTAATTGACTGACATATTCCCAACCCTTCAATCATTTGCCTCCTTCTGATTACCACTGCAAAAAGAAGCAATCTCTTCTAATAGAAAGCAAGGAACTGTCACTTAAAAGAAACAGCTGTGGAATCAACCTGCTATCAGAAATACATTGAGATGGTCAGCTTGAGAAGTAGACAGATGTTGTCATCATAAATCCCCTTTCCTCAATTCTCCTGAAATAAGAGATAGGCAACAGGGTTCAAAACACACATGAATCACTGTTGCAGTGTCCCCCTTGGGTGAAGATGGAATTTCTGTGTAAATCACAATTATTGGTAGACATTTTAAAAATTTATCTCTTCCCCCGGATTCCAAGGTCAACAGGTACATTGGAACCACAATTGTCTGCGTCCTCAGGTCAGTCCTTAGCAGTCGGCGTGGCAAATAAAAGCGGCAGATGGCTATATGAGGGTACGTACTAAATATTATTTATCCATCTGCTCCCTGGAGCCTAGCACAATTCTCTGCACACTGTAAGCCCGAAAATACCTGTTTAATTGAATTTCGTTACTTGCTTACATAGAGTATAGTCATAGTCTGTGGAAAAGGTTAGGTTTCAAGAATGACCTACTAGAATTTTAATGAAAATAGAAATTTCATTTTATACATAAATTAAATTCTTGCAATTCTATCTTATTAAATTTCTTAGACCATATTATTCAATGAAATGACCTAAATTAAATCTTTGAGGGAAAAATGTATGTACTTGTTAGGACAACAGTGGCTTGGGAGGTGGAGGGAGGAATATATGCCTCAATATTTAAGGGTTTTAGCCGTCACAACCCATCTATACCTTCATATACAAGTTACATTGAGGATCATGGGGCTCTCAGGAGTTACATAACAGGCGCACAGTCAGTAAGTGAATGTCAGAGGTGGAGTTTGAACTCTGTTCTTCCTGACTCTGAATCTGCCTCTCTATCCACCACACTGTGCTGTGTCTGGGTGGGGTAGGAGAATAGGATGGGTGGGGAACAGTATGTACAGTAAATGAAATGTCTAAGGAAAATGAAGAAATGTTGAAAAGGCTCTGTATTTTATTATGAAAGTCATTAAGATGACAATGGGGAAACACTGTAAATCCATTATTCCTAGTCGTTCATTTATACTATCTCCCTTTCTGTATTAAAGTCCATCAGGTGACACCATGTATAGAACACAGAAACCGGAGTCAGGAAGACCTGAATTCAAATCTGGTCTCAAACACTAGCTGTGTGGCCCTGAGCAAGTTTCTTAAACTCTCTGTGTCTCCTTTTCCTCAGCCGTAGAATGGGGTAATAACTGAACCTTCCTCTCAGGGTTGTTGTGGAGATCAAATGAGGTAAAATTTGTAAAGCACTTAACAAATGCCTGGCACATAAAAGGCTCTTAATAAATGTTTGTTCCCTTCCCCATATTCATTTTTTAAAAAACCTGAAGGATTTGTGCCACGGGTATAGAATTAGTGGTTTGGCAAATAAACTCAGTCTTTTAAGATTTAAGGAGTTCAAGATAACATCTTTGATGCTCTTAACAGCCAAATCCATGCAGGGGGAAATTACACTGCCCAGCCACAGTTTACAACAATAATTACAGTAGCTAGGTGCCATGGTAAATAAGGCACTGGACCTGGAGTCAGGAAAACCTGAGTTCAAAACTAGCCTCAAACAGTTACTAGGTATATGACCTTGAAAAAGTCACTTAACCACTGTCTCTCTTAGTTTCCTCATTTGTATAATAGGGATAATAACAGAAACTACTTCCTAGGCTTTTGAGAAGATCAAATGAGGTATTATTTGTGAAGATCTACATAAATGCCAGTTATAATGATTAGCTGTCCTGTTGCCCATGATGGGTGAGTGATTGAAAAATTGTGATGAAGTAACCCCAAATTCTACCCAACTCATCAGTGTGCTTTTCATCTGACCTTTCCTCTTCCTTGTCCATCCTCCATTACAGCTGTCAAATGGATGTGCCTAAAGCACAGCCTTGGTCGTGTTACTCCCATGCTTGAGAGGCTTCAATGTCTCCCCATTTCATATTAAGATAAACCATCAACTCCCCTTTCAATCTGTCTGACTACAGTCTCTCCTTCCAAGCTAATTACATATAGATTCTTCTCCTACACCCTACTCCAATCAAATTGGTCTACTTACTATAGTTTCCTATACATGAGAGTCTATTTCTTCTCTCCATGTCTTTGCACAAGCTGTCACTCAATGCCTGGAATAATCTCCTCCTCACTTCTGACTCCCTTCAAGGCTCAGCTCAAATACTGATGCAAGAGACCTTTCCTGATTCTGTTAGCTTTCGGAGTGATTCCAAAATCTCTTTGTAATTCTTTTATATCCAACTAATATTTCCTTATTAGCATTACTACAATGCCTGGTATGTAGTAGGTGCTTAATAAGTATTTATTGATTGACTATTAATGAATATGTTATATCTTGCCAGTAAAATGTAAGATCTTAAAGGCAGGAACTATCTTGTGTTTGTCCACATATCCTCAGTACCTAAAACAGTCCTTGCCACACAGAAGATACCTAATAAATGTTTTTTGATGGACTGATATAATTTACTGTCATTACTGGAAAACAGCTTAATGGCTTCATCTTCTTATCCCCACAAAAGTACATTGGGTACTGAAGTTTTTATGTCCAAATGCAGTGGTCCTCCTTTGCTAGAATTAAAACTAGATCACATTTTCACCCTTTCAAATATAGGATCTCATGTCAAATTTTGTGCAAGTTGGCCTCTCCTTAGACTATTTCTGTTCCATGAGATGAAGATGCTTGCAATCTTTCCCCATCTTCATTCATTATATTTTGCAAATTGCCTTACATGCTAAATCATTCTTGTCTTTAGGTGCCAAGTATCTCTACTTGGCAAAGACATCCGGGAGTATTGAGCTTTCTCCTTATGGCAACTATTTTATAGGTTATACTTTTCAAAGAAATCAGAATCAGTATCTTTCCTTTATCCACTTGCCATTTTCATTCAAAAGCTTGTCTTCAATAGTTTGAATTGGAGCTGCTTTAATTCCATACCATGTCTTTTCACTTAATTTTTTCCTAAATTTATGTTGATTTCAACCTTTGCTTTAATTATGAATTCTTGTAGACACTGATTTGGGAGTGATTCATCAGGAACCAGTCTTTCCTTCCAATATTTTTTGTGATGTTGCTCAGTGCTCACCATGTCTAGTTTTATCTGACTCTTTCTTGTAGAACAAACTTGAGGTTTCTGAGTGGGTCATTCTTTTATTTCTTGGATATTTTCTGGCATATCCTTCAGATTCCTCTATGCTCAATTTCCCAATGAAGACATCAAGTGTCAATTACTTGGTACAAAGAAAGAGTTCTTAGCCATTTTTGTGGTGTGGACCCATTTGGTAGTACAATGAAGCCTGTGGACTTGATCTCAGAATAATGACTTTAAGAAATGGAAAGAAATGCTAAATTTCATTTGGAGGTTAATGAAACAAAGATACGTTTTTCCCATGTAATTTCATGGGTGAAAATCTCTTCGTGAATTCCTGGATCTAAATTTAGGAATCCTTGGTTGAGAGGTTCTTGTGAAAACCTTTGCAGAATCTCTCTATTTCTTTGTCCTTTGCAACAGATATTACTACATCAATTGTAGCTACCTTTGTGGCAGTCTTTTCTTGCTCACGCTCATCATCAACATTGCAGTTACAGAACAGGACATACTTTGCCCACTCCCCAATTATCCAAGGAAAACCTGGAGACTTTCCATGAAACTGTTAACTTCTTTATGCCTTCTGTTTTCTTTCTATGAGGAAATACCAATAGTGATTGGTTCCATTCCTCCAATATAATAGCAATCCCTTGGCTTATGGATAAAGTTCTCACACATAAAAGGCAATTAAATTACTATTTAGAGAGATATGGACTAGACCTGTGATACTATAGTTACCACTGGTATTCCTTCTCAGGTGAGGAAATGCTCTCTACCAGAACCTTCTCTGCAATTTATACCCTTAGAAAGTTGTCAAGAACACTGAGAGTTTAAGTGATCATGCAGCTGGTATAAATCAGAAGCAGAACTTGAACACAGGTCTTCCTGGCTTCAAGTCTAATTAAAAGATTGAGTCCATCCATTGTGATTCATCTCCCTCTTCTCTCTAGTTCTATACTGGGGAGCTTAAAATTCCACAAAGACTTTTGGGACACTCTACATGTCACCTCAGCAGCATCACCTATTCTCTCTTCCTTTAATCTAGTGTTAGAGAAAGAATTGGTCCCTCTCTTTGTCAATAGCAACCCTTCTACTAGTTCCTGTACTATCATGCCCTGTCTAAGAGCTTTCCCCTTCAATCTCCAATCTGTTCCTAATTTTAAATTTCTCTTTATCAGCTAGTTCTTTTCCTATTGCTTAAAAACATGCCCAAACTGCCTCATAAAAAAAAAACTTCTTAGTTTGTAATACCATCCTTTCAAGCCATAAACCAGTATTCTTCCTCCCTTTGGAAGGCAAATGTCTTTTAAAAACTATTATTTATTGCCTCTATTTTCTCACTTCGAAAATCCTTGCAATCCAGCTTCTGTCACAAATATTTGACTGAAACCTCTCTTTCCAAAGTCTTTAGTGATCCCATCATTACTAAATCCATTGGCCTTTTCTCAGCCCTTAGCCTTCTTGGCATCTCTTCAGCATTTCACTGTTAACCTCCTTCCTTTTTTGGGTACTTCCTCATTCCCAAGTTTTGGCAATAGCTTTGTGTTGTGATTCTCCTACCTAGATTTGCACTTCTCATTCTCCTTTGCAAGACCATCACCCATGCTATTCTGAGTTGAACTTGACTCAGGTTAGACCCTTAGTGGTATAGGTTCAATATGGGAGCAAAATGAGGCTTTTGTGGGTCACTCAACAATTAACAAAAGGATATTTGCAAAGCCATGTCTGGAGGAGGATATTCACCAGAGATGGATATGGAAGACAACAGATGTGCATTTAGCTAGGTGCAACTCCCTTGCCTGAGCTGCCCTTTCTCATCAAGTGTCAGAAAGGGTGCCTAGAACTCCTTGTGACTGTTTCATACTCAGATGATGAGGAAGTGAAGTCCTCTGAGTCTCTAGGATGGTCTCAATAACTTTTTATTTTTTGGAGAGGGGAAGGCAAGGCAATTGGGGTTAAGTGACATGCCCAAGGTTACACAGCTAGTAAATGTGTCAAGCGTCTGAGGCCAAACTTGAACTCAGGTCCTCCTGACTTCAGGGCTGATGATCTATTCACTGCACCACCTAGCTGCCTGTCTCAATACCTTTTAAGAGAAAACTTGCTTAATTTACATGGAGGCAGGGATTAGGATAATGTTCCCACCACACATAGCCAACTCACTCCAACTGAGTGTGTCCCAGGATTCTGTCCTGGGCCCTCTTGTCTTGCTGTACAACTAGGTGGGACAATGGATAGCGTGCTGGGCCTGAAGTCAAGAAGATCTGAGTTCTAATCCAGCCTGAGAAATTTACTAGTTGCATGAGCTTACGCACACCACTTAAGCTCTGTATGCCTCAGTTTCCTCTTGTGTTAAATGGTGATAATAATAACATCTACCCTCCAGAGTTGTTGTGAGGATCAAATGAGGGAATATTTGTAAAGCA
The DNA here is from genome assembly GCA_028627135.1 of Pseudochirops cupreus. Classification (NCBI taxonomy): domain Eukaryota; kingdom Metazoa; phylum Chordata; class Mammalia; order Diprotodontia; family Pseudocheiridae; genus Pseudochirops; species Pseudochirops cupreus. The sequence continues at coordinate 50,575,471 of CM053584.1, read as the reverse complement.
GTTAGCCTGCCACATAGTAGGTATTATATAAATACTAGCTAGCTATTATTATTATTTCTTCCAGTGACCTCTTTACTTTCTATGGGTTCCACTATTATTACTAGGCGAATGAAGTCCAAATTGAAAGCCCCCACCTCTCTCCTAAATTACAGTCCCAAATCCCTGTTGGCCAGATAGACATCTCTAGCTGAATGATGTCCCATAGGCATCCCAAACTCAGTAAGTCCAAGCTAGAATTAATTTTCTTTTTCCCTAGACCCTTTCCTCTCCTCATTTTCACTATAAGAGAGAAGGAAAAGGAGGAAATAGCCTATCTTCCTAATAGGAGGAGCCAGGAATAATGACAACTTCAGGTTATCTTTGGTACTATAGATCTCCCCACACACCCACCCACCATCCTTTATTTCAGCCAGCATTCCCATCCTACTTATGTATCTGGATTATATTCACCTGGTAAAAATTCCAAAATACCACATATTTCCAGTGTATTCTAAACCATTAATGAAGGCGTTTCTATAGTGATCCTTAGGTGTTGTCCAACCACTCTAGTTCATTAACAGCATAACTTTGGGAAGACTTCAATCGTCCAACCAAGAAATGTTTATTGAATGTCTATTCTTCAATTCAGTGCTGGATACATGAGTGCAGGGGTTGGTGGGGTACAGATGCAAAAGAAATACAGATGTGGGCCTTGTTTTCTTAGATCTTATAATATAGTTGGGTAAACAAGGTGTGTGGACGTGAAATAATTAGAAACCAATTGAAGTCCCCAAATCTCATATTCCCAGAATCCATCTAGTCCATATGGGACCTGAATAAGAATCTCTACAACATACCCCAAAGGTGACCACCAGCCTTCACTTGAAGATCTCCAGAACAAGGAAGGCCTCTACCTCCTGAGGCAGCCCAATCCTCTCTGTGATAGCTTCACCTTTGCAAACTCACTCATACATGAACCCTTTTCTCCATCTTAAAAAGCCATATCTGGTCCACGCCCTCATCTTCACATCCTTGGACTATCATAACAGTTTATATGCTGTTCTCCCTACCTCCATCTCTCCCCTTTCTGATTCATCATCTGTTCAACTTCAAAGGTGACTTTTCTAAAACTTAGATCTGACCATGACACTTTCAATTCAGTGGGCTCCAGTGGCTCCTTAATCCCCCCTGCCTGGATCAAATGCAAATGTCTCCATTTGGCATTGAAACCATGACCACATCTCTCCCTACTTTTCCAACCTTCTCGTCCTTTATTCCTCTCCACAAAGTCAGCAATCCAGCTATGGTCCATCTGCAGCTCCTCAAAGAGAACTTTCCACCTCCTGGCTCTTTGCCTTTACCCTGGGGGCCCCCTGTGCCCAGAATTCTCTGCCCTCTCACCACCATCCTTTAGTCTCCCTGGCTCAAATTCCTCCACTGTCAAGAGTCTTTTCAGTCTCCTCCTCTGGCCATGCCTCTCTTTCACATAAACTTCCATCTACTCTGCATATATCTTATGCATTCCTAGTTATTTATATGTTGTCTTTTCCATTAAAATGTAAACTGCTTCAAGGTAGAGATGACTTTTGTCTTTCTTTGTATTTCCAACACTTAGTGCAGTGCCTGGTATGTGGTAACCATTTGGTAAGTAAATGTCTGTTGATTGACTGGTTCGTTGACTTTACCTGAAACCTAAATCTTCCATCTTCTACTTCTCATTGCTCCTTGATCTGTTAGTTTATTTATTTATTTGGGGGGTAAGGGAGGACAAGACAAATTTAACCCCTCTTCCACGTGATAATCCTTTATGTGTTTATACATCCTTCCTTGAAAATCTGCAATGTGGGAGAAAGATCAGTTTAAATTCTAAATTGGGTACGGGCTCTATATGTATCAGAGTTCAGGGAAGGAAGAGCTCAATATAGGCTGATGCAACTGGGAAAGAATTCATGGAAAAGGAGACCCTGTAAGATGAGTTAGATTTAAATCTTTCTTTTTTGTTTTTTGGTTTTTTGCGGGGGGCAGGCAGGGCAATTGAAGTTAAGCAACTTGCCCAAGGTCACACAGCTAGTAAGTGTTAATTGTCTGAGGTCAGATTTAAACTCAGGTCCTCCTGACTTCAAGGCCAGTGTTCTATTCACTGCACCACCTAGCCGCCCCAAATTAGTTAGATTTAAATGAAGGGAGAGTGTGAGGGAAGATTTTTCTGGGAGAGATAACAGTATGAGCAAAGGCCCAGAGGGGAAACCTTGAGCACAGTATGGGTAGAGGACAATGAGGAAAAGTGGCCTGATTGGAGGGGAAGGTCTATGTTAGAGCAAAGCTGTAAGTAGCATGTGGTGAATGGAGTTAAGTAATGGGCCAAATTTAATCACTGTAAATTAAATAGTGATTAAAGTAATGTTCCACAACTGGGCTGAAACTAGCAGCTGCTTGAGTAAAAGGTATGGAGCATGACTGGACAGCATTATTTTTTTTTTAATGGATTTAGTACAGTACCATCTCCATGTCAGCAACACTGATAAAACAGCATGAAAATCCAGTACCCATAAGCAGTATTGAGACCCATAGTGTCTTGAATGAAAAGATGGTCTCACTGTGGTCTGGGAAGATCTTATCTTACATGGTGTACTGTGATCAACTCTGGGTGCCGAATTTTAGCAAGGACATTAGGAAGCAGTGAACAAAAGACTGAATTATATGATTTCTATAGATTTATAAAACCAGAGGAGTTTATGATGGAAGTTCAGGAGCACTGTAAAATATTGTTGTTGTTCAGTCATTCAGTCTCTTTGTGGATAATAGCGTGCCAGGACCTTCTGTCCTCTCTCTCTTGGAGTCTATTCAAGCTCATGTTCTTTACTTCCATGACATGATCCATCTTATCCTCTGCTGACCCCTTTTCCTTTTGCTTTCATTCTTCCCCAACATCAGGGTTGGGAACATAAACAGCATAAACTTTTTGGTCAATGTATAATATGTAAAGATGTAATGGGAACTACCTCACATCACTACTGACTGAAAAATGTTTACTCAGTTCCTAGCTACACAGAACCTTAGCCTACCAGTGCAGATCAAAAGCTTGCCATCAGGGCAGTTAGGTGGCACAGTGAATAGAGCACCAGCCCTGGAGTCAGGAGGACCTGAGTTCAAATCTGACCTCAGACACTTAACAGTTACTAGCTGTGTGACCTTGGGCAAGTCACTTAATCCCAATCGCCCTGTCTTCCCCCCTCCAAAAAAAAAAAAGCTTACTGTCTTTCATAAATGAAGTCAATAAACATTTATTAAGTACCTACTATGTGTTAGGCACTGTGCTAAACACCAGAGTATACAAAGAAAGGCAAAAATCATCTCCATCTTTAAGGAGCTTAAAATCTAATGGGGGAAACAAAATAAATTAACTGTATACAAACAAGATATGTAAAGTGCTTTGTAATATATTCATATAAATATACCTATTATTCGTATATAGTTGGTTGTATGTTTATTACGAACATACATATACATATATATACATATGTATATGTACATATGCATGCATATACATGTATACGTGTGTGTTGTTCATTCTTCATTCTCAAAGAGGACCAATGACATCATGAGGGCAATGCCTTGACTTGTGTGTGAGTTGGATTTAAATGAGGTCTACGTGAGGACAAAATGAAGATATTCAACAGAGGGCAGACGCAAACATTGAAGAACACTGTGAAAGAATTCTTGCAGAAAGTGAGGGAAGCCGGGAGCAGAGGTGAAAAGGAAGGGGAATTCCAGTCCTGGAGATCAGCCAGGGAAAATGCATGGAGTCTGGGGAATAGAAAGAAGTCCTGAGTCACCACTGGATTTGGATTACAGAGTATTTTTGTATTTCTGTTGCATAATGTCATTTATTTAATGTTATTTCCTAATAGAATATAAGCTTCTAGAAACAATATTAAATGAAGGACTATATGCAACGTGTACACAAAAATGCAAGATAACTTCTAGGAGAAAGGTACTAGCAGCTTGGGGGCTCAGGGGAGCTGCCTATAGAGGCAGTACTGCTGTACTTGAGCAGAGTTTTGAAGAAATGAATGGACTCTTAAGAGATGGAAGTGAATGAATTCTGTGCATAAGGAACAATCATTACAAAGGAAATTGAGATAGAATATCATTTATAAGGAACAACATGGAGGTCAGTATGGCTGGAGTACAGAGTGCAGGAAGAGGAGTAAGGAATAACAAAGTTGGAAAGATAGATTGGGGCCAGGTTGTGAAAGAGGGCTAACACTCTGTCTCTGCCAAGAACAGAGGAACTAATAAAAAAAAAAAAAACCTTAGAGGACCTTAAGGATAGTTTTGTCCTCCAAAGGGTAGAAAAAGCAAAGAAGGAGATCACTATTAGGCACCACTTTATGACTACCTAGAAGGAACTGGTAAAGAAGAAATGGTAAGAACTTTGTGGGGAAGAGATCACTCCAGCTGAGAAGGATTCATAATAGAGAAGGAAGAGAAAGCAGGACACAGTCTAACATATAGCTTAGATTTTCAGAGAACTTGTTTCAAAGGGTGAAAATAAAGAACAGCTAAGAGTCCTTATCCTAAAATTTTATAGGAGAAATAAATCCATGAACTAAATGAAAACAATTTCAATGAGAAGGGAAAAGGGAGAACTGGCTTATCAGTGTTGTGAAAAAAGAAGTTCTTGGCATGTTTTACAAATGTCAAATGGTACAAAACTAGCAGATATAGAGATTATGTTAGATGACAGAATTAGGATACAAAAAGGTCTCAACAGACTGGCATGATGGACTGAACTTACTGAACTGAGATTTAATAGGGATAAATGTGAAGTCCTACACTAAGACGGAGAAAAAAAATCAATTTCACAAGAACAAAATAGAAGACTCCTGGTTAAATGGGAGGCCTCCTCAAAGAAATACAGGAGTTTTAGTGGACTGCAGGCTCAATGTAAGTCAACAATGTGATTTATCAACAGAAGCAACACACACAAAAAAAACTCCCAATATGATCTTGGACTGTATTGAGATCCATGGTGTCCAGCATTCAGTAAGTGATAGCCTTGTTTTACTTTGTTCTGGTTAGACTAGATCTGGAATATAATTAATAATAATTATAATTATAGTAGTATTTCTATAGTGCCCAATATCTGCCAGGCACTGTGCTAAATACTTTAGAAATTTTATCTCATTTGATCCTCACAATAACTCTGGGAGGTAGTGCTATTGTTATACTCATTTTACAGTTGAAGAAACTGAGGCAAATAGGGTAAATGACTTGCCCAAGGTCATGCAGCTAATCAGTGTCTGAAGCTGGGTTTCATCTCAGGTTTTCCTGAGCACTCTTTCCACTGTGCCACCTAGCCCCAGGAATATTGTGTTCAGTTCTGGATGACACATTTTAGGAAGGACATCGACAAGTTGGAAGGGGTCTAGAAGTAGATGACCAAAATGGCTTCACACTGAGCCATTCCATATGAACATTGCTTAAAGAAACCGCCTGTTTAACCTTGGAAAAATTATGGTGATTACATAATAGTTGTCGTCAAATACTTAAGATATTACGAAATGGAAGAGGGATTGGTCTTTGTGTTTCAACCCAGAAAAAAGAAGCAGAAGCCACAAAGAGGCTGGTTTAGGCTGACACAAGGAAAAGCTTCCTAAAAGAAATGGGCCATCACAAGAAGTGGTGGAGGAGGCCCATTTCACTAAACATCTACAACTCAAGATTGAATGACTACTTATTTAGGATGTTGTAAAGGGGATTTCATATCAAGGAAAGGTTAGGGCCTATCTCTGAAGGTCCATCAGACTCCAAGATTCTGGGTTTGTTTCTTGATAAAAACTACTTATGGCTTTGTTACTGTTTTTGTCCTTGGATGCTTTTCATTCAGCCAGTCCGTAAGCATTCATTAATGACCACAGGCCTTTGGACTTTCCAGAATCAGCTAAGAGTCAATGATTCAGAGACTATACCAATAGTCTGAGGGTTACCAATACTGAACATAATTTGAGATAACCTGAGATAAGAACCCAGTTATAGAGATACCTCCAAAGGGTCAGGATCAGCAGGAGATAAAGGGATCACAGAGAGACCCCTTTCTTCTAGATTCCTGGATTGCTGGGTCTCTTATTAAATGATTTCATTTTTGTCCCTCTTGGATCTTGGAATTGAATAGATTCCCATATATACATACAGAGATATTGTGCAGACCTCTTATTTGTACAAATTGAAGAGTCACAGAATTTTGAGATGGAAGGAATATTGGAGATCAACAGCCCTACCCTCTCAGCAAACTGGGGCCCACAGAGATGTTGCCCAAGGGCATGTAGATAGTGTTTAAGAAAGAGGACTAACCCCTGGCCATAGCTCATGAAGATTATGTAATCAGTCCTTTCTATCACTTTCCCCAATGCCTAGCAAGCTCAAGTCTTTAAGAAATGAAAAACAGCTAGGTGCTCAGGGAATTGTTGGGGATCCCGATGATCCCCACAGGATGAGCTACCTGTGGGTGCCTGGCCAGAGAGCTTCACATTTACTTACCCTCATATGAGAAACCCTTTTAGAAACACATCACTAAAGGTTGCGCCCTCTGGGAGAGACCACTAGAATTCTTTCTTTATTGCATAATGTAATAGGAAAACAGAAAACAAAAGTGGTTTGCATTTGGTTGATAATTCCTCATCTTAAGCTTTCTCTTTCCCACTTTCCAGATTTGTCTCCCAAGAGGCTGCTGATCATTTACATCTCTTTTTACCTCGGAAGTCCACCCAAATTTTCAGCAATTCTTCTTAAGGAAATATTATAACCCTTCCCTCCTTCCACCCTCTTCCCTCATTAGGCTCCTTTCCTTTCAGCTATGTCTCAGAGCTTCCCCTAAAAACCTCTTTTCTTCACCTTGCTTTTCTCTCTCTCTCTTGTAATTGCTTTATTTATCTGTTCTTCCTTACCTCCCACAGCCCTGTGACAAATTCATTTGAAAATAACTCTAGTGAATCACCCCCCCAAAAAGTCTTGCATTCCATTTATATGAACCTTTCTTTCTGCAAGGGGCACAGAGAGGTCAACACAGGTACAACCTCTTTCTGGTGCCCAATCTTGAACAATATAGACTGTTATAAGAGGATTGGAGAATTCTTTGGCCTATGGCTTCAATTACCTGCTGCGACTCTACATTAAAAGAGACTGATTATCTACTTTGTAAATAAACAAGTCCGGAATTATTCTGGTGCTGTCCTTTTGTAATCATAGAGTAATAATAGTAATACTAACAATCGTAGCAATAATAATCAGTAATAATAATAAAGAGTAATCATCAATAGTAATGTTAGTAATAGTTACGATCATAGTAATAATAATAAG
>CM053584.1:50538222-50567630 GCA_028627135.1 Pseudochirops cupreus | reverse complement strand
GTAGTAATAATAATAAATAGTAATCATCAATAGTAATGATTGTAATCGTAATGATTGTAGTAATAATAATAAATAGTAATCATCAATAGGAATGATTGTAATAGTAACAATCATAGTAAGAATAATCAGTAATAATAACAAATAGTAATCATCAATAGTAATGATAACAATAATTAATAATAATAATAGGTAGACATTTTCATTACTTTAAGGTTTGCAAAAACTTGACTCATATTATCTCATTTGATTGCACCAGCAATCCCTAAGGTAAGCAAGCCTTTTACCTCAGTCTACAGATGGGGAAACCGAGTCCAAAAGAAGCTGAATGGCTTGCCCAGGGTAATATAGTTAGTGTAGGAAACAAAAGAAGGAATTCTGTTTCTGCAGAATTAAAACTACTCCCAGCTCTGAGTTATAACAGGATGTAAGTCAGAGGTAACTAATCAGAGCTGTGACCTAGCAGAGCCAGGCTTCTGATTAAATAAAAGGTCAGACACTTGTATGCATGCTTAATGAGCTATTTGAGGAGGAACATGTCAAGTAAGAAAACATGAAGTGGGAGGTTCAGGAGGTTGCATCTAGCCAACAGAGAGCAAGGGGGCACAATTCGAATTGGGAACAGAGCATAAAAAGTCTTGCATTTGTCTGAGCAAGTGTACTCCGTTAGGGAGTTACCCATTCGCTAGGAATATAAAATAAAATGAGAACTTTCCTGGCTTCACAAGTATTGTTCTTTCTAGAGTGAGCACGTTTCTCACATTAGGAAGTATTTGAGGCAGGATTCGAGCTCAGGTCTTCCTGATTCCACATCCAATGCTTTACACAGTACACCACCTACCAATACCCTCAGATGATGGACAAAGAAAATAAAGAGGAAATTCCAACCTCAGTCACACGCTTGTTACCCCAGATGCCTAAGACTGGGTAGGAGGGGATTGAAAGCATTTGCTAAATTTCAAGGGTTTGGGTGGCTGTTTCTTGTGATTCGTTACAGTTTGTTGTTTATCTGTGGATTCTGAACTGACCATTCTCTGCATGTTGCTCATCTCCTCTGGACTGTCAACCAGAGTTATGGCTCCCTTAGGGTGAGTTGTGTTCTGAGAAAATGCCAGCTCAGCTGAGAAGTAATGAGTATGATGCTGCGGTTTCTTTTAAAGACATTTTCTCACAATTTGCCCTCAGCAAAATAGCTGTTCCCCTCAAAGGCCTGCTAAGTAAGTAGTGAAGGCTGTTTGTTCCATGCTGAGGAAGTCATGGAAAGAAATAGGCAGCTTGAGTCAGGGGATCAAGCATTAAGGATGAGTTCTCCGGCTTTCGGGTTGAAAGTCTGTGAGGAGAAGGGGAGGCAAAGAACCCACAGAAAAACTCTAAGCATCACCAGCTCTGAATCTTCCACTTAAGGAGTTTTTGGTGGTGGTGATGGTGATGGTGGTGGTTGGTCAGTTGTTTTTTGGGGTTTGTTGTTATTGTTGCTGTTCACTTTAAGACTAAAACTGGTCAGTCACTGCAGTTTTTGAGTGTTCTCAGTAACCATCAACCTCATCCAAGTGCAAAGGGTTTCTATAACCCGTGTGTTCCAGCCATAAGAAGGCAGTTTTGTGGCATTCTATAATACAAGTGGGGCTTTCGTTGCCTCTGAGCCCCTCCCTGAATCAAGAACCACAAAAGAGTGTCTATCAGAAACTGGGGGATTTTGTACTTTCAGAATGCCCTAGCTGAGGAAGACACAAGGAACTCTGGAGCCAGCGATGGTAAAGGGACCCGGGAAAATGGTCAGAAAACAATTACAGGATACCCCTGTACTAAAAGCAGTACAAAAAAAAAAAACCTAAGACTTGAGACAGTGCCCCTACCCACCCCATGCCAGGAACACAGGCCAAACTTTAACATAAAGTTCAAAATCAAGAAATAGAGTAGAAAATGAGTAAACAAAAAAGGAACTTGGCCACAAAAAGCTATGATGGTGACAGGGAAGATCTAGACACAAACTCAAAAGAAGACAGTGAGATCAAATCAACTACAAAGAAAAATTATGAACTAGACACAAGCCCAAAAAGAATTCCCAAAAGGGTTTAAAAAAGCTATTTCAAAATCAAATAAGAGTTGTAGAAGAAAAAATGGGTAAAGAAATTAAAGGAATGGAAGAAAATTTGAGAATAAAAATAACAGGTTGGTAAAAGAATCACAAAAAAAGATACGAGGAAAATAATACCTTAAAAAAGAGATTTGGCCAAATGGAAAAAGAAGTACAAAAATTAACTAATGAAAAATAATTCCTTTAAAATTGCAATTAGGCAAGTAGAAGTGAATGACTCCATGACATATCAAGAAACAAAGTCAGAAGAATGAAAAAATAAAAGAAAATGCTAAATATTTCATAGGAAAAAAACTGATCTATGATACTTTAGGAGAGATGCTTTGAGAATTATTAAACTATTTGAAAGCTATGATCAAAGAAAGAACCTAGACATCATATTTCAAGAAACTATCAAAGAAATCTGCCCCAACATCCTAAAACTAGAGGATAAATAGAAATTAAAAGACTCTATCAATCATCACCTGAAAGAGATCCCAAAATGAAAACTTCCAGGAATATTATAACAAAATTCCTAAACTCCCAAGTCAAAGAGAAAATACATCAAGCAATCAGAAAGAAACCATTCAAATACTGTGGATCCATAATCAACATCACACAAGATTTAGCAGCTACCATGTTAGAGGATCAGAGAACTTTGAATATGATATTACAGAAGGCAAAAGGATCACAACCAAGAATAACCTACCCACAAAATTGAGTACAATCCTTCAAGGGAAAAGGGGATTTTAATAAAATAGAGGATTTACAAGCCTTTCTAATGAAAAGGCCAGAGCTGTATAAAAATTTTGACTTTCAAATACAAGACTCAAGAGAAACATGAAAAGATGAAGATGAAAGAGAAACCATAAGGGATTCAATAAACTTTCTATATGGGAAGATGATAATGTAACTTGTAAGAACTTGATCATTATTAGGATTCTACATAGAAGGATTCTACATAGAAAGAAGGCATGGGGTGAGTTTGATTATGTTGGGATGATGTAAAAAAAGTAGATAGGTGAGCAAAAGGAATGCCCTGGGAAAGGTGGGGCAAGAGAGAGGAAGAGTGAGGAAAACTATCTCAGATAAAAGAGGCATACAAGGAAAAGCTTTTACGGTGGAGGAGGAAATGATGCATGGAGTGGGCAGCACTTGAATATCACTGACATCTAAATTGGTTCAAAGAGGGAAAATTACTTATATACATATGTACATAAATACATGCATACATACATACACAATTGGTAATAGAAAGCTATTTTGCCTCACAGAGAAATAGGAGGAAAAGGGCAAAAAGTGAAAAGGGGCAATGAAAACAAGTAGGATAGGTAAAAGAAGACCATGGTCAGAAACAGAACAGACTTTAGAGGAAAGATGAAAGAGATAAAGAGAGAGAGAGAGAGAGAGAGAGAGAGAGTGAGAGAGAGAGAGAGGAAGAGAGAGAAAGAGAGAGAGAGAGGAAAATATAATGGAGAGAAATATACAGTTAGTGGTCACAACTGGTAATGTGAATGGGATCCATACACCCATAAAACAAAAGTGGATAGCAGAATGGATTAAAAACCAGAATCTACTAATATGTTGTTCATAGGAAATACAACTGAAGCTAACAGACAGCTAAAATAAGGGGTTGGAACAGAATCTATTATGCCTCAGCTGAAGTAAAAAGGAAAAAAAAGGCAGAGGTGGCATTCACAATCTCAGACAAAGCCAAAGCATAAAAAGAAATAAATATGATCAAAAGGTATGAGCAGGAAAGCCACATCTGCTAAAAGGCACAGCAGACAGTGAAATCATATCAGTACTTAACATATATGCTCCAAATGGTGTAGCATCCCAATTTTTAAAGGGAAAGTTCAATGGATTGCAGGAAGAAATAGACAGTAAAATTGTACTAGTGGAAAATCTCAGTTAGATAAATCTAACCACAAAATAAATAAGAAAGAGGTCAAGGATATCAATAGACACTTAAAAAGTTAGCTATGATAGATCTCCAGAGAAAACTGACAGAGAATAGAAAAGAGTACACCTTTTTCTCAGCTATACATGGCAACTTCACAAAAATTGACCATGTATTAAAGTATAAAAAGCCCACAACCAAATACAGAAAAGCAGAAATATATACACACCCTTTTCAAATATATATAATATATATAATATAATATAATAATAAGAAAATTACATTTGATAAAGGGCTGTAGAAGCATAGATTGAAAACAAATTGGAAACTAAACAATCTAATCTTAAGGAATGAGTGGCTCACAGAGAGGCAGGGACAGCTCTACACCCCTTGCCAGCAGGAAGCACTTTCAGAAGCTGAGACCTTTGCCCTTTACCCCAAAGGAATTTGGGTTCCATTTGTTTGAGGGGGGAATGATGAGGTACAGGCTCTGGGAAACTCCTTGAAGCCTGATTAAATCTTCCCACTTCATGAGGCATTTGCAGAGGCCATAAGTTTTTCATTGTGGCTGGGCCCAAACCTCTGTTACTAGCCTAGCCCTCCATTGTCCATATATTTTCCACCCTTGAGCCTATCAAAATATCAATCCACCCTTGCATTGACCTCATTAACTCCTCCTGAAGACCTTCCCCAAACTCATTACTGGAGTATGACCTCATTGACTCCTCCTGAAGACCCTCCCCAAACTCCTTCTATAGACCACCGCCGCTAGATTCCTCTGTACATAAGAACCCCTCTTCCCTCCATGTGGTGTGAGAGTGCCATAGAATGACTTAGCACAGACTTGCTCTGTCTTGCTTGCCCAATGCAAGCATCACAGATACCTGCTCTCCTTAAAAGCCTACCTAATATGGTGAACTTTTAATGAACTTTCAACAAACTTTGCTTTTCTTTGGCTGCAAAAAAAAAAAAAAAGAATGAGAGGGTCAAAGAACAATTCATAGAAACAATCAATAGTTTCATTAAAAAGAATGACAATATTCCAAATTTATGAGTTGCAGGCAAAGCAGTACTTAGAAAATCTCTATCTCTAAATACACACATCAATAAAAGAGAAAAGAAGTAGATCAATGAATTGGGCACGCAACTAATAAAACTAGAAAAAGAACACATTTAAAACTCCCCAATTAAACACCAAAATAGAAATCCTGAAAATCCAAGGAGAAATTTATAAAAATTACTTTTTAGAAACCCATTTAACTAATTAATAAAATGAGGAGCTGGTTTTATGGGAGGAAATAATAAAACAGATACATCATTGGTTAATTTGATTTTTAAAAGGATAGCATCAGAAATGAAAAGGGTGAATGTACCACCAATGAAGATAAGTTAAAGCAATTATTAGGAGCTATTTTGTCCAATTTTATGCCAGTAAAACTGGCAATTAAAGTGAAATGGTTGAATATTTACAAAAATATAAACTGCATTGATACACAGAAGAGGAAATAGAATTCTTAAATAAACCTATCTTAGAAAAAGAAATTGAACAAACCATAAAAGAGCTTTCTAAGGAAAAAAACTCTAGAACCATAGAGATTTATAAGATAGTTCTACCAAATGTTTAAGGAACAATTAATCCTAATACTACATAAATCCTTTTTAAAGTCCTACTAAACTCCTTTTGTGACATAAATATGGTTTTGATGCTCAAATATAAAGGGAGCCACATTTATAAAAATAAGAGCCATTCTCCAGTTGATAAATTATCAAAGAATATGAACATACAGTTTTCAGAAGAAATTAAAGCTATCAATAGTCATATGAAAAAGTGCTCTAAATCTCTATTGATTAGAGAAATGAAAATTACAACAACTTTAAGATACCACCTCACATCCGTCAGATTGGCTAATAGGACAGAAAAAGAAAATGACAATTGCTAGAAGGGATGTGCAAAAATTGAGATACGAATGAATTGTTGGTGGAGTTGTAAAGGGATCCAACCATTTTGGAAAATAATTTGGAACTCTGCCCAAAGAGCTATAAAATGATGCATACCTTTTGACCCAGCAATAACATTACTACGTCTGTATCCCAAAGAGATCAAAGAAAAGGGGTAAGGACTTATTTGTACAAAAATATTCGTAACAAGTTTTTATGGTGGTAAAGACTAGAAATCAAGGGTTTGCTCATCACTTGAGGAATGGCTAAACAAGTTGTGGTATGTGCTGGTGATGGAATACTTTTGTGCTGGAAGGAATGATGAGCAGTATGGTTTTTAGAAAAACCTAGGGAGATTTATCTGACCTGGCACAAAATGAAGTAAGCACAACCAAAAGAACATTGTACACAATAACAACGATATTGTAAGGTTGATCAACTATGAAAGACTTAGCTACTCTGATCAGGGATCCATGATAAAAAGTGCTATCCCTTTCAGAGTGGGGCGAGGTGATGTCTGTGTTTTCTTTTGCTAAAAGGTAATATGGAAATACATTTTTTTGACTTCACATGTATAGTAAGTATCAAATTATTTGCCTTCTCAAGGGGCAGTGAGGGCCAGAAGAGAGGGGAAAATTCACAACTCAAAACTTTAAAAATGATTATTAAAATTATTTTTACAGTATTTGGGGAATATTTAATGAAATAAATAAAATATATTTTAAAAAATCAAGACACTGACATTTATGGAGAGAGGGAAGGAAAGTAACAAACATTTATTAAGCACCAGTTTAACAAGCTCTGTGCTAAGCAGCTATAACATTGTTTTCAAATAACTGTTTGGCATATAATTGTATCAAATTAACTAGTTATTTCAGTATTGGACAGGTATAGCTTAATTCTGTCAGCCTAAAGAAGTGAATCCTCGACCCAAAGTTTGAAGATCTGGGTTTAAATCCCTGTTCCTGCAATGACTAGTTATGTGAATATGAGCAAGTCACTCTATCCTAGAGGCGGTGGTGCAGTGGTTAGAATACCTGGATCTGGAACCAGGAAGACCTGAATTCAAATACTCAGACACTAGTAATTTGACCTGTGGCATGTCACTAAACTTCTCTGACTCAGTTTCCCTATCTATAAAATGGGAGTAATAATAGGATTTACTGGCCTGAGTTGTTTTGAAGATTGCACGAGATAATGTGTTGGCATCACCAAAAAGTGGCCTAAGATCTCATGAGTTAAAAACAATAAGCATTTTCAATGAATCACAACTAGCCTCTCCTGTAAACTTATGTGACTTAATGAACACATCCATGCAGGACAAAATCTTAGATGTGGGTCAGAGGATTTGGGTTCAAGTCCTTTCTCTGACATCTACCAGCTGTATGACATTAAGCATTCGATTTGAGTATTTGATTCCCCGTTTGCTATCCTTATACAACTTCCCTCACAGGGATGCTATGAGATGCAAATGAAATCATGGATACTAATTAAAAAAAAAAAACTTAAAGGAACACATGCCAGTTAAATGGTGCAGGATGTTAGAAAGCTTGACTTGGAATCAGAAAGATCTGAGTTTTAATCTTGCCACAAACACATACTAGCTATATGACCCTCAGCAAATCACTTAACCACTATTTCCCTCATTTTCCTTGTAAGTAAAATGGGTGTAATAATATCAGCTACTCCCCAGGGTTTCCATAAGGACAAAAATGAAGTAATATTTGCAAAATGCTTTACAAACTTAAAAGGGCTATATAAATGCCACCTATTATTGTAATGTAAATGTGAAGAAAGATGAAGATAATGATGATGTTGGTGATGGTGATGATGATGGTGTTGGTGGTGATGATGATGATGGCGATGGTGTAACCAATTGTGGTTTTATTGGAAATAGTTCCATTCCTCACAAAGCACTGGATTTGGAGTCAAAGGACCTGAGTTCAAATTCTGCTAATGCCATTTGACAGTTTTGGAAGAAAAACAACATTGTTATAAAAATATGCTGTGGTACTGAATTATTCTGCTTCAGACTGAATAACAAATCCTGATTCAACTCCCTCCGTGTTGTTTAGGTTGGATGCATAAAACTTTGCTGCACTATAGCTCCACATACTCCCACAGATATGCCCAAGATGAAACAAAGAATTTTCCCAACCCAGCTTCCTAAAGGACGGACTATCTCCCTTTGGTCTTTTCAAATACCACAGAACACTGGAACATCTGTATATTCTAAATATACCTGAAGAAGCTGCATAAGTCAAATCTATACCCTAGGAAAATAAAGGTGCTACCAATAAGCAATCTTCCTTAACATATTAATAAATTTCTTTCCCTTTCACTCTGGCCACACCTTTTATTTGACTTCCAGACTTGTGGACCTGCTAGTAGCAGGTCAGATTCTACTCTGCTTCTCATGGAATCCAGGTTGAGAAATCTGTCATGATCTTGTTGGGCAAGTATCTTATTTGTTTTAAGCCTTGGTTCCTCATCTGCAAGATGACTTTATTGGACTGGATAACCTCAAAGATCTTCTGTGGTTCTAACTCCATGATTCACTAAGACAAATGTCTATGATGATGGTGGGAGGAAGGACAGTGTGCTGTGGTAGGTAGAGATCTGGACTCAAAATCCCACCTGAGACATTTAATAACCATGTGACCTAGGATAAATCATTTAAATTCCCCAGGTCTTCATTTCTTCATAAAACAAGAGGGTGGCTAGGTGGTGAAATAGAGTAAAGCAGCACACTTGAAGTCAGGAAAGCCTAAATTCAAATCTGACCTCAGACACCTACTAGCTGTGTGACCTTAGATAAGTCACTTAACCTTTGTTTGCCTCCTTTTCCTGATCTGTAAAATGGGGATGATAATAATACCTATCTCCCAGGGCTGTTGTGAGGATCCAATTAGATAATAATTATAAAGTGCTTAGCACACTCCCTGGCACACAGTAGTTAGATATCATTATCTTCAGGAGGTATTAGATTCAACAACCTCTGGAAATCTATGATCTGTTGACATTGTCATTTTTTCATTTTGTAAAACAAACTTTTGCCATAGACTGTGATTTTGCTTTCTCTTCTATTAGCTTGGAAAAATGAGTTTGTTCAAGTGGCAGGGTGAGAAGGTAAACACTTCAGATTTTGCTTAGGCAGAGCTTGCTAATGGACTCTGTTCTGGATCACCAGTTGCCTTACTTAACAAGGATCAGTTAAAAAGCATACCCCTAAGCCATAATCACAAGCTTTTAGGGCTCAGGGGTGGGGAGTAGCCCCTTGAGAATAAGTGATTATTTTCCATTAGCTGAGTGAAAGGTCTCTCTTTGTCTCCCCTTGAAGCTTCTGAGATAAGGTCATTCTGGGGATCTGAAGTCAGCCCAAACTGGATCTGTCAATTTCTACCTCCTTAGGCTAGTAAAGCCATTAATGTTAAACATCCAGTAATATAATGAGAACATAGGAGTACATTGTGAGTTAAGTGGCTAAGAACAAATTCAATTTCAAACATTGTTTTTCAAGGCAAATTATGCTCATATTCAAGAAGTTTCCCAAGTTAGTGAAATAAAAAGCTTTTTATGATTAAAATTTTAGCAACAGCATGCACTGTTCTTGAACATGTCTCATCTTTCATTTGAGGACTTTACTCTTTTTTTCCTTCCTATGCATCTGTAATTCACTCCCTGGAATCCCATTGCCACTTACCTGTTAAGATCCAAAGACCTAAAAGGGGAGCCAAGATGATGGAGTAGAAGCAAAACTTGGTGTGAGTTCCCACTCCAATCACTTCTAAATACATGTTAAAAAATGACTCTAAACAAACTTAAGAGCTACAGAATCCACAAAGTGACAGAGAGAAACAAATCTCCCACTGAAGGCAGCTTGGTAGGTGGACAGGACGGGATTATCACATTGAGCTGGGAGCCAAGTACAGTCCCCTGGGAGCCACCTGGTTCTGGCCCCAGTGCATCCCGAACAAGCTGCAACCAGAGCAGACTTCAGGAGAGTGAATCACCAGCAGCTGTGGGAGTTTCCAGACTTCTCAACCTATAAACACCAAAGACAAAGTAAAAGGTCAGTGTGGAACTCTGTTGAAATGGGAAGGGGAGGGGTCACAAAAGTTCATTGTCTGGCCCCTGACCCTGGGGTGCGAAGTGGCAGAGGTGCTGTGGCTGTGCCACATGGCTGCCTCAGGAGCTTCTGGCCTACAGATTGTAGGGGGACCAAGCAACCACCCAGAGGGTAATCACTTCTGCTTTAACCTGCTTGGATCTGGATTGTGGTCTTGGGTGGTGGTTCTGGGGTATATGGCCAGTGAGCCAGAAGTTGTGGGGGCTTTAGAGATGGCACCCTCCTAAAAGCTTCAGTAGCTGTGAAAACCTCAGCTATTTGGGACAAAGCTTTTTCCATTCTGGAAGCAGAGTTCTACCTTGGCAAAGAGCTCAGGGCAATATGCCTGCCTGGCAATATGTCAAGCACAGGAAACACAAACAGACCATAGAATCCTTTTTGGAGGGACAAAAAGGATCAAGGCATGGAGTGGGAGGAAAACAGCAAAGTCAGAACTCCTGCATCAAAAGCTTCCAAGAAAAATACAAACTGGTTACAGGCCATGGAGGAGCTCAAGAAGGATTTTGAAAATCAAGTAAAAGAAGCAGAGGAAAAATTGGCAAGAGAAATGAAAATGATGCAAGAAAATCATGAAAAGTGAATCAACAGCCTGCTAAAGGAGAGCCAAAAATACAATGAAGAAAATAACACATTAAAAAATAGACTAACTCAAATGGCAAAAGAGACCCCAAAAGCCAAAGAGGAGAAGAATGCCTTAAAAAGCCAAATTGGTCAGATGGAAAAGGAATTTCAAAAACTCACTGAAGAGAATAACTCCTTCAAAAATAGATTGGAGCAATTGGAAGCTAATGACTTTATGAGAAATCAAGATACTATAAAACAAATGAAAAATACAAAGCAATGTGAAATATCTCATTGGAAAAAC
Source organism: Pseudochirops cupreus (assembly GCA_028627135.1). Taxonomy (NCBI): domain Eukaryota; kingdom Metazoa; phylum Chordata; class Mammalia; order Diprotodontia; family Pseudocheiridae; genus Pseudochirops; species Pseudochirops cupreus. Next base: position 50,556,721 of record CM053584.1, on the reverse strand, counting down.
CATTGACCTGGAAAATAGATCCAGAAGAGATAATTTAAAAATTATTGGACTACCTGAAAGCCATGATCAAAAAAAGAGCCTAGACACCATCTTTCAAGAAATTATCAAGCAAAATTGCCCTGATATTCTAGAACAAGAGGGCAAAATAGAAATTGAAAGAATTCACTAATCACATCTTGAAAAAGATCCCAAAAAGCAAACTCCTAGGAATATTATCCCCAAATTCTAGAGTTCCCAGGTCAATGAGAAAATACTGTTAGCAGTCAGGAGAAAACAACTTTAGTATTGTGGAAACACAATCAGGATAACACAAGACCTAGCAACTTCTACATTAAGGGATGAAAGGGCTTGGAATATGATATTCTGGAGGTCAAAGGAGCTAGGACTAAAACCAAGAATCACCTATCCAGCAAAATTGAGTATGATGCTTCAGGGGAAAATATGGTCATTCAATGAAACAGAGGATTTTCAAGCATTCTTGATGAAAAAAACAGAGCTGAACAGAAAATTTGACTTTCAAATATAAGAAGCAAGAGAAGCATGAGAAGGTAAACAGGAAAAAGAAATCATAAGGAACTCATTAAAGTTGAACTATTCATATTCCTACATAGAAAAACAATCACTGTAACTCATAAACTTTTCTCAGTATGACAATAGTTGAAGGGAACATATATATGTGTGTGCGTGTGTGTGTGTGTGTGTGTGTGTGTGTGAGTGTGGGCATATGTATGTTCATGTATATATAGAGGGAACAGGATGAGTTGAATATGAAGGACTGATCTCTAAAATAAAAAATTAAGAGGTGAGAGAGGAATTTATTTGGAGAAGAAGTAAGGGAGAGATAGATTAGGGTAAATTACCTCATATAAAAGAGGCAAGAAAAAACTGTTACAATGGAGGGGAAGAGCAGGAAGATGAAAGGGAATGGGACAATCTTTTTCTCATTGAATTTGGCTTAAGGAGGGAATAACATACATACTGAATTGGGTATCTTACCCTACAGGAAAATGGGGGATAGGATATAAGAGGGGGGATGATAGAAGGGAGGGCAGATTTGGGGAGAGGGTGCTTAGAAGCAAACATTTTTTAAAAGGGACAGGGTCAAAGGGGAAAATAGAATAAGTGGGGGGTGAGAAAGGATGGAGGGAAATGTAGTCAGTCTTTCACAATATAACTACTATGGAAATGATTTGGGTAACTACACATGTACAACCTATATTGAATTGCTTATCTTCCCAGGAGAGGGAAGAAGAGAAAAAATCTGGAACTCGAAGTTTAAAAAAAATGTTTAAAAAATTTGTTTTTTTACATGCAGCTGGGAAATAAGATATATAGGCAATGGGGTATAGAAATCCATCTTGCCCTATTAGAAAGTTGGGGGGGCTGGTGGGGGAGGATATAAGAGAGAACAGATTGGGGGAAGGGGGAAGTAGGCTTGCTATTTTGGGGTGGGTGGTAGGGGAAAGACAGGGAGAAGAATTGTAACTCAAAATCTCGTGGAAATGAATGTTGAAAACTAAAACTAAAAATAAATAAAATTTTAAAAATAATAAAGATCACTAAAAAAAAAAAAGACCCAAAGATCTAGCTCAGGGGCTACCTTTTCCCTGAGCCCTGATTTCCTTTCTCCCATACCCTACCCAAGAGATTAATTCCTGCTGACATGATCATGAGAGACTACATGGCAAACTAGCCTCAAAGCCAAAAAGACCTAAATTCAAGTCCTGCCTTAGACACATACTTCCTGTATGATTCTGATAGCAAGTGGCTTAACCTCTCCACATTCTAGAAAGCTTTCAAAGGCTTTAAGTTGCAATAAAGGTGATAATTGCATTGATAGAGGGAACCTGGGAGTTCCCTCTACCAATAAAATCACAAGTCAGCCCCCTATCCAGACAATCATTAGCCCCTTCTAAAAGTTAATTAGCTCTGGCTGATAAGTAAAGGTAAGGTCTCCCGTGGGAGCTCATGAACAATAATATTGTGAAACTTCCAGTCCCTCAAAGTTACTCCTGGAATCCTAAAAGGCATAGTAGTAGTTAATAAATTTCTATCTGGAAACTCAATCAGTCAATTTGAGTTAGAGTGGGTAAAATGCTCCCAGAGTGGGTGCTACAAATATATTCTCAAATGCAAAGAGTCTTATTCATTGGTAGAGTGGAAAGGGTGGAAAAAAATTTGGAGTCAGAGGATCTGATTTAAAAAACCTATACCTGCTACTTATATGACCCTGGGCATGCCTCAAAATCTTAGTTTCCTCATCTATAAATGAGGAGAGATCATAAAACCCATAGCCTATACCTCACAGAGCCATTGTCATGTCCAACTGATATAATGGCTATAAAGCATGGTTCCCACTACCATAGATTATACCAGCTATCACTGTAGTTATTGTTGTTAACACGACCTCAAGAGATGGGGTTAAAGAATAGGATCAAATGTAAAACTATCAAGGAGGGGTCAGTGAGTCTACAGAGCAAGAATGAGCAATAAAAGATGCAGAACCCAAGTAACAGTAAAAATGGAATGTAAAGAGAAAATAAAAAGTTAAAAGTCCTGATAAAGGGCTAGAGGAAGGCCGTAGCACAGCCGTTCTTTAGAGAATCTAAGGGAAGAATGCGGCATGATGTGCAAAAAATGATAAGCCGATTTGGAACTATGCCCAAAGACCTATAAAACTGTGCATACCCTTTGACCCAGCAATATCATTACTAGGTCTGTATCCCAAAGAGGTTAAAAAAAAGGATAGGAACCTATATGTACAAAAGTATTTATAGCAGCTCTTTCTGTGATGGTAAAGAATTGGTAAGTGAGAGGAAATGCTCATCAGTTGGAAAATGGCTGAACAAATCATGGCATCTTAATGTAATGGAATATCATTGTGCTCTAAGAAATGATGAGCAGGATGCTTTCAGAAAATCTTGGAAAGACTTTGGTAAACTGCCTCTACTTTCTCACTTCCCTCAAGCCTATGCATTCTGACCACTAACCCCACCTCTCTCTTGAAACTGCTCTTTCAAAGTTTACCAATCATCATTTCCCTACATGTTCCCCCTGAGTCATTCCAGTAACATAGGATCAGAGAATCATAAATTGAGTTCTGGAAAGGACCTTAGAAGTCAATGAAGTCAACCATTTCTACAGATAAGAAAACTGAATCCCCAAGGTTATACAACAGTAGAACCAGAATTTGAACCTGGGTGCTCATTTTTACTACATCACCTTTCCTGTCTCAGCACTCTCTGATTTTACCAGCTTTTATGAATTGAATTATCATCTCTACAATACAGGTCTTCCAAATCTACAGATTTAGCCATAACTTCTCTCTGAAACTCAAATCCTGCCTGCATCATGAACTGCCATTGAGATCTACTTCAGAATGCCCTGTTAGGACCTAGAAATCACCATAGCCAAGATAAAACTGATCTTCCCACAGCAAACTTCCCTATTTCTGCTGAGGGCATGTTCAACCTCTCAAGTTCATTACTTCGTAGTCACTAGGACTCTCTCCTTCACCCCTGTTATGCAAACTGCCATGTCTTTTCTATTTTAATCTCACATCTCTCATGCTCGCCCCTTCCTCTCTGCTCTCAAAACCATCACCCTAAGTCTTTATCATCTCTTTCCCAGACTAATATAATGGCTTCCTCTAATCTTCCTGCCTTCATTCTCCACCCCACTACAACTGATCCTTCACAAAACTACCAAAATCGTCTTTCCAAGGGAGAGTTCTGGTCACGTTATTACATTCCTCAAAAACTTAAAGAAGCTTCCCATTAACCTTAGGATAAAACCCAAACTTTTCTAGATTGGCTTTTAAAGATCTCTAAAATTTGGTACCAACTGAGCTTTCTAGTCTTATTTCTTATTACTCCCCTTCTTGCATGATATACTTCAGATAAATTCATGGCTTTTCCAAATTAGACATCCCATTTGCGATCTCCACTCCTTTGCAAAAACTGCCCCCATCACTAGAATTCAACTTCTCCTCAACTCCTCCCCTTAGAATCCCTGTCCTCCTAGATGAGGTAGCAACTCCTGAAACTTTCTCTGATTCCCCCTACTTGGTGCTTTTTCCTCCACAAATTACTTTGTATTAATTTACTTGTATATATGTTGTATCCCTGAGTAAAATTTAAACTCTGTTGGGGATTATTTGGGGGGATGGGGGAAGGACAGTTGTTTGTTTTTTATTTTGCCTTTGTATCTCCAGCACCTAACCTTCTGATGGACGGTTAATTGGGCCCCTATTTTATTGGATCCCTATTTTATTCCAATCAGCATAATTAGTTTGATATGATTCCACAAGGGTGGCAATTATAAGTTCTGATAGTAAGCCTCAGAGCTATGAACGGCAGATTGTAAGTTTCCTTGCTTAATCATAGGAAGCCAACTAGAGGACTTCCACCCTTGTGTTTCCTTGTTAGGTTGACCAAGCCAAGCATGGCAGAGGTGGCTCAATTACATGGAAAGTCTCCCAGCTATTTTTGTGGTCCTTCTGTCCCTTGTCACCCCTCTATTGCCTAATATGGGGCAATGACCATAAGTACTTCACCAGAGTGATGCTGGTTGCTGGACTGCAGCCTGCCTCTCTACTGGTTTTTGTAAATGCTTTGACATCTGTTTATCAGGCCAGCTCACGATGGTGCTCATCAGCTTTGTAGAACCTCCTAAAAGGTCAAAACAGGTCCATCAAGTTCTGCTTATTAGCCTGTTTATCAACCAATGGGCTTCTGTATTTTGTGTAGACCCTCTTAGAGGGTCAAAGGCAAGGTCTATCAACCAATGAGATTTTGTATCTCTGGTCTACTCCACCTCAATTGTCTATGTATCAAGCACTATAAAACTAAGGCCCTGGAGGAAGGGTGCATCTCAGATCATGAGGCTGCCCTCTGAGGTCCTCTTCATAAGAGGGGGCCATGATCTCTTTAATAAAGTGCTATTGACCCAGAGCTCTGCCCCACTGGTTTTTCTTGCAGATTGGACAGCTTTGGAATCCCTAAAACCTTGTATATATAATCAAGCTTAGTATTTTTTTCCTTAATGGAATTGAATCTGGGGACCCAAAAAGCAATGGTCTTCCTTTTAGAAGAACAAAGGAAAGGACAAAATTTCAGCAGGTTCATAACCACTGAGACTAAGGTTGAAATAGTTAACTATAAGCATCATCCAGGCAGAGAGCCTAGGTGAGTACTCACTGACATAGCAAGAGTCAAGAGAAGGAAGGAGCTGTTACAAGGTCAAGTTCTCATATGAAGATTATGGAGAATACATTAGGTTCTTAACTACCTAGCAGACTTGCCAAATCAAATCTGTCTGGGCTAGAAACAGAGGGCTGGATCTGGCACCAAGCCCAGACAGGATCACACTGGCTAAATCCAGACAAGATGTAGAGATGTCTACCCAGGGAAGGTAGTTCCTCGTACACTCCTTATACATTAGATGATATAAGGCTAATGTGTCCAATTATAAACTTCCCATTTGCTTATTTTAACCCTGTGAGTAAGTTCCCCTATACCACTTGGTAGGAAAATCTTTCAAAAAGTGTAAGGAATACCGTGCATTGTTTTGGGATAACAGGGTAGAAGAATTCTATATTATTATTAGAGTAGCAAAGAAACCAGACAGAGGATGTGTGGTGTCTTTGGGAATCCTGAAGACAACTCCTAGGATGCCTGTTTCAGGGCTTGCCTGGCCAAGGAAACAAATGTGAAGGTCATGGGTATGACTAGCCACTGACACCAAAGGGAGATGTGGTCTGTCTACCACAAATATCCCCTTGTGCCACCCTAGCTATAAAGGGAATTTGGCAAGTCCACTCACTTGGTCTTGTAAAAGGGAAAGGGAAATCAAATGTCCTTACAAAGGTAATCCAGCATGCCCAAGCTCCCGCAAGTACTCACTGTTTGATGGACAAAGAGCCAAATCCACTGACTTTACAGTCACGAGTGTGGTCCCAAAAGGTGACTATCTCAGTTCTTGGTTCTCAGCTTTGTTATGTACTGGCTAAGCTTCATTTCCTCAAACTCAGACCTTTTCAAGTCATTTATATTAAATGAGGTCAAAGGCACAGATTCAGTCCCAGAAAGGGCCAGTTAGCTTCCTAGGGATAAAAGCACTCTAGATTCCCTGCTGATAAAGGAGTCAAGAAATCCATTTTATTTGACCACAGGCAGCCCATTTTAATGGTGGTGATTTCCATTGTACAAATCTAGTTCCTTAGCCTAATAATGTATATCAAGAATGCAGCTAATCATGAATTCAAAGAATTTTAGAGGTAAAGGGGGCCTTGAAGTTCATCTGACCTAATTCCCTTCATTCTGTAGGCAAGGAAATGGCAGTCTCAAGCTTCAGTTTTCTCATCTGTCAAAATGAAGGGTTAAACCAGAAGACCTGATTTAGAGCTGCTTCCGTCCACCTCAAAATTGATGGTGCTCTATACCACTGCTTAACTTGACCAGTTAATTGTGCTTGTCTACTGACTGTTAACCACAAACCTCTTTTTTTCTGCTATAATAACTTTTTCCAAGTTATTCTGAATAAACAAAAGGATTCCTATATTAAGTATTTATTAATCACAATTCTAAGATGTACATGGATCACCTAAAAAATGAAATCACGGATTATCTTCTGAATCATACAGTCCTCCCTAAAAAGTGAATACAATCCAATTAGTTGCTGTAAATGCAATCACTTCATTTCTTTTGAAAGCCAACAGGAGAGACAAGATATAACAGATATTTATGCAGCACTTTTAGGTTTGAAAAGCATTTAACATGCATTGTCTCTTTTGATCATCACAACAACCGTATGAGGTAAATGCTACCATTATTATTTGACAGATGCGGAAACTGAGACAGACAGAAGTTAAAGAACATAAGGGTGACAGAGCCAATAAGAGTCTGAGGCAAGATATGAACCCAAGTCCAGCATGCTATCCACACCACTAGAATTCTAGGCAGATGGTGGTTACCGAAACATGATCATGACCCTGTGGGTAGATGGCTATGATCTTGTTCAGTTATGCCTGAGAGAACTTATTTTGGGGTGTGTGGTAACTGGGCTTAAGTGACTTGCCCAGGTTCACATGAAAAGGGATAAGTATAGGTGTTTCAGGGACCCCAATGACCAGAGTCCCTTGGTGGGAAGTTTGGAATGAATTCTTAGGCTCAAGCATTCTAAGTTAAGTTGGTAAAATTTTATTGTTATGCTATACAGTGGGCAGGAGATCTTAGGGAACCTGCAACCTTAAAGGAGTCACAGGTATATTTTTATAGAATAATCCATAGTATAACCTGTGCCAATTATGCTAACTAGGTGAGTAAGGATGGGTCACTTAATTCAACTAGCGGTCAGGGCTAACTGAGAAGTGCCCAGTCTGTTACGCATCAATGTCCTGTTTGATAAGATGGATGTTGGGAGTATACATATGTCCCAAGCTATCAAGGGATCCAGGATATGTATAATGAGCTAAGGAGTATATACATGACTGAGTCTACAGTATATGTAATAGAGATACCCGCACACAGCTGCTTCAGCCAGTACACGGTTGGGTCAAACCATTAAATTCTATAGATGCAGCTGACCACTGTAACAGGAAGAGAGATAAGTATTTCGTTAGGGCATGCTGCCCTTGAGCTAGGGAGAAACTGCCTGAGACAGTGTTTTGGGGATAGGGAGACTTGAGGCTAGAGAGAAATGTGATTTTACAAACTGTGGTTAAAGCACAGGCACCCAAGCACCCCATCACACACAGCTATTAAGTGTCAAGTGTCTGAAGTCAGATTTGAATTCAGGTCCTCCTAACTCCAGGGCTGGTGCTCTATCTACCTAGAGAAATGATTATTAAATAACCAATTGTTAATATTGGGGAAACCCAGGATTTTTTCCCTTCCTATTTCCTCACTTGGAGATTAGGTAAAAGCTTAGTTCTCAGAAGGGCAAGGCTGATGATGAGAGGAAATCTTGGGTGAGACTTACCCAACTGGGAAAGCTTAGATCTGATTAAAAAAAAAAAAGTAAAGAGATTCTAGTCTAAATTAATTGTGGTCCATTGTGTTCTAATCAGACAGGTCTGAGTGGAGTCTCTTTGTCCAAGCCTGAGTGAACAGAGTTATATCCCACAGCCCCTCATTAGAAGAGGTTCACCTCTCATTATAATATTCATTCTCTCATTAATTGTTAAGCAGTCACTGTTGATTGCCATCTGTTGGGAGCACCCACTCTTCCAAGGAAGTATAAGCATCAAGAGGCTTCCAGGATAGGTCTTTGGTTTCTGAGAGAAGGCCAAATGACCACTTATTAATTATTTGCTACCCATAATTAATAGAATCATTAATTACCCAGAAATTATGTCTGTCAAACTTTTTATGTGTCACAGTCCAACACATGTTTCTCTTCATTTGGGGTCTTCTGTCCACAGAACTGATGATGTCTTTTACTTGCACTTCGCCTTGGGACCAGCACAAATTTTCTTTCCCTGGTTGTTGGTAGGACTGGGGAAAGAGAAGATAGTGAAGTGGTTAGTCATCTTCTCACTCTGTCAGGCCAAGAGTTTTAATCAGAATGACCACAAGAAGTTTCTTGCAAATTCATTGTGGGGAAGAACTAGTCAATGGTCACTGTGAGTTAGATGCCTGAGCCTCAGAGAAGTAAAAAGACTTGCTCACGTTGTTGAACTAAAAGACTGGCAGAGCTGAATTTTGAATCTAGACCTTCCAAACCCAAATTGAGTGTGGCTTTCACTGCATCACACTGTATTTCATGTTGGCAGGCCATAAGATGTGTGAGGGCAGCAAACCAAGCTCAGTCTTTTGGGTATAGCTGGAAGTTTTCAGAATTTTCACTGTATCACCCTGTCTTTGTTGTTGGCAGGCCATAAGATGCATGAGGGCAGCAACCAAGCTCAGTCTTTTGGGTATAGCTGGAAGTTTTTAGAATGTTCACAGGAATCGAATTCATCATCTAAAAGGTCAGGATTCTACCCTTTTCCCAAATTGAGATAACTCAGGAACACAAATCTTGATCAGTAAGGGATTTAAGAGGATATGTAATTCAAGCATACCACCATTATACAGGTGAGAAAACTGAGGTGCAGGAGATTAAAAGTCACAGAGGTAGCAAGCATGGGAAGTAGGCTCTGAAGCCAGTTCTACTACCTCCTGTGAGGGAGGATATGGTATAGTGGATATAAAGCCAGAGTGACACAAAGGAATGTTATGTTCACATTGTGCTTCTGGCACATGGTGGCTATGGGACTATGGGCAAATCATTTAACCTTTCAACATTTTAGGCAGCCCTCTAAAATTTTCAGACTTAGAGCATGGGTTGACCTGAATCAGTGAAGGGAGTTTCCTAGCCTGGGAGTCCCATAAAGAAATGATACCACAGGTATAGTCCCTATCCCTACTCTACAGTGCCTTGCCTATAACAAGTTCTCAATGGATATTTCTGAAATGAATGAGTGTTAAATCAAGGCCTAAGAATCTTTAATGCTTCACTGTGTTAACCTAATATATGCTGTGTTACTTCTCAATGCCTAAGTTTCAAACTTTTGATCAAGTTTGGTCAAGGATTCAACCGTCATATAACTTTCTATTGATTTATACATATTGTTAAATTTGATGTCTATCAAGATAAAAAAAAGAATTGATTGACAATGGGGATATTACAGGTAATCTCAAGGCATATTTCCCCAAAATAACTATGCCAGAAAATCTAAGTCATAACACCATTTCCTTATACCAAGAGTTCTCACTTAAACTGGACAATGTGCTTAAGTCCTGACCAGGGCCTCTCATCCATGAATCTCATCCTGAGCTTAGGATCACAGGGCCACAGATTTTAAAAAAGAAGGGACTAATCTAATCCCCATTATTTTACAAGTCAAGAAACTGAGTCCCAAATAGGGGAGGTGAGTTGCTCAAAGACATATAAGTAGTAAATGCCAGAGCTCAGCAATCTTTACACCACACTACACTGGTAACATTATTGGAACCCTAGTCTACTTTCCTAATTGATGTCATTACAAATGTTAATTCAGCATTCTCTATTAAACAGCTAAAGTCTGAGGATCTTTTATAGCTTACATATTTTCTCAGCACTAACCATGGGGGCATGGTTGATATAAACCAGTAAGAATAAATTCCTACAATCTACCTAGAGAGAGATTGGCACAGTGGGGAGGCAAGGAGTTCAAGATAAGGGGTTCATCCCTGAGGACCCATTTCTCCTGAGGGGGGCAGCATTTCTTCAGCTCATCAAAGGTTTGTGGTTGCATGAACTGACATCACTGGATCCTCTTCAGTGGTGTATCTCTTGACTGACTTGACTGCTGGGAGCCAGCTTCTCAGGCTCACACAAAAATTAGTTTTTTATGGCTTCACTTTGCACATCTAGTTTCAAAAAGAAAAAGAAAAGAAACTCTGAATTTCCTATAATTAATTCATTGAAATAGAAGAAATGACTATCACCTGAATTGATGCCAGTGGGAAGGTGAATTCAGGATTATCTCCTGAATTGATTCCAACAGGATGGCCAAACAATTCATCAAAAAACATTAAGTACCTCTTATGTGCCAGGAAAAAGGGTAGGAACTGCAGAGATCAAAACAAATATCAGGTAAGTCCAGCTTTCACAGAACTTGTATTCTATATAGCAGGAGGATTGATATTGGGAATAAAAATATGCTTATTCCCATCACCACGACTGCTAGGGAGAAAATAGTTACTTCTGGGACATTGTGACTCAAAATTCAAATATTCACCTAGGACCTGACATTTGACTGTAAATAGAGTGCACTATCCACAACACCATACTTCCTGTCTACTAAATCTTAATCTTCTTGAAAGTGGGGTCCATGGGGTGGCTAGGTGGCACAGTGAATAGAGCACTAGTCCTAGAGTCAGGAGGACCTGAGTTCAAATTTGGCCTCAGACACTTAACATTTACTAGCTGTGTGACTTTGGGCAAGTCAATTGAGCTCATCAGAAATAGAGGACCTGTTCACCTTGGTTCAATTGTCCTTCCTTCCCCCCTCCAAAAAGAAAAAAAAAGTGGGATCTGTGTCTAATTTCTCTTATCGAAGTTCCATAGTATTTACAAAGTAGAGGCTATCTCTTAGGCTCATAAAATTAGAAGTGGATGGGATATTCTAGTCTAACTTTTTCATTTTTAAGAAAAAGAAATTGAGGTCCAGAGGGATTTGGCAAGTTGTCTGAGATCAAACAGGTAATTTACCTGTAGTGCCTTTGGTACCGTTGAAAATTAGACTCAGGTTATCTGACTCCAAATCTGGTATTCTTTATGCCAGAAAGGAGAGAGAGATTTTCAATGGCATAATATGAGGGAACCTAGACAAGATAAGGTCACTATACATTCATCCTTAGAAATTATCAAGAAGAACTTGGGTTAAAGATCAATGTGTTTCATTTAGAGACCAAGCTTGCCCTAAAGAAAGAGCTTTAGGGACTTAAGAATAATGTGTTCTAAACTAAACTTTATCAATGTTAGCAGCTGCCTTGTTCCTTTTATGCCAGAGCACCTACCTTTGCCCTTGAAGTGACAAAACCAGCCGGAAAAGAATTTGATTTGTGACTGTGGCTAATGATGGCATAATTGGTGTAAGTATCTCTGAGAAAAGAAGACAATTCATTTAGACCATGAGTTCTTAACCTTTGTGTTTGTGTGTATGCATATGTGTGTTTGTGAAGCAGTTGGTGAAAGCAAGAGATCTTTTCTTGGTATGTTTTTAAATACAGTGTAAGGATTGGTATATAACATATATAAACAAATAACAAATATGTATAGGACTAATAGCCATTCCACAATCAATAAATGGTTAAAGGATTTTTTTAAACATTCTCAGAAGAATTGTAAAATATTCACAACCACATGAAAACCTGCTGCAAATCACTGATAATAAGAGAAATGCAAATCAAAACAACCCTGAGATTTCACCTCACACCTTGTAAATTGACAAAAATGACCCAAAAAGCCCACACCCAATGGTGGAGGGCAGTGGAAGGCTAAGAACACTGACGCATTCTTGGTGGAGCTGTGAAATGGTATAACCTAGAAAACAATTTCAAATTATGCAAATAAAGTAACTCAAATGTCCACACCTTTTGAATCATTGTCTCCATTACTGGGCTTATACTCCAAGCAAACCCTCATTAAGAAGAAAGTGCCCCTATACTGCGAAATTGTGGGAGCACTTTTTGTAATAGCTAAGAATTGGAAACAAACAAGGTTCCTCAATTGAGGAATGATGAAGCAAATCACAGCATATATAGATATATATATAGATAGATAGATATAGATATAGATATATACATACACACACATATACATACATATGCACACATATATGTATGTAATGTATGTATGTATATGCATACATTATGTATGCATATACATACATGTATACATATACATATATACAAATATATATATTTACAATAATGTAAAAAAAACGACATACAAAAAAATCTAAAGTAAATGTGACAAAATTATGAAAGAATTAGTAGGAGTCAAATGAAGAAACATGAGAAGACCCTCCCCAACTTACCCCTTTGTGGAGGTGGGAAGTTCACAGGTATTAATCAGGGCACATATTTTTGGGCTTTATTAATGTATAGATCAGTTGTGTTGATTTTCTTTACCTCTCTGACATAAGTACTATTTGTCATATATGATGGCTCTCTGAGAGGGGCATAGGAAGAAATATGTTATCTAGATCAATGAGTTACTTGAAATAACTACAATAATATAAGAAAAACAAAATAACAATAAAAGCTTCAAAAGTTAAAAAAGTTATAATTAAAGGAAATGGCTAAATGTCAGGTAGAGGCTAGAAAAAATAAAGATATCATTTTTCCCATTCAATTTGATGGACCCCTAAAATCTATCCATGGATCTCTTGGAAGATCTATAGAACCAAGGTGAACAGGTCTTCGATTTTTGATGAGCTAAATAAAACATATCACCTTCCTTTGTCCTCATCTTTCAACCCTCTCCTTTTCAGAACTCGCCATGTCCCTTCTAAATATTTATTTTCACCCTCTCTAACAATTATTTTGAAACTGGACTGTTATGAAAAGAAAAAAAAATGATCTGTCCTTGTTTTATTTTAGAAGAATCTTCTTTTCTTATTTTCCCCAGTGAACTCACCTACTCTCCTTCTGAGACTCTCATACAAGACTTTGCCCTTGAAGAACTCCAGACTTTTCACCTCTGGTAACTTACATATCATAATCTCCCTGGTGGTCAAATAAGAGGAGAGAGGTTGTCTCCCCCATTTTAGAGCTGAGAAAACTGAAGCTCAGTAAGGAGGAACAGTATGCTGCTAGTGATTCAGGAATTGAACAGTGGGACTGGGTGGACTCAACCTCTTTAGCAAGGTGTTTCGCACATATCTCATTTTATGCACACAGCAGCCCTGGGAGATAGGTGCTAATGAAGATTGAGAAATGAGCATTATTTTCTGCCTTCCTGGAGTCCACTAAAAAAAGCCCTCAAATCTGGGCATCAACTAGATAATACTTTTTTCTCTGTGTTAAAATTCATCCCAGAGCAGCCACTGATCCAGTAATAGTCCCTGAACATAGGATATTATCCAGACTCCTAGTTTCATTGTCACTGAGAACAGAATACACTTTCATCTTGAGATCAGAGAGACCAAATGCAATATATGCCAACTGGAGCAGGAGCTTTTGAGGTACAGATGCATGTCTATGGGAGCCTTACATGCCTGTCTCCACATGCAAATGTGTTTTTAGAAACCTATGCATTAGAATATAAAGGACCAATATATTTAATAGAACTCAACACAAGTGCAAGCATTTCAAGAATTTCCAGAGTCTACCCATTCATAATGCCATTTCAATACTTTTAAAGGGCCACATTTCCATCTGCACGAGAACTTCTTCCTTGGATGCAAATCACAAAAGCCCCAAGCCTTAGTAGATGGAGATACTAGGGGATGTGATCCCAAAATTCTTATCATCTAACATTCAGTGAGAGCTAGAGTGATGCCGCTGAAAGAGCTCAAGATATGGTGTCAGGAGACACCTAGGTTCCTTTGGGACAGTGACCATGTCTTCCACCTCTCTGCAACTCTAGAGTCTAGCATAAAACTACACATAGTAGACACTTAATAAATGCTTGTCTAGGTAAGTTGAACTCATATTCTCTCTGATATGGGACCACAGGAAAATCACTCCACCTATCTGAACTCATAGCCTTACTTCTAAAGACAAACATATCATGCCTATACATATTAACTATCATGATTTTGTTAAGAGGATCAAATGTCATGATGCATGGAAATAACTTTATAAATCTTAAAGCACTATATTTATGTCAGCTATGATTCTCATTGATCCAGCTGTCCCAGGAAGACGTTTACATGGCAGACACAAGAAACCATACTTGACAGCATTACAAGCTTAGTGAGACTTGACAAAATTTCCACATCATTGATACGGCCTTTGAGTTCTGAGGGTCGCTCATACGGATTGTGAAGCATCAGCTCCAGACCTTACTGGCAGATTTATTGTTATTATTTGGGATAATAATAACAAGCAGAAGTAAAAGAATCAAGAGGAGAGGAATAGGAAAAATAATCTCTCCCTTGAAAAATTAATGCTATTTGCATATCTCCAGCATGTCCAATATGAGGTTAGTGACAATTATACTAATAATAGAATTAATGTAGGATGATAATTTCAAAGTGATTCAGTTATATTATCTTACTTTATCCTCCCAAGTACCCCAGGAGATATGTGATATTATCATCCCCATTTTAAAGATGGGAAAACTGAGACACACAGAAATTAAATGACTTTCCCAGTCACATTGCCAATAAGCTAGGCAAGATTGGAACTCACATCTTTCCAACTCCAAGCCCCACATTCACCTAGCTATCTATGGAATGAATCTGAAATTGTTTTTCCAACAGTAAAGATGAATTGACAACAATCTGTCTATGCTCTCTGGCTTAGTCTCCTCCTTTGCGACCAGTACTGACATCTATCAGAAGTAACTATGTTCCTAGTTCCTTAATGACTCTTTCCATTGTGCATAGTCCCCTGTAGCTAAGGGTTATCATTCCCATTTCATAAACTAAGGACCTAAGATATTATACCCAAGTGCCTTAAAATAAGTGACTCATCCCTAGCAAGTCTGTCCAGAGTTAGATGAGATTATGGTTTTCCTACCTCCCACCTCCTCGCTTTCTTAATCCTATCCTTCACTAAAACCTACCAATTAATCCTCCAGCTTTCCTTCCTCAGTATATGCAAGTGAGGCCAGAGGAACAGAAAAAGGCTAACAGGAGGAGTATCATGGCTGCTCTTGGACTGAGAGTATTTGGAAGAGAGAATGAAGAGTGAAGATACCTTTGAGATTTTATGTCCCGGCAATCCTGAATGTCACAAGATGGTGTTTTCAAGATTGGAAGGGAAGCTGTTGGAAAACCTTAGCAGGAGTTACTAATCAATAATTTTTTAAAATTTCTTTTCAGTTTCTCATATCTTCCCAAACCCATATCCTGTGACCATACACTCACATTGTTGGTGGTTTATGAGTCTATGAAATAAATGTGTATTTAAAAAGGCTGCAGCACTTTCATCTCTAGCCTCTAGAGTCTAAAAAGAATGCCACAACCGCAGTTTGAACAGAGCACTGACCAGTACCCATCTGATAAGGGAGGGAGGACAGAATCAAATTGGTGAGTAGTGAACGAGTAATAGAAACAGGATGCATGGTTATTCTACCTCAGAAGGTAGCCCTCACTACTGGAACTAGACACATGGTCCCAATGTGATCACGACTTTCTGTCAATTTCACAAGGTACCATCAGGTTTTTAAAAAGTGATCAGGATCCCATGCTCCCTGCAAACAGGTTGCCATTGGTGACAGTATAGAGACTTCCTAGGAAGAGAAAAGAAAGCAGCTGTGAGATGTTCTTTGATTCTGTGAAACTAAGATCTACAGTGACATGACATAGACACATAACTAGTTAGCCACAAAGGTAAGATTCTGATTAAGATTCTGACTCTCATTCATTTTAGTCTGATGCATAATGGAAAGATCACTGGACGTGAACCTAGGGAATTTGACTTTGAATCCCATTTCTGACACTTCCTAGGCATGGAATGACTAAGTAAATCATTTAATCTCTCTCACTTTCCTTGTCAGTAAAAAAGGGACAATAAAAATTCGTATTCATATAGACCATCTAGTATATTACCATGGCTTAGTGAATGGAGAGCCTAATTTGAGAAGTCAGGGAAATTTGAATTCAACTCCCATCTCTGAAATATACTGGCCATGTGACTCTGACCTCTCAGTTCTCTAGCTTCAAAGAAGATGCAGACATTCACTGGTAGGAGTTTCCTCTCCTAAGAATACCCAGTGCCATTGAAATCATAGGTCCAATCCCAATGCCATTCACATAATGCACACAGGTTTCCAAAAGGTTTCCTCACAGCTCCCTCCTACACAAATAGCACAGAACTAAGTATCCCGTGATTGTGTCCTCTACCTCATGACCTTGTGAGGTAAGTGCATAAAGCAGAGAGTTTTATATAAATGTGCATTATTAGTAATTCCAAGCAATGAGAAAACTAAGACAAGTAACTTCAAAATATCTTTGCATAGGTGTATACACTAATCAATTCAGCATGATGAACTTTGCCCAAGAGATCAACATTGGCACACATTAAATATCTGTGTTCACATATCTATAAGCACATTTAGATGTATGTGCCCATAGCATTTGATCCTCTTTGAAAGTGAATCCTGCTTACATTGGCTTGTTTATGGAATGGAAGACTAGAATCAGTTCTTGAGAAGGGACTATTTGTCCTAGAGGTAAGGGAAGAAAGAGAACCAAAAAGGTTAGAAAACAAAGGGAAAGTGACACATCTTTCCCTTTTCCTTCTATAGACAGCTATGAACATTGTGATTCACTTGAAAATCATTTCATTACTCCATCTCTAACATACCACCAACGCCACAACCGTGAGTCTTTTTTTTCCTACACACTCATTATAGTAACAATGCTAATACATGAAAGGCACTGTGAGGTATTGAATAGAGGGAAAGCATTAAACTTAATAAATCCTGGATTTAAGCCTCATCAATGACAAATGCTAGCACTTTACATCAATTTACATCCCATTTTTATGAGGGGGTTATTGTTCTAGATAATCTTTCAAGTCCTTCCCAAATATGAAACCCATAATCATAAATTGATTAAATAAAAAGAACAAAATATTCCCCCCCAAGCCTCAAGAATATCTATTCTTATCTAAAATCTAAAGTGGAAAAATAAAACTGTGAGAACTATAGCCCAGCTTTCAGACCACAGAAAGTAGGAGAGGAAATTCTCCTTTAGCTGTTGACCCTTATTCAGAGTTTCCAACTTAGCAGAAGACCACGTATTGTTCAGAACAATCCTGATATCAGGTAACTAAAAACTGGAAACAAAATGGATACCTGATGATTGGGTAATGACCGATTGGGAAAATAGCTGTGATATGTAAAGATGCTAGAAAATCATTGTTCCATGACAAATGAATATGAGGAATTCAGAGAAACATGGGAAGATTTTTATAGACTGATACAGAATGAAGTAAGAAGAACCAAGGAACAACAAACACAACCACTGTGATAAAAATAACCAACCCTGATCATCCCAGAACAGAAGATGAAGTACCCCTTCCTCCTGTTGAACTAGAGGGAGAGAATCATGGGTGCAGAATGTTATATACATTGTCAGAGGAAGTCATTGTGGAAGTTGATCGTGTTTAATTTCATATTTATTGCAATGAACAACTCAAAAGATGGACAAAGAGCACTGGGGTAGGAGTGAAGTATGTCTAGTAAAAACTATAAGGTTAGAAAAATTATATGAATAAAACCTAACCTTTAAAAAAAATAACCATGTGCTTATTACTACTGAGGGGAGGAGGGAAGCAAGTAACTATACATGTCAAAATAATGGCATGGCATCTTTTAATACTTACATAAGTTCTTTATCAAAAGCTTTTTCTGCATCTGATGGTATCAAGTGATTTTTATGGTTTTATTATTAATATAGTCTATTATGCTCATAGTTTTCCTAATATTGAACCAACTTTACATCCCTAATATTGAACAACCTTATATATATTCTATCTGGTAATAAAGCATAGTCTTTATGATGTGTTGCTATGCTCTGCTAATACTGTATTTCAAATGTTTACATCTATATTCATTAGGAGTATTAAACTATAATGTTCTTTCTCTGATATGTCTCTCCTTGATTTAGGTTTCAAGATCATATTTAGTGTTTTAAAAAAAATTTTTACATGCAACTGGGAAATAAGATATACAGGCACTGGGATATAGAAATCTATCTTGCCCTACTAGAAAGTTGGGGGGGGAAGGGGGAGGATATAAGAGAAAACAGATTGGGGAAAGGGGTATTCAGTAGGCTCACTATTTTGGGGTG
>CM053584.1:50501860-50537722 GCA_028627135.1 Pseudochirops cupreus | reverse complement strand
TCAAGATCATATTTAGTGTTTTAAAAAAAAATTTTACATGCAACTGGGAAATAAGATATACAGGCACTGGGATATAGAAATCTATCTTGCCCTACTAGAAAGTTGGGGGGGGAAGGGGGAGGATATAAGAGAAAACAGATTGGGGAAAGGGGTATTCAGTAGGCTCACTATTTTGGGGTGGGGGTAGGGGAAAGATGGGGAGAAAATTTTGTGACAAAATCTTGTGGAAATGAATGTTGAAAACCCAAAATAAATGAATAAAAAAATTGAGGGGAAAACAAAATCATATTTAAATGTTAAAAAAGAATTTGATAGAAAATCTTCTTTTCCTATGTTTGTAAGCGGTTTGATATTGGAATTAATAGTTTTCAAATAATGGAGTTGTCTTGTGGACCTTGTCAGGTTCCTTGAAGATAGGGTCAGACTATTTTAGAAGTAAATAGGCAGTGTATTTTGGTGATAGTTAATTACAATGCATGAACTAGCTATTTATCTTTTTAAAAAAAATTAGAATGAGACTAGTCATAGATTCATGGAATTGTAAAGTTGAAGGAGACCTTGAAGATAATCTGATCTAATCCCCATTATAGAGGCGAGGAAATTGAAACCGTGAGTCTTATTTTCCCCCTCTATAAAATGAGATTGGAACAGATGACTTTAACCTTCTTTCCAGCTAAAAGTCTATGATCCTATGTGGTATAGATTAACTTATTGGAGGTCATACACCTAGAGAGTGATTGATTTTTGCATCTGTCTTCCCCTTCCTGCAGAAAGTTTGGACACTGTCCATGAGATGCTCTAATCTCACAGATAAATTTTGCCTTTTCTTGCCCCAAGTCAAGCATCCAGGTTTCCTACCTCCACAAAATTAACCAACCTATGGCCAACCCCTTTCTTTAACTTCCTTTTCTGCCTATATGTCTCTTGCTTGTAAAGACCTCCTAGCTACCATGTCAATGTATCTTCAGTGCTTAGCACAGTGAGTGTTTAATAAACTTGCTTTCTATCTTGTTATATAGCTATCTTGAACTAGAACCAGCTTTCCTGACTCTTAGTTCGATATTCTTTCCACTCTTACTCTTTCACTTCCAATGTGTAGCCATAGACATTAGCAGGGATTTGTTCATATGCATTTGGACTAGATCTATAGATAATGCTGTAGAGGCCTGAGCATTGCTTAACCTCACTCATTCCATTTCTTTGTCTGGAAAATGGGGCTAATGCTTGCATTGCCTGCCTCATAAAAGAGGGATGAGTAAAATGCTTTGTAAACCTTGAAGCAGTACAGAAGTATGAGCTGATAGCATTGCTTCTCATTTATTGTATTATGAAATTGGTTTGTGATATAATAAATAGCAGTCTTCATTTTTTCTGCTACTGGTTAAACCAGTTCCCTGCTTTCTTTTTTTTTTCCAATAGCATAATCTTATTCAGGTTATTTTGAATAAACAAAAAGATCATTCTGAATGATAAATATTTTCTAACCACAATTCTAAGGTGAACATCAATAAGCTGAAAAATTTAAATAGAGTATCTTCAGGGTCAAAGAAAGGAAAATACAATCTGATCAGTTTATGTGAATACAGACTCTTTATTTCCTTTGAAGGCCAGCAAGAGACACAAGATGTTAGTAAGAATCACTATTTTATAGCATTTTTAGGTTTGCAAAGCACTTAACACACATTTCTCTCTTTTGTTTTTTGTAGTAACCCTGCAAGGTAAATTCTATAGGTATTGTCCACCTTTGATAGATGAGAAAACAAAGACTTAGCAAAGTTAAATGATTTGACCAGTGTGACAGTAGGATTCTGGGTCAAGATTTGAGCCCAGGTCTTCCCCATCCCAAGTCAATCACTCTATCAGATCCAGGGATGGGGAACCTGCAGCCTTGGGGCCACATGTGACCTTCTAGGTCATTGGGTATGACCTTTTGACTGAGTCAAAGTTTTACAGAATAAATCCTTTTATTAAAGGAATTTGTTCCTTGAATTTTGGATTCAGTCAAAAGGCCACACTTGACGACCTAGAGGGTCATAAGTAGCCTTGAGACCACAGGTTCCTGACCCCTGCTATCCAATCCATCACACACCTAGAAAGATGGTGTCAACCCAGACTCAATAATATCCTTGTTAGTAGGTGGCTCTGAGGCTGTTGGCCTGGTTGTTTTCCTCATGATGGTTCTACTGTCCACAGAATTCATGACATTTTTTACCCAATTGGCTTCAGGATCAGCACAGATTTTGAATCCCTTGCGGGTGATAAAACTAAAATGGAAGGAAAAAAAAGAAATTGTTAGTCTTCTTATCATTCTATCACTCCAAGGGCTCAGCTCACAATGAACACAAGTTTCTCATGGATTACTTTTGGGGAAGAGTAGACTGCCCATTCTTTGGGGAGGGGCGGGGGGGAAGGACCTGAGGTTCAGCGAAGTAAAAGGATGTGCTCACCTTGTTTAGTCTAATGGGAGGCAGAGTTGGATGATAAACCTAAATCTTCTCATTCCAAGACCAATGTTCCTTCCACTATACCACACTCCCTCTCATGGAGCAGGCCATAAGATACATGGGGGCAGGGGCCAAGGTGATAGATAAATATATATGTATACGTAATATATATTACATATGTATAATACATACATATGTTTACCCTTAAGTTCTTTGCCCTTAACCATAAGAGGTTCTCAATAAATATGTATAGAATAGATAAATAAAATGGATAATTATTTATTTATGTGGATAAATAATGGATAGATTATAGAATGGATATTATAGAATGGATTTTATGGAAATTATAATGGAATAGAAATTCTATAATGGAAATTATAGAATAGATAAATAAAAGGGATAAATAAAAGTAAAGTGAGGGGGTGGGTAGGTGACACAGTGAATAGAGCACTGGCCCTGGAGTCAGGAGGACCTGAGTTCAAATCCAGCCTCACACACTTAACACAAAAAAATTAGCCATGTGACCTTGAGCAGGTCACTTAACCCCCAATTGCCCTACCTTCCCCCTCCAAAAAAAAATAGCAAAAAAATTAAAAATAGAATTAAAGTGTTAAGAATTATGAATGAATTGCTGTGTATCTACCTAAGAATCTTTGCCTTATTTCTCAGTGTCTATAAGGATTTACGCCTCATTCTTTGGTGAAGTGGGAGTTTCCTTCATCTAACTCCTAATCTAACTTGAAATAAATATTAGAAATACCTACTGGTCAAAATGATGCCTTTAAAAGTGAGAAAAGGATTGTTTGGCAATAAGTACATTAAAGGCAATATCGAGGTACATTATCTCACCATAGGTTTGCCAACATCCAAAGGCCTCATGTAAAAAGGGCCATGTATGTGAATTGTGGTATGGCATTCCCAGCCATGAGTCCATTCCTGATCTCTAAGGCTTACAAGGTCACTGGTTTGAAATCAGGAGGTAACTTAGAGATCAGCTGTTCAAACCCTCATCATTTTACAAATCTGAAAACTAAGGACCAAAAACAAGGAAGAGATTTGCTCCAGGCCTCACAGATGGTAATTTGCAGAGCTGGAAATTGGACTCAGATGGTCAGCAACCATTTCCTCACACTATGTTGCTAACTTTATAAGCTGTAAAGGGCATTTTCCTAGCTGACATGATACAATATTCCTATTAGGCAAAAAACCTGAGAATCTCTTCAAGTTTTCATGGTTTTTCAACTCTCTACAATAGGGACAGAGTTAATATGAATCAATAAGAACAAATTCCCACTATGCACTTGGAGGGAGATTGATTGAAGGAATGAGAGAAAGGGACCATTCAAAATAAGGCATTTGTTCCCAAGGATCATTTCTTATAAAAAGTGAGTCACTTTGTGGTCTCCCTAGAAGCTGATGCTTATATAAACTCACATCACTGCTCTCATGGGGCCCTCTTCAATGGCATAGCTCTTCACTCTCTTGCTTTGTAGGGGCTGGCTCCAGCTCACGCAAAAACTCTTTTTTATGACTTCAGTTCCCACACCTATAAAAAAAAAAAAAAGAATTTTTTAAAAAGGAAAAAAATCATATCTCTATAATTAGTTCATTAAATGAAAAGGAAATTTTATCTGTTGAACTGATGTCATTGGACTCATCGAATGATCAGCAAGCATTTATTAAGCAATGCTATATGGCAGGCAATGTGGTATACACTGGAATTACAAAGACAAAAATGAAGCAGAAGTTAATCTTTCACATTGCAGAAACATTGATATTGGGGATAAGGATAAGCTTACTTCCATCTCCACAACTACTAAGGATAAAGTAGTAGTAGCTTCTGAAATATTCCAAAGCAAAGTTCAAGGATGCCTCAGAACCCCTAAATATAGCATATGATCCCCTCCATGATGCTGCCTCTGCATTAGATTGTAATCTCCTTGAAAAGAGGGTCTTTGACTTCTCTCTCTTATTTACCTCCTAATTCCGTTTACACAGTTGAGACTGGCCTTCAGGTTAAATAGAATTAGACTTGGACAGATTAGAAAGATTCCCTAGTCCTACCTCCTCATTTAACAGATAAGGAAACTCAAGTTTCCTGGACCTCAGTTTCCAGAGTTAATGGGTAAGTTTTCCAAGATCATAACCAGAGTCCTGTGACATCCTTGAACTTTGTAGGATGTTTCAGAAGTAACTATTTTGTCCTTAGTAGTCATGGAGATGGAAATGTGATTATTATTGTCCCCAATATCAATTTTTCTGCTTTGTGAATGATTGACCCCTTATAAAGGACAAATTCATTTTTTCTTTGTGTCCCTGGTAACTACCACATTGCCTGGCAGATAGCATTGCTTAATAATTGCTTACTGATCGTCTGACAACATCAGTTCAACAGACAAAATTTCCTTTTAAATTAATTTAATACTTGTACCTGTGGCATTTGTAGCAAAGTTGGGATTTGAGCTCACGTCCTTTGATTTCAAATCTAGTATTTTGTTCATAAAGTAGATCCATTTTAATGATTAATATAAGATACTAATCAGGGCAAAAGAGATCACTACAGTTAGAAATCCTTTTTTGTTGTTCTTGTTGGCCGTTCCAGTTGTTTCCAACTCTTCATGACCCTATTTGGGCTTTTCTTGGCAAAGATACTGGAGTGGTTTGCCATTTCCTTCCCCAACTCATTTTACAGATACAGAAACTGAGGCAAACAGGGTTAAGTGACTTGCCCAGGGTCACACAGCTAGCAAGTGTCTGAGGCCAGATTTGAACTCACAAAGAGGAGTCTTTCTGACTCTAGGCCTGGTACTCTATCACTGCACCACCTAGGTGCCCCTAGAAAGCTTTAAAGAGTTACAAGAAAGACCAGCATGTTTTCCTTAGAGATCAAGATTGTACAGCAGAAATGGAAAGAGACTTAAGAATAGTGGGACTTAAACCCAATTTTTCAGTGTTAATATCTACTGTTTTCCTCTCCTGCCATAGTCATCTGCCATGATTTCAAAGTGGCAGGACCATTTAATATGTAACAGTGATTAATGATTTTCCTAAGCTTGGTGGAAAGTGTTGCTGATTCTGGAAGGCTGTTCTCTAAGGAGGAGCAAAACATAATATATCCTCATCCTACCTCCCCATATCTCTCTACCCTCTCCTTTCAACACTCCCCTTTCCCTTCCTGAACCTTCTCTTTTCTCATCTCTGCCAATTTATTTTGAACTTTTTCTGAACTCAATGAAAGAAAAATCTGACCTTTCATCTCTGTATTACTTTAGAAGAATCCTCTTTTCTTACTCTTCCCAGTAAAGTAACCTATTGCTCTTCCTAAGACCCTCAGAATTGAACAGGATGCATAACTATACTGCCTTTTCCCCTGAAGCCCTTCTGGCTTTTCAGCTCTTTCAACCTACTTAAAGATCATGAATTCTGTGGGAGTTCAATCACAGCAGGAATTGGCTTCCCCAACTGGGAAACTGAAGACCAGGGAGGAGAATAAGCATGTTGCTGGTCATTCAGAAATTGAGCAGCAGAAATAGATGGACCCAATTGGGTCTAATAAAAACAAATATGAGCACTATTTCCTGCCTCCATGGAGTCTTATCAAATGATTCAGATCTGGACATCAACCAGATAACACATTCTTCTTTGTGCAAAATTTCTGCCCAGAACAACAACTGGTTGTTGTTGGATATAGGATATTGGCCAGACTCCTAACTACATCACCACTGAGAGCAGAATGTACTTCCATACCAGGATCAGAGAGGTCAAGTGGAATACATATCAACCACTCTGAAGCAGGAGATCTTGAAGTGTGTGTGTGTGTGTGTGTGTGTGTGTGTGTGTGTGTGTGTGTGCGGATGTGAAGGCCTTACATATCTATCTCCATGTACAATTATAGCTTTAGGAATTTGCACATAAAGTGCTGATGCATTTATTAGAATTCATCATAAGTATAACCTTTTCAAAAATTCCCAGTGTATCACTAATAATGCTATTTTTTCTTTACTTCCAAAGATTCATTTTCCATCTGTATGTGTTTTCCCTTCTCTGATGCAAATGGACTTAGTAGATGGAAATGTTAGTTGTTGTGGCAAAAATAAATAAATAAATAAATAAACATATATATATATATATATATATATATATATATATATATATATATATATATGTATATATATGGGGAGGGGGGTGTGTGTGTGTATGTATGTATATTTTATATTCTGACCTGGTAGTCAGACTTGATTATGGTATGGTGATGACATGGAAAGAGATCAAGGCTTTGAGTCAGGAGAGAGCAGGTTCTTTGAGGATAGTGATCATGTCTTAAACCTATGTCTGTCCCTAGAGCCTACCATAAAACCTTGCATATGAGCATTACTTAATGGATGTCAAAGTAAATTTAACTCAAACTCTACTCTGATATGTATTATTTGTGTAATCATAGGAAAATTACATACTTTCTCCCAGCCTCATAGCTTCACTTCTAAAGGTGGACATATTAAAGCTTACATACAGCGCTGACCTCCAAGGGTTATTATGAGGATTAATTGTGATGGCATTTTCAAGGAAATCTGTAAACTCTAAAGCACTATGTCAGTGTCAGCCATTATTACTGTTGATCCATTTTTCATAGGAAGACCCTTACATGGCAGACACATTGGCCCATACTGGCAGTCTTGACAGCTTAGTAAGACTTGACAAGATTTCAGCATCATTGGTGTAGCCTTCAGGTTCTGAGGGTTACACAGTGAGGCATCAGCATAGAAGATAGAAGTGGTTAAAAAAGAAAGAAAGAGGGCAAATAATCTGCATTGGAAAAATTAATACTGCTCAGCTGACTACAGGACCTCTAAGTCAAGAGAATAATAATAATTATGGTAATAATAGCTAATGTTAACATAGGAAAATGATGTTTTCATATATATGTGGTGGGGTACTCATTTTACAGATGGGAAAACTGAGGCATATTGAAACTTAAGTGACTCATCCAGGATCACACAGCTAGGAAGTTAAGAAGGATTTGAACTTAGTTCTTCATGATTTTAATGGGTCAAGCACACTATCTCCAATATCACCTAACTGGCTAGACATGAACTTGAAATTATTTTTCCAGAGGTGAAGATGTATTGGCAGTAATCCATCTATGCTCTGTAGTATGATTTCCTCCTTTATAACCAGGTCAGATGTCTGCAAGAAGTGATCTTAGTTGCTAGCTGTTGCTAGTCACTAGTTCTTTAATGACTTTCTTTCCATTGTATCTATCATCTCATGCATTGTCACCAAGCGTCTTGCAGGTAAGACTCATCATTCCCATTTCATAGAATGGGGAAACTGAAGTATCATCCCTAAGTGTCTTAGAATTAGGGTTTTATTCCTAGCAAGTCTGGTCAGAACTAGATGGAAGTACTGCTTTCCTTCTTCCCATCTCCACGCTTCCTGTAATTCCCTCTTCTATCAAATCCTAAAAAATGAATTTCTCAGCTTACCTTCCACCATGTATGCTGTGGGGCCACAGAAACAGATAAGAGCCAATATGAAGAGCTTCATGGTTGCTGTTGGACCAAAGGTGTTTGGGGAAAAGAACAAAGAGAAAAGACTCTTTAAAGCTTTTACACCCTGACGATAGTCAGTGGATTTCTGGTCATGAGACCAGATTATTGAGGTACAAGGAAGGTTGCTGGAAAGTCTCTGCTGAAGCTACTAATTTTTTTTATTTCAAAAAAATACCCCAGGGCTAGAGGTGATTACAAAAATTAAGCTATTACCACAAAAATCACAGGCAAAGGAGAAAAAATCCAACCATAGAAAGCAACATTATGGGAATAGAAATGACCAGGATCAGAGGAGAATATTGAAGTAAAGAAACCACCAAAGAGTAACATCAAATGGTCACTGGCCCAAAAAGAATTCATAGAAGATCTTTAAAAAGATTTTAATAATGACAGAGATGGAGGAAAAACTAAAAAAAAAAAAAATAAGAATAAGAATAATCCAAGGAAAATGAGAAGGGTGTAAAAGGAAAGTTCACCAATTAGAAAAAGAGATCCAGAACCTTAAGGAAGAAAATGACACCTTGAAAATTAGAATTGGGCAAAGTGAAGTCAGTGAAATTAAAAGAGATCAAGAAATAATTAAACAAAATATGGATAATGAAAAATAGAAAAGAAAATAAAACATAAGAAAAACAACAGATTTGGATCATAGATCAAGAAGAGAAAATATAAAAATAATCAGACTGACTGAATGGTATGATCCAAAAAAAGGACCTCGATACAACAATATAAGAAATAATTAAATAAAATTGCCCTGAAGCATTGGGCAGGGGGGGAAGAATAGAAAAAAAAAATCCATCAATTACCATTTAAAAGCCATCCAATGAGGAAAACTCATAGGAAAATCATAGTCAAATTCCAAAACACCCAGCTCAAGAATAAAATATTAAAAGTATCAAAATTAAAACAATTTAAATATGATGTTGCCACAATTAGAGACATTAAAGGACTGCAGGTCTTGAAACACAACATACCAAAGAGGAAAGGAACTGGAACTCTGGCTGAAAATATCATACCCTGAAAAGTTAAGTATTATCCTGAATGGGAAAAAATGGACATTTGATAAACTCTCAGACTTTCAGGACTTTGCTACAAAAAAAAAAAAAATCCTGAATTTAATAGAAGATTTGAAATACAAGAACCAAGAGAAATATAAGACACATACCAAAAATTGATCATGAGGGATTCAAGGACAGACTGTTTACTTTTTATATAGGTAAAAATGTATGTCTAAAATTCTTATTAATAATTGGGTAGCTCCTAAGAAAGATTGGGGCAAACCTGAGTATGACATGAATTTAAAAAGAAAAACCATTTAGGAACAGCTAAAAAGAGTAATTTTTTTATACAAATGAGGTATAAGGGTATAAAAGTCTTCCAAACTGAAAAGAAATAAAATGGTATGGCCATAGGGAGAGGGGAAAGGACAAAGGAGGGATCTGTAGAGGGGAGGCTGAAGGAATAGGTAAAAGGCAGGTATAGAAGAGTGTTTAGATTTTAGGAATGGGAGGATAGGGGAGGGATCATTGGAGAGGTTAGGGAAGTAACAGGAGGGCAAGGTAGTAGGTAGAAGTAAAGGGATTAGAATATGTTTGGGAAAATATATGTCTATAAATTTATATATGTCTATACATTTATATATGTCTATATAGTTATATATATATACATATATGTATATATGTATATGTGTATGCATATATTTGTAGCTATGGAGAAGTTTATCTAAACTTTATTGTAGCCTGGGAGTGGGGGAGAACAAAGCAAGAAAGGGCACAACAGAGAACAAAAGAAAACTCACAAGGAAGTAAAGAAAAGCTGGTCAATTCTCAACACAATGTGTATTATTTATCATACAAGCTTCCTTGAAATGAAACTTTATCAATTTTTGAATCCTTTCGTTTATTCTGCTATGCATATGACATCCTTTTTTTTCTTTCCAATATTGTATTTAAGTTCCAATATTTAAGCTTATGATACGTGTTTGTTTCTTTTCTTTATTCTGTATTTGTGTTCTGGCATTTGAGTCTAAACAAAAAAGTGAAAAAAATAAGAATTAAATTAAATTAAAAAAAAAAAACTTTCCCTTTGCCCAGTTCTTCCCAACCACATTCTCTGTGGCCTTCCCCCCTACTTTACCAGCGGTTAGTGTATCTGTGAAACAAAATGGATGCTTAAAAAGTATTTATCTCTTCATCTCCAGTCTCTTGTGTCTAAAGCTCATGCCCCAACCACAGGCTGAACAGATACCAACATCCTGGTGAAAGCAGATAGTTGCCCAACACCCATTTGTTAAGGATGGAACCAAAATGGCTATCGAGAGTGAGCAGCGTTAACAGAATACATGGTTATGCTACCTCCTAGGGCATTCTTCATATCTAGAACTTGGAAAGTAGACTCCATGTGACTGAAACCTTCTGTTCATTTCACAAAGAATCACCAAGTTGAAGAAAGTAAAACAGGGGTGCTTGAAATATGAACCCAGAAGGAGAAAATGACTCAAAACATCTGCAAAAAAGCCTTAAAGAGAACAAAGCTTGGGCACAACAAGTTCAAAAACAATTCTAGAAGAAATGAAGCAAAAGTTCATTTCTAAAAGTTTGTAAATAATTTTATAAATAAAATGAATGTGTGGAGGAAATACTTGGAAAGAAAATTAATAACTTAGCACAAAACCTATAACCTTACCTGAGCAACAGACGCCTTCAAATTGGAATGGGTTAGATAGAATTAACTGACACAAAATATTAAAACAAATTCAAAAGACCGAAAAATAGAAGGAAATGTCAGGTATCCAATATCAAAAACCTCTCATCTGCAAGTTAGATCAATGAGAGGTAATTTAAGAATCACTGAATTACACGAAAGTCATGACCTTCCCCTCCAAAAAAGAAGAAATTAGTTATCATATTTTAAGAAATCATAAATTAATACTGACAAGATCTCTTAGAACTAGAGGGCAAAGTAAAAATGGAAAAAACCTACTCATTACCTCTAAAAGAAATCCCCAAATGAAAACTAAGAGGAATGTAACGGCCAAAATTCAGAATTTCAAGGTCAAAAAAGAATGAATAATACATGAGCTAGAAAACACACAGTCAGGAAAAGACAAGAGTTAGCAGATACCATTTTAAAGTAGTGGAGACTTTGGAACATGTTATTCCAAAAGGGAAAGATATGAGCTTACAACCAAGAATAACACACCCAGCAATATTGAATGTAATCTTACAACAGAAAAAATAGATCTTTAAATGATATAGATTTATAAACATTCTTGATGAAAAGACAGAAATTGGGTAGAAACTTTGAAATACAAACATAAGAGTCAAGATAAATATAAAAAGGTATATACAATTGAACAATCATAAGAAACTTAACAGTGATGTAATGTTTGTATTCTAATAGGGGAAGGTAAGACTCGTATACTCTCAGAACCTGACTATCATTATTGAGGAAGTCTAATAAGACAGAGAACCTGGGAATAATCTTTCTGTCTTTTAATGATCTTAGAATACAGAAAAAGGAGAGTGAAATTCAAAAAACACAAAAGGAAGATAAGGAAAGAAAAGTCAAGAGTGTGGGAAATTATCTCACGTAATTGGAATATGCAAGTAGAAGACTACAGAAGAAAGCTGAAGTGAGTGGGAAGTACTTGAACTTCACTTTTCCTCTGAACCAGTAAGAGGAGGGAAGAATGTACATACATACAATTGGGTACAGAAATACATTTCATTCAACAGGGGGAAAGGAAATAAAAAGGAGAGGAGAAAATAGGAAATGAGAGAAAGAGTAAATTAAGGGAGGGATTAGTCATAAGCAAAACAAACTAGACATATGGTAGATTGTGAAAAAATGTTTAAAGGGAAGAGAAGGAAAGGTTAAAAATTTCTGATTAGGATCTGGACAAGGGAAAGACATCAAATCTAGAGCACTGATGCTTAGCACACTCTGCTTTCTACTCTTCTTTATAAAAAAAGGGGGGAGGGAAAAACAGAAAAGGAAATATATAAGAGCATAAGATGGAAGGAAATGCAAAATTAATTATCATAACTGTGAGTATGAATGTAATGAAGTCACTCAAAATAGAAAATGATGGCATAATAGATTAGAAAGAAGAATCTAACAATATGTTGTTTACATGAAGCACTCTTAAAACACAAAGATTCACCCAGAGTTTTAAACCGGGGCAGGGGGAGAAGGGGAAGAAGGAGGGGCGCTAGAACAAAAGCTAGTATTTCTCATCCAAAAGAGCTAAGAATTGCAATCATGAGCTCAGAGAAGGCAATAGCAAAAATAAACTTCATTGGAAGACATAAACAGGGAAACTACATTTTGCTGAAAGGTACCATAAATAATGAACTGATATCGAAACAAAACATGAATTCACCGAATGGCATAGCAACTACTTTTTAAATGAAATGTTAAATGGGTCACAAGGAAAAATAGAAATTAAAATTATAATAATTGGACACTTCAATATATCCATTTCAGTACTTGATAAATCTAACCAAAAAAAATAAACCACAAAGAAATCAGTGACTTGAATAGAGCTTTAGAAAAGTTATACATGATAGACTCTGAGCAGTTTGGAACAGGAAAGAGCATACGTATTTTTTTTTCTGCTGTGCATCATACCTTTATGAAAAACTGACCATGCATTAGGGTATAAAATCTTTACAAATACACAAAAGCAGAAATAAAAACACATCTTTTATGAATCTCAATTCAAAAATATATATTCAAAAAGAAGCCACTGAATAAATGACTAAAAATTTATTGGAGACTTAATGAATACTAAAGAAAGAATGGGTGAAAGAACAAATATAAAAACAATAGATTATTTTATTAAGAATAAAAACAATGAGACAATACACAAAAAAAATTATGGGAAGCAGTCACAGTAGCTGTTAGGGAAAATCTCATATCTCTAAAAACTTTCCTCAACAAAAGAGAGCACAAACAAATCAGTTAATTGAACGTTAAGCTAAAAAATTAGAAAGCCAATAAATTTTTTAAAAACAATGAAACACCAAAATAGAAATTCCAAAAATCAAAGAATAGATTAAAAAACTCAAAGAAAAATAATTAATTAATGAAGAAAGTAAATGCTTTTCAATAGTAAAATAGATAAATCATTTACTATTTTTGCCTTTTAAAAGGAAAACAGTTACCTTTATCAAAATTTTTAAAGCTGAGTTCACCAGTGAGGAATAAGAATGACATTGTTAAAAACATATGCCAATAAAACTTATGATCTAAAGGATTTAAATAAACCAATATCAAAAAAGAAGTTGAACAAATCAGAAATGAGTTATTTTTTTTAAGCAGGACCATATTGACACAAATAAAGTAAATAAAACACTTGAAGGAAAATTAATTTTAATATTATATAAATTATATAAAAAAATAGAAGTCTTACCAAATTCCTTCTATGACATAAATATCATTTTGACCTAAACCAGAGAAATACAAAATAGAGGCAGAAAACTATATAGGCCAATATTCTTGATGAATATTGATGCAAAACAATGAAATTCATGAAAGGCCAGATAAGGTTACAGAAAATAAAATGGACATTTTGATTATATAAAATTAAAAAGGTTTTTGCACCAAAAAAATCAAAGAAGTCAAAATTGTAAGGAAAATAATTAAGTGGGTAAAAATTCTTTGCAGTAAATTTTTCTTATAAAGATCTCATTTCAAAGATCTATAAAGAACTCATTCAAATTTATTATAAGATTTGTTTAGTCAAAACAGGCCATTAATGCATTGTTGATAAAGCTATGGAAGCAACCAACCATTCTCAAAAGCAATCTGAAAATGATGGCCAAAAAGTTACTCAATTGTGAATATCTGTTGACTCTAGGACCATACCCCCAAAGAGATCAAAGAAAGAGGAAAAGGATATATATCTAATATTCAAAGAAGCCCTGTTTGTGATGGCAGAGACCTGGAACTAAGGGGTCCCCATCAATTGAAGAATGACTAAACAAAGTATGGCATACTGATGTAATGGGAGTACTATTGTTCAGTAAGAAATTATTTCAGAGAAATGTGGGAAGACGTGTATAAACTAATGCAGAGTGAAGTAAGAAGAACCAGGAGAACAATTTGTTCAGCAATAACATTGTAAAGACAATTTGAAAGAATTAAGGATTCTGATCCATGAAATGACCAACTCTGATTCCGAAGAATCACCTACTTTCTGGCAAAACAGTGATGAGCTCAGGGAACAGATGATTGGATATCGTCGATGATGTAATTTTTTTTGTTTGACCTTGCATATTGTTATCAGTATTGTGGATTTTTTTTTCTTTAAGTGAGATAGGAGAAGGTATGAAAGAGGAAAGATAGATTTTTGTTCATTGGGGGAATAAACTATTTTTTAAAATCCCCTTCCCCTAGATTCATGAGATAAGAAGTGATGAAGAGTTTGTAATTGGTATCAGTAATGGAATACCAAGATTGATAAATTCACAGACCAACTAAAGTACAACACATCAAGGAGTTATTGAATATTCAAATAATCAGTTCCCGTACAGATTCTCTTACTTTCTGGCAGGCAGCACCAGGTTCCAGTGAATCCTTAAGGGCAGAAGACACTCATACTCCCAAAGACAATAGTAGAGGTTATTCAAGTCATGTTAAACCTTCAGATACCCCTGACCCCCATTTCCAGAGCATGTGCTGACTTGAGAAAATTGTTGGTGGAATGGTCTAGATGACCCTGTGATTTTCATTCTCACATCTGCCAGGGTTAATAGAACCAAATTTCTTTTGTTTGAAAGACTTGAAGCCTAGTGAGACCTCACTGAGGCATATGGACTTGATAGAGAAGGAAAGATCAATTATAAGCCTGGTGTTCTCATATCTAGAGCAAAAGTAGAAAACAAAATAGGTTCTGGAAGACCTTAGCCATGCACCAGTCTTGTCAAATCAAATTGATCTCAGTTAGAAAGGGATCTGCCATCCAGGCCAGACAGGAATGGGCTGGATAAATCCAGGCAAAATCTGAACATCAGTCAGCCAAGAGATGGGAGATTAAGTCCCAATGTCTAAAACTTAGTCATAAAGGGCCAGGACTAACATTTGTAGCAGTAGAAACTTTCTATTTGTGCATTTTAACCTTGCAATTAAGTTTCAGTGGAGTAATTAGTAAAAATCCATTAAAAAGCTTAATGACGGTTGTGTGTTGTTTTGTGGAATTGATAGGAAAGAGGAAAGCTTGTGTTTTGTTCATTAGGTAAGATTGAATGACAAAGAAACCATGCAGGGGAGATGAGAGAATCCAAGATGCAGCAATATGGAGCTCATCTGTAGGGCTGCCAAGACAGGAGAATAAACATGAAGGTCATGAGCATGGCAGGAAAATGATATCAACTCACTCCTTCCCTGCTCCTGTCAAAACTGTTGCCTTCTTTACTCCCTCTCCCTAGATCCCTGGAACCCAGGCATATTCCTCCAAAGAAGCCAAGATATTGAGCAAACAGGCCAAGGTTAAGACCATAAAGAAATGCCCCCGGTGGGTTACAACCAATATTTTTGCCATGTTTGACCAGTCTCACATTCAGGAATTTGAGGAGGCCTTCAACATGATTGGTCATAATCAAGGCGGATTCATTGACAAAGAGGATCTCCATGACATGTTGGCCTTTGTTGGGAAGAACTCCACAGATGAATATCTGAAAGGAATGATGAGTGAGGTTCCTAGTCCCGTCAGTTTTATCATGTTCCTGACCATGTTTGGAAAAAAGATGAATGGGAGGGACCCCAAGAATGTTATACAAAATGCCTTGTGTTGCTTTGATGAGGAGGTCTCAGGAATCATCCAAGAGGATCACCTTCAGAAGCTGCTCACCACCAAGGGTGACTGGTTCACAGATGAGGAGGTAGATGAGATGTACCAAAGAGCACCCATAGACAAAAAGGGCAACTTCTATTATGTGAAGTTCACCTAGATCTTGAAGCATGGAGCCTAGGACACCCCACCCCACTCCCACCTTCCATGCTCCTCATGCCCTTTGCATTCCACAAAACCGCCATGTACCAGAAAGGTTAATGAGTTCTTACCTAACCCAAGACCCAACACATTTGCAGAGCAAGAAAGCTGA
The DNA here is from genome assembly GCA_028627135.1 of Pseudochirops cupreus. Classification (NCBI taxonomy): domain Eukaryota; kingdom Metazoa; phylum Chordata; class Mammalia; order Diprotodontia; family Pseudocheiridae; genus Pseudochirops; species Pseudochirops cupreus. The sequence goes on along the minus strand of CM053584.1, from coordinate 50,521,621 downwards.
GAACCTCTGAGTTTGGGATATTGGTTTCCCTTGATTCTTGTCAAAGGGAATGGGACCTCAGTCCCCTAGCCTACCTAAGGCGATATTCATGGGAAAGTGGATCTCTTCCTTGGCAAGTATCAACCCTAGGCTACAGGAAACACTTTCTTCACAGCTTTTCCACTCCATAGTATATAGACCAAGGCCCCACACAAAGGATGGACCAGTCCAGGTGAGCTACCCTCTTTCCCATTAGCCTATAGACACCATCCTTCCCTCAGTCCTGGAATCTTGCCATTGCCTCATCTGGTTAATGTGGGAGAAGGTCCTATTTCCTGGTGACCCATTCCTTGTTCTTACATGGAATTCTAAAATATTCTTCCTTCTCAGTTGTATCCCTTGCATGGACCTTGCCCCTTCAACATCATTCATCTGCTTCATAGAAGGCACACAAAGGAGAGAAGCTTGGCACAAATGCCTGTCTGGCTTCCAGACAGGTGTGTGAGTGGATGTTTAAAGAAGTATATTATACTGGGTGTGCACCCATACATATTAGAGCAAGTGTGTGACTTATATGAGTCCATGAGTATCTGTGATTATAAGTTTATCTTCATATACATATGCATAATGTAATGTGTTCAGGTGCATGTGTTTCCAAGGCTTAATGCTGACTTCAGATTCTGGGATGAAAGAAAAAATACCAAAAAGAGAAGAAACTGACCCCTTCTTCCCCACCCCACCCCCGCAAAAAAATAAAGAAAATGACACCAAAGGCATATACTACTAATGTAATCTTGTGAGGAGAAGATGGCGAGTCCTGTCCATTGTCCTCCATAATGGAGAATCAAAAGGCCATAAGGAGATAAGTCAGGCCAAGGTCCTATAAGAACATCATTCCATAGACAAAGAAACAAAACTACTGGAATTATAGGCATGAGTGGCCCCAGAAAGTGATTATCTCAGTGCTTGTTTCTTACAGCTCTGCTATTTAGTAGCTAATTTTATGCCCCTTAAACCCAGACTAGACATAATATTGGTTGCTTATGCTAATGAGGTCAGTGGCATAGATTCAGTACCCAGCAGGGTCAATTAGTTTACCATAGATCAAAGTTCTCTAGTTGCCCCACTGATAGAGGGTGGCAAAGGACATTTAAGCAGTGTGCAAGTAGCTCATTTTGAGCATGGTGATATGCTTTGCATAATCCAGCTCATCCAAAAAAAAATCTATAATAGAATTAATCATGAACTAATGGAATTTTAGAGCTACTAGGAACCTTAAAGGTAATCTGATCTAACCTCTTACTTTTATGGGTAAGGAAACTGAGGGTCCCTCATTTATAAAATGAGAGGTCGGACTAGTTGATTTTAAATCTCCTTCCAGTTCCAAATTTCTGGCCCTTTGGAGTATGGATTAACTCATCCAAGGTCACACAGCTAGTTTTTTACTGAGCTTGCATGCCAACTATTGTTCTCTTCTCCCTAAACATGGAACCTTAGACTCTGTCATTATGATGCAAGGCTCTCACAGGTGAGCTTTTGATGTATCTGTATTACTTCCAAGCCACCTCCTTGACTGTTGCTCTCTCCCCTCAGAATGGAACTCCTTGATTACAGGAACTGTCTTGCTGGCTTATATTTCCATCTCAGGTTAGCACAATGCCATGAACATTATAAGCACTCATCAAATACTCTATCTACCTATCTATCTATCTATCTATCTATCTATCTATCTATCTGTCTGTCTATCTATCTATTTATCTATCTATGTACTATCTATCTGTCGGTCTGTCTGTCTGTCTATGTCTATCTATTTACCTATCTATCCCTCTCCTTTGGACTAGAATAGCTCTCCTGACTTTTAATCCAATGCCTTTACCCCTCTCTTACTGTTCCCTTCTGATGCCCAGTCATAAACACTAGCAGAGATTTTTTTTTTCATGTGACAGACAGATGGACTAGAGTCATAAGTACTGTGGAGCCCTGGGCAACTTGTCTAACCTCACTCATTCCATTTCCTGATCTGTAAAATGGATCTAATACTTGCATTCCCTACCTAGCAGGAAAGGTATCACGAAAACTCATTGTAAACTTAAAACAGTACAGAAAAGTGAGCTGATGCCACTGCTGTTCATGTGTCATATTATAAAATTCATCATCATTGTGATAAATTCTGATTCAATCTTTTTTCCATCACTGGGTCACATTAAACCATTTTTTTCTGATAGAATAAACTTTTCCAAATTATTCTGAATAAATGAGAGGATTGTTCAAAATAATAAATATTTTAATCATAATTCTAAGATGAATATGAAAAAATGAACATGAAACATGAAAGTACAGAGTGTCTTCTGGCTCATATAGTCCTTCCTGAAAGGTAAATATAATCTGATCCATCTATGTGAATACAGTCACTTTATGATCTTTGAAAGGCAGCAGGGAAAACAAGGTGCTAGCAATAATTTATTGATATTTCTGCCGTACTTTCAGGTATACAAAGCACTCAAAATATGTTCTCTTGGTCTTCACAGCAACCCTGTGAAGTAGATTTTGAAACTATTATTTCTCCATTCTACAAGTGAGGAAATTGAGATAGGTTAAGTGACTTGCTAGTTAGGTCACTTGCTAGGTTAAGTCACAGAGCTGGTAAAAGTCAGAGGCAGGATCTGAACTCAGATCTTCTTGACTGCAGATACAGCACTTTCTCATTCCATCACACTCCTAGACGGATGATGGCTTCCCAGACATGGTCACAGTCCTGTCAGTGTGTGATTGTGATCCTGTTGGCTTAGTCTGGAGCCTATTTCCCTTTTTGCGTTTCTTGTCCACAGCTATCATGATGTTTTTGGCCCAATTGACATCAGGATCAGCACAAATTTTAATTCCTCTGCGGGTGACAAAGCTATAATTGGAGGAAAAGATAGAGGAATGGTTAATCATCTTATCCCTCTATCAGACCAAGGGCTCAGCTTAGACTGAACACAAGTAGCTGCTCTTGGATTACTTTTGGAGAAGACTTGATGAATATTAAGTCAACAGCTAACAATAATGATTTCTTTCCTGTGTTCACTTAACAGTCCTCATCTCACTTTTCATTATCTAAGATTAATATCTCATTCTTTAATCAAGGGGGAGTTCCCTCATGTCACATATTACATGTTAAAACATGTTTTCGACATGTTTAAATGTTTAAAAATACTAGAAATATGTATCAGCCAATAGAATGACTGTGGACATAAGAAAAACATTGTCTGACAAAGAGCATATTGAAGATAATTTCTGAGGCAGCAGGTGGCCCATTGAATCAAGGACCAGGCATGAAATCGGGAAGACCTGAATTCAAAGCTAATATCAGACTCTTACTAGCTGTGTTATACAGAGCAATTTATTTAATTTCTATTTATCTCAGTTTCCTCAAGGGTAAAAATTGGAATAATACTGGCACCAACCTTGCAGGATTGTTGTTAGAATCAAATGAGAGTAACATTTGTTTAAAATAAAACAACACTTGGCATATAACAGATGGTATATTAATGCTAATCCTTTTCCTTTCCTTGTTTTTCCTTCAAGATATATTTCCTCAATATAGATCTGCCAGCATCCAAAGACCTCACATCAAAGGGACAATGCCCTTGAATTTTGATGGAGATTCCCATCCATGAGTCCATTCCTGAGAACCTGGAATCATGGGGCCACTGACTTGAAATCAGGAGATACCTTAGGGACGAGTTAGCCAAACACCCCATCATTTTGTAGGTGAGGAAACTGAAGACCAAAGTAGGGAATTGATTGGCTCAAAGCTTCACAGATGGTAATTAGCAGTCCAGGGTTTTGAACCCAAGTTGTCAAGCTAAGAATCCAGTAACTGTTCCCTGACACTATGTTGTTAACATTATTAAATTTGCAGTCTGTTTTCTTGGGTGAGCTAGTCAGAGACATTAGTATAATATTTCCTGTCAAGTAGCAAAGACTAAGAATCTATTAAGTACACAGTTATTTAACATGAACCAATGAGAATAATTTTCCATTATACACCTGAAAGGAAATTGGCCAAAAGGGTGAGAGACAGGGATCCATTCAAGGCAAAGACTTTATTCCTAAGGACTTTTTTTTAGGAGGGAAGGATTTCACTGTCTCTTTAGAAGCTGGTGTTTGTATAAACTCACATCACTGCTCTCATCAGACCCTCTTCAATGAGGTAGCTCTTGACTGAGTTGACAGGTAGAGGCTTGCTTGTCAGGCTCACACAAAAACTTCTTTTCATGACTTCACTTCCCACACCTAATAAAAAAAGAGGAGCAAAAGAAATAAATCCATTCTGTAATTAACTCATTAAAATAGAGGGAAACTAGAGTGCCCAAAGGGATAACTAATCAATCAACAGTCGTTTGTTAAATACCTTCTATGTGCCAAGCAATGTGTCAGGAACTAGGGGTACATCAACAAAAATGAAACAGGCCTTCAAGGAGAATGCCTTCTCTGTTAAGCTCATTTCCATCTCCATAACCACTAAGAATAAAATGGTTCCTTCTGGATCATCTTGAAGCAAGCATCAAGAATACTCTAGGATCCTAGCCTCTGACTCTAAATTTAGTTTGGTATCTTCTGTACCACGCTGCCTCTGTACTAGACTGTAAGCCCCATGAAAGTGGGGTCTTTGTCTTCTCTCTTCTATAACTCCCATTGCATTTCCATAGCTGAAATCACCCCATAAACTCATAGAATTAGGATTGGATGGGATCCTAGATACACTTGTCCTTCTCCCTCATTTAACAGACAAAGTCATACAGGAAATACCTGTAGAAGAGCTTAGACTTGAACCCAGCCCCTCTGATTCCAAATCCTGAATTCTTCATATAATAACATGGAAGAGATAATGTTTTCAATGAAACATTGGGAGATATCCTGGGCAAAGGACGTCACTGTGTATTCATACTTAGAAATTATCAAGGAGAAGCTAGGTCGAAGGTCAATATGTTATACTTAGTGAGCAGACTTACCCTGAAGAAAGGGAAGGAGACTTAAGGATAAAAGAATAGTGTGCCATAAGCAAAACTTAATCAATATTAGTGGCTGTTGTTTTCTTTTTCTTCTATAGACACTTGCTTTAGCCTCAAACTGGCCAAACCAGATGTGAAAGTGTTCAGTTCATGATGACCCAACACTTTATGGAAAGTGTCACTGATACTGAAACGCAATTCTTCTAGATGGATCCAAACAAATACATCCTCCTCCTACCTCACCATCTCTTTCCACTTTCTCCTTTTGACACTCACCATACCCCTTACAAACATTTCCTTTTTTTATCTCTGTCAATTTATTTTGAAACTGGATGGTTTCTGAACCCAATTTAAGAGAGAAACCTGACCCCTTCGTCTGCATCACTTCATAAGAATTCTCTTTTCTTGCACTACCCAGTGAAATCACTAACTTCTCCTGAGAAAAATCATACATAACCATAAAGTCTTTTCCCCAATGGACTTCAGGCTTTTCATCTCTGTTAACCTATGTAAATATCATAATGTCCCTAAGAGTCAAATCAGAAAGCAGAAATGGTTTTTCCCTTTTCATAAGTGGGAAAACTGAAGCACGGGGAGGAGGAACAGTATGGTGCCAATCAGTCAGAACTGGGTGGCCCCAACCTGGCTTTGATAAGGACTCAGACACGGGTCCTATTTCCTGCCTCTCTGGAGGCATCCAAATCTGAGCATCAACTTCTGCACTGTACAAAATTTCAACTTAGAGCAAGAACTGGTCCAAATAATCAGCTAGTGAACATAAGCTATTGCCCAGACTCTTAACTACACCACCCCTGGAAGCAGAATATACTTCCATCCAGGAACAGGAGAGGCTAAATGAAATATATGCCAGCCACATAGAAGCAGGAAGTCTTGAGGTGCATGTGACTGTCCATGGTGAAAGACAGGTTGGTGGGATGAGAAGAGCTGAAGATTTGGTGTCAAGAGAGGCCAATGCTCCTAGGTTGTCCATAGGATAACAGCCACGTTATCTCTTGAATCTAGTATAAAGCCTGGCACATAGAAGGTAATTTAATAAATGCCTGTTTGAGTGAATTAAATTCAAATTCCATGTCTGATATGTATTAGTTGTGGGATAGGAAGTAAATCACTTAACTGCTTTGATCCTCATAGCCTCCTCTCTAAAAATGAGGATAATACAGTACTTTTGTGGTTCAATTTTTTCAGTTTTGTCTGACTCTCTCACCCCATCTTGAGGTTTTCTTGGCAAAGATACTAGAATGATTTGCCATTTCCTTTTCTAGCTTATTTTACAGGTAAGGAAACTGAGGCAAACTGAGGGTTAAGTGACTTGCCCAGGGTCACACAGCTAGTAAATGTCTAAGGTCACATCTGAACTCAGGAAGATGAGTCTTTGTGACTCCAGCTTGGCATGCTCTCCACTGTGCTACCTGGCTGCCCCTATTAAGTAACCTTACTGGGTACTTATAGTATCTACTTCACCATATAGCTATCAGAGTTAAAATATACACAAAGAATTTTGTAAAAATTTTATCACTATGTCACTATCAGCCATTATTATTAGTGACCGATCTCTCCAGACATATAAGCTCTTAGCAGAACACACTCACAGCTTTGCCAACTTAGTATGACCTACCAAAATTTAGGTTCCAATGGCCCAATCTCCCATATCTTAATGCTACTTCCCCTCACAATGAGACGTCAGAATAGGACTTCTTTGGCAAATTCATCAAGAACGAAGATGAAGAAGAAAGAAGAAGAAGAAAAGGAATAGGAAAAAATAATCTCTCTTCCAAAAAAACCAATGCCAATGATGTCCTCACCACCACCACCCATCAGTTTGGCATTAATTTGAAATTCTCTTTCTAATAGTTACAATGAGTTGACCATGATCTATCTGTGTACTCTCTCATGGTCTCTTCCTTTGTGATCAATACAGGCACCTGTAAGAGCTAGTCTATATTTCTATAATGATTTTCTTTCCTTTGTGTCTTTTCTCTCATGATATATCACCAAATACTCTGGATGTAGGGCATAGTCACTTCCATTTCCCAAACTGGTAACCCAAAGCACTATCCCTAAGTACCATAGGAAAAGTGACATATCTCTACACTTGCTCTTTGAAGGAAAGGATTGTCTTTTGCCTTGAGAGTATTCTTTTTCTGTCTCCCACACAGCTCCATGTTTTCTGTAATCCTATCATCAAATTTTAGCAATTCATCTCCCAGCTTACCTTCCACAGTGAACAGTGTGAAGCCACAGAAACAGAAGAGAGTCAATAAGAGGAGTTTCATGGCTGCTGTTGGGTTGAGTGTGTCTGGAGGAGAGAATGAAGAGTGAAGACTCCTTTGAGCTTTTATGCCCTGACAATGGTCAGTGAATTTCCTGTGCCTTGAGAGGTAGTTTTGTGGTGGGAGGAAGGTTGTCGGAAAGTCTTAGCAACATCTGTTAATTTCTTCATTTAAAAAAAAGTTTCTTTTCCTTCTCCTGATTCTTACTAACCCCACACTCTGTGGCCTTCCTTCCACCTCATCTGTGGTTAATGTGTCTATGAAACAAAATGGGTATTTAAAAGAGAATGCAACTCTTTTATCTCTAGCCTCTAGAGTCTATAGCTAATGTGCCAGCCACAGAGTGAACAGATGTCAACGTCACTACTTTGAGCAAGACAACCCAACATGTGTCTTAAAAGGGAAAATCCAACCAAAGTTGGTGTACTGAGTGGACAGTGGAAATGAAATGGATAATTATTCTAAGTCACAGTGGGCCCTTACAATTGGAACCTTAAAAAGTACACCAATGCCGTTGACGCCTTCTTTTAAAATGATTCTATGATCCTTATAAGCAGTGTATCAATGTCCTTGCCATATGTCATTGATAAAAGACAACACAATGCCACAGACATAGCCTGATGAGAGAAGAGCACGGTAGAAACATTACCTCCCTTGTCTTATTCACTCTGCCCCTCTTAAGGTAACTGTATTGACTCTTATATCACAATCCTGATTCATTGTGAGCTTGTAATGTGTATCAAAAAAAAAATTGCTCAGAACTATCTAGCCTTGCCTCCCATCTCATATTTAATTTTTTTAACCAAAATGTTATCATTTCCTCATATTTGCCCTTTTTGCAGTAGGATCTTTTAAGCAGAAATTTTATTGATTGTTCCCATCAGTATTTTCAACCTATTTGAATTTTATGGACCATCCAAAAAGGTAGAGTAAGAGGAAGCAGTATAGTCCGGTCCCCCTCACCTCCTACCTTTATAGCCATAACTACTACACAAAGACCTAGAAAAGCATCAGATCAATTCCTGATCTAGAAATGTAAGTCTAGATAATAAAGATTTATTTTTCCAGTCCAGGTTGGCATAGGTAGACAAAACTTGGGACAGGTACTACATACAGCCTTCTAATTCAGAGATTGAATGAAAGCCTAATTGTGTACTTGATGAAAAAGAAGTACCAAATCCATCATGGAAGGACTTGACCAATTATTCAATCAATAAACATTTATTAAGCCCATATTTATTTATTAAGCTCCATATCAACACCCATTCAAATCCTTCACTTCCATTTTCCAAACTCAGGTTCCACTCCCTTGATCCTGCCCTCCCTGTTCTGTGGAAAATTCTTTTTCCCTATGCATGTTTCCAATGGACCTTTCATTTTCATGTAGTGGTGGACTCCACATGTATAATGAAACCCACATTTGACAAGGGACTTGTCCTTGTATGACTCAAAGAGAAAAAGAATAGACATCTCCAGCCTCTTCTACCCCAATCCTTCTTCAAGGGAGACTTTGCTGCCAGGAAGAGAAATAAGAGGTTGGATGCAGAGGCCACTAATCTTTTCTCTTCAGAGTGAAAACAGGGTACCATGCTAGAATTGTATCCACCTGTTCCCTTAAATATTGTTCATCTAGGACAGCGGTTCTCAACCTGTGGGTCGCGACTCCTTTGGGGGTCGAACTACCCTTTCACAGGGGTCACCTACGGCCATCGGAAAACACATATTTCCCATGGTCTTAGGAACCCAGACACCGCTCCTCTATCTGTGTCCAGCTGGGTCCATCCCCGTGCAGATACACCCACGTACAAGTATTAAAGAGTCACAGCATTAGGAAGGTTGAAAACCACTGATAGGAGATATGATCAGATTCCATATAACTTTTAATTGCTTTGCCTTTTGGGGGAAAAGGGGAAACCTCAGGCTTTATTTCCAATGCTTGACTCCTTTACCACCTGTAGTGGCAATGCAATGTTTATATTGCCCACAATCATGATAAAGACTATGACTTCAAATTCCCCCAGGTCTATTAAGGGGCAGGGAAGATCTTAAAATTCCCATTACTGTTACACCACCTAATATCAGTTCCACAATGAAAACACATAAAGAATTGAGAAAAAAAAATCTGTCCAAACCATAGCAAAACAAGAACTAGAGAAAGTATACATAGTAGGATATATACAGAGTGAAGAAACTCTCCCATTGGGAAGAAAATGACTGATCTCAACCAAGAAAGAGGGTCCTGGATCTCATCCAAGGAAAAACTCAAATTTCTACAAGTTGCAAACTGGAAATAGGGACCTGATGAACACTATCAGCCCCTCTCATGCCTTCCTCGTGACTTTGTGTCTTTCTATTCAGTAACCTAAAGTGACTGGCCTCTTCCACCTTCTTTCTCTTGAAAATGTAAGCCAATTGGTCACTATGAGAGGACTCTTGCTTGTAGAATCCCAGGCAGGGACTCCCTCTTGAAGAACACTCCCAAAAAAGGGCCTGACTGAGAACTAAAGCTCTGCCTCTCACCAACTCTGTCCCACTCTTTACACAGGGAAGGGCCTTCAACTCCACCAATCAAGAGAGAAAAGCATATCAATGGGCTTTGGGATAGGGATTACATACACTAAGCATATTCTCCCCTTTCTCATGCTTATTTGAATATGTCTCTTCCTCTCCCAGTTTCAATTGTAAACTCTGTGAAAACAGAGATTGTGCCCCATTTTTTTAATGTATCTTCGTCATCTATCATTCTGTGATATAATAACTAGGATCCTATCAGGGATATGGTGTAGCCAACTCTAATTTGTGAGAGCCCCTAGTTAACTTTGCAGTGTAAATATTTACACCTCAGAAATCAGCAACAAATCAGGGTTCTATTTGTTATTTTGTTGATTTGTATAGAGTTCAGAGAGTGTTTATAATTCAGATTCAACTTAAAATAGTGTGTACATATTTCCTCTTCTCCCCGCTGCACACTTGTTAATATTACCAGCATACCCCTGTACTGCTCTATAAGTATGAGCAGAACTCAGCATGAATGCAGAAGGTGGCTAGGGAAATAAAGTCATCACCATCCTAAAGGCAACTAGATGGCACAGTGGACAGAATGTTGAGCCAAGAGTCAAGGAAACCTGAGTTCAAATTCAGCCTCAGACATTTACTAGCTGTGTGACCCTGGCAAAGTCATTTAACCTGTCTGTCTCAGTTTAATGGATTGTAAAATGAAGCTGATAATAGCATTTTACTCCTACCTTTAGTTTCTTCATCTATAAATTGGGGATAATAAAGTTGTATTGACTATCTCACAGGGTCGTTAGGAGGAAAATTCTTTGTAAACTAAGTCATGCTATACTTCTATCCATGAGTTGGATGAATGAAGTTGAGTGGGGATGGATGAAATACCTAATCTTAAAACAAGCCATGAAATCATCATATTAACTTCTGCCTTTTCCATCTATTAGTAAAGTCAGTTACACCTATCAAATATCCCAATAGCTCTGGGACAGATACATATAAAGAAACATTATCAAGCCAATTTATAAGCCTGCAGATAAGAGGCAGAGATAGAGCCAATATAAGGGGTCTGCAGCACCACTATGCCAGTGATTCACTTTTAGTACACTGAGGATTCCCCATAGAGTTAACCAGGGTTCAGGAAGATTAATTTAATAATAGCAAACTTGACTTTGTAAGTCCCTAAAACATTCTATAGATATTTCAATTGTTTATTTTCTTTTTAATTTTGGCTAAAACTTTTGATGCCAACCCTATCACCTCATTAAATGGGAGTTTCATTACTTTTCCTTTACAAATATGGCTTCCATGACAAAATACCCTGCTACAGTGATTTACAGGTTGAGATTATGGAGGTTCCACCTGAAGTTCTGAAAGAGATCTATCGTTATAGAAAGGTTATAAGTCTCCCATCTAAACCATGTAGACTTTGTTACTCAGTGCCTAACAACCCACAGTGGCAGCACAAAGGGATGAGGTCACACCAGAGGAAATGCTACACATTGCCTATCTTCTCAAAGTCACTTACACATGAAAATGAGCTTACAAATTACAAATGCTGTTAACTCACATTTCTCTAGTATTTGATGGTTTACATGACATCTCCTGATAACAACACTGTTGGGAAAGCAGTGTCCCTTTTACAGATAAGGAAACCGAAGTTCTAAAAATTAAGTGATTTGCCCATGGTCAGTGATGGAACTTCTGACTCCAAGACCAGACCCCTAAACATGATTGATTTCATGACTCCAATTTGATCATACAACCATCTATGGACCAGAAAAATAAGTCATAAAAACAATGTCTCCCTTGAAGAACTTTCTGTTCCCAAGTCTCAAAACTTGTCAGTAAATTCATTATTGCTAAATGCTTCAATATTTCCAAAGCACAATGATTTCTTTGGTGTGGGTTCTCTTTCCCACCTATAAATTTCCCCTCCACCAACCTTGTGCCTTCATAAGTTGTAATGGTCAAAAATGTCATCAACTAGTGGCCAGTCTTGAAAATGAGCTTCTCCAAGTTTAGCTAGGCTGTCACTGGGATCACAGGAACAGCCTTCTGACAAAGCCCTCACTCAAAGTCTTCCCAATTTATTAGGACCTGCTGCTACTTGCTTCCCACTGGCATACTCTTCAAGAGCCCAGAGTGACCTCCATGCTATGATAAGACATCTGAAGATTACATCAGCAGAACTTGCCATATGGCCTGAATCTGAAACAAACCCTGAAAAATCCCATTTCAAAATTCAATGAATTACCTCAGCACTATATTTATGCATCTCCTGTGTCAGTCTCAATTTGGCCCTCTAAGAAATTTTTCAGGAACAAAACCTGAAACAAACATATTTGTAACTCACAGCCTTGCTAAAAAATGAGAAACTGAAGCTAAAGAAAGACACTGAAAGTCGTTCATCTCAGACACAACAGTAGCAAACCCCAAAACAATTTTGTCACCTTAACCAGAGTCGACTACTTTACATGAAGACAGAGAGCCCTTTCCTTGTTAGGGCTTTCACTTGATTAGACATTTTAAAAAATTCTACTGCTTCCTTTGCCTCAATTCTAGGGGCCCCAGGAAAAATGGTTAATTGTTCCATACAAATGCCTTTTCTTAGTGCTTATCCTTCTTTCTTCCTAGATACTTTTTCTTCTCTGGTTTTCATGACTAAGAAGCTTGTCTACAATGGAAGCCACCACTTCCTCTCTTCTCACTTTCTTCTTAACTCTCTGCAGTAAGGCTTCTGACCTCATCAATCAAATGAAACGGGTCCCTGCAAAGTTACTAATCTTAATTGACAAATCTAATGGTGTTATCTCAGTCCTCAACCTGATTGAACTATTTGTTATCTGACGCTGTCAATAATTCCTGTCTCCTGGATACTCTCTCTAGGTTTTTGTGACACTGATATATCCCAATTATCTCCTACTTGTCTGATTTCTTGCCTAGATCTTCTTCATCATACCCACTAGCAATGGGGGTTTCTATGAAGGCTCTATACTGAATCTTCTCTTATCTCTCTATACTACTTCACTTGGTGATCTTCTCAGCTCTCGTGGGTTCAACTATCATCTCTATGCATGGGATTCTCAGATTTATTCATCCAGTGCAAACTTCTCTTATGACCCCAGTCATAATGGCTTTCCAAATAGCTATGAGACATCTCAAGCTGGATGCCTCATCGAAACTTAAACTCAACATGCCCAAAATTGAACTAATCATTTAGGAGCCTCTCTACTTCCTGACTTTCCTCAACCAGGCACATAGTCTAATGTCATCTTCAACTCCACATTCTCTTTTGCCCCCTATATCCTATTAGTTGCCAGGTCCTCCCATTTCTGCCTTTGTAACATCTCTTGTACACATTCCATCCTCTCCTCTAATACTACCACCACTTGATGCAAGCCCTCATCTTCTCACACCTGGACTATTGTAATAGACTACCAGGTGGTCTCCCTGCCTCAAGTCACATTGGACTGCCATCCATTCTCCACTCACTTGTCAAAATGGTCTTTCTTAAGTAGAAGTCCGACAATAGCAACCCCCTAAACAATAAGTTCCAGTGGTTTCTTCTTGCCTTCAGGACCAAATGCAAAATCCTTTGTGAGGTTTTTAAAGTCCTTTGTATGTAGCCTTGCCCTTTCCTACCTTTTAGTATTCTCATACCTTTCCACCTTCTGCATATTCTTCCTATGATTCTGGCCACCTTGTTGTTCTTCACACAAGACACTCTGTCCCTGGATTCTGTGCATTTTTAGTAGCTATCTCCCATGACTGGAATCCCGTCTCCCCTCACCTCCAACATCCTGGCTACTTTCAAAGTCCAACTGAAATTTTACCTTTTGTAAGAAGCCTTTCTCCTTCCTTCTTACTCTTAGTGCTTTCCTTCTGAGATTATCTCCAATTTATCCTGTGTATATCTTATTTGTACATAATTGTTAGTATGTTATCTCTCCCATTAGATTGTGAGCTCCCTGAAGGCAGTAACTGTTTCTGTCTTTCTTTTCCCCCCTCCAGTTCTTAGCTCAGTGTCTGACACAAAACAAATGTTTAATTAATGCTTGTGGAGTTGTTGGCTCAGCTAATGAAAGATGGCAAGCTTCTGGTGTGTAATTCTAGGCATAAGGTTGTGCCTTGCTACATAGTCAATAAGTATTAATTTTTTCAGTCAGCAGAACCTTAAAATCTCTTCTTACGAGTGGGAGCTGTCATACAAATGTCATTCCACAGTACTTACAGAATATATACCCTTGGTAATGGAACAATTTTAGAGTAAGGGGCCAAAACTAGTCGTGGTCAAATGTCCTAATTTTCAAAAAGGTCAAATCCATACAATATAGACTAACGAGTTTAATGGTGATCCTGGCAGAATTCTAAAACATGGTATTAAGTTGATGATTTGTGATTACTTAAGGGGGAAATGGTGATCACTGGGATAAAATATGAGTTCACTATCCCAAGTCATTATAGACTAACTTCACTTTCTTTTTGAATAGCTCTATTAAAATAATAGATCTGAGGAATGCCACAAAAAAGCATATCATCAATCACTAAATCAAGGAACATTTACTAAATGGTTATTATTTTCCAGGAACTTCTGCTATGTATAAAAAAAATTAACAACTATCCCTGCCCCTAATGCATTTATATTCTACCAAAGAGAAAAACACAAAAAATGAGATGTGTGTGTATACATATACATATGTATATACATATGGAGAGAGAGAGTAGATGGAAGACAGGGAAGAGGATCAGAAAAAGTCTCCCACAGCTGGTGAATTTTAGAGGAATCCAATGATTCTAAGAGACAGAGGTGAGGAGGAAAAGTATTATAGGCATGTGGGTGCAGCCAGTACAAAGGTGAAGAAATAGGAAATGGAGTGTCAGATGTGAGGAACAACAAGTGGGCCAGTGTGGCTATATCATAGAGAAGACAGAAGGGAATACAGGGTAACAAGGCGGAAGGAAATAGGCATTCACATAGTGTAGAGCATGTGCCAGGCACTGTGCTAAGCATTTTATAAGTATCGTTTCATTTGATCCTTACAACGACCCTGCAAACTAGGTCCTATTATTATCCCTACTTTACAGTTAAGCAAACTAAATTTGAACAAAATAACGTTACTTGCCCAGGGTCACATGGTGTCAGAGGAAGTATTTGAATTCAAGTTTTCCTGACTCTAGAGTCAACCCTCTATCTACTACTCTACTTAGTTACCTCAATATCAGCTATGTAGGAAGAGGTCAGGTTATGAAGAGCCATGAATGGAAAACAAAGTAATATAATTGAGGGGGTGGCTAGGTGGCACAGTGAATAGAGACCAGCCCTGGAGGCAGGAGCACCTGAGTTCAAATCCGGCCACAGACACTTAACACTTGCTAGCCGTGTGACCTTGGGCAACTCACTTAACCCCAATTGCCCTGCAAAAAAAAAAAAAAGGTAATATAATTGAACTTGAGAGTAATAGAGAACCAATGGAAATTATAAAGTAGAGGTAAGATCTATGCTTTAGAAGAACCACTTTGACAACTGTGTGGAGAATTGATTGGAATGTGGAAGGAAGTCTGCAAGGCATTAGAAAAAGATTTAGAACATCCTTGTAGATAAGATGACTAAGCTGGATATATCAGAAAATACAAGTAAGATTCACAAATATATTGACAGGTATGAAAAAATGAGTAATGTGACAATAGTAATAAATGTAAAGGCATGTATTTAGGCTGAAAAACTTGTTTACATTCACACAAGATGAGAAATATATGGCTAGCAAAAAAAGAGGCACGGGTTTTAGTTGTCTGGAAGCTAAATATATATGATGTAGCTGTCCCAAAAGCTAATGAAACCTTAGACTGCAGTAATGGCTATGCAGTATTCAGATCAAGGAAGGTCCCCTGAACTTGGGAGCTGCCATTCAGAGAGAACTACTTAGGTCTGACCACCATGTTTTATGGGAGAGATTATGTTGGAGCAGTGTTGACCAATTATTGCGGAAGAGGGATAAGAACATATTGATAACACTTTATATTCCTAAAAAATTTTGTTCAGGTCAAAATTATATTATGTACTTTTTTAGCAGAAAAGAGAAGCCCAAGGTGTATTTGAGATAGGGGTGGGTAGTGTTGGTGATTTATGGTCCTACAATGGGAGAGGATTAAATCTCTGACTAGAAAAAGAAAAGGTGTCCAGTCTCTATTAGCCATTGATTTGTCTTTCACATCAGCTCACCAGAGTGAGAAAATAAGGAATAGGTGAAACTACAAGCTGGTTACGGTCTTAGCCTACATTCAAATTTTGTCATTTCTACTTATCAGCTGTGCTACTCACAAGTCACTTGGCCACTTCAAGGAATTTGTTTTATCTTCTAGAAAATGGGGAAGGCAAATGTGAAGACTTCTCCAATATGCTTATGGGACTGTTGTAATAATCAAAGGAAATAGTAAATCCAAATAGGAACACTATGCAAATATGAGATATTATTATTTCTGGAATTCTGCATGGAGGCCAGAATAGCAGGTTACTAGTTTTGGCCTCAATGCAAAATGTTCACAAATTACTTCAAACCGTGGAGAAAGTAACTGATCCTTTACATTTCCTCCATTTGTTTCGACTCCTTGGTACACTTCCCTGACGTGTTTCACTGCTACATTTATCTCTGTTGAATCACTGAGGATGTAAACTCTTTGGTTTAGAGACCCAGTCTGCTCTCTTTAAACTTAACATGTTTTCTATAGCAGAGTAAAAGCCTTCTATGCAAGGACTGAGAAATGGCTAGAAAGAGAGCTGGAGGAAGAGAGAGGTGGTGGTGGGACTAGATGGCACACCTAGGTGATCTGATCTTCACTTCTGTAATCTAGGGACTTTAAGCATCTGTTTTTATCCAGGGTCCATGAACTTTTTTAAAAGCATGCAAATAGGGGTGGCTAGGTGGTACAGTGAATAGAGCACCAGCCCTGGAGTCAGGAGGACCTGAGTTCAAATCCAGCCTCAGAAACTTAACACACACACACAAAAAAACCTAGCCATGTGACCTTGGGCAAGTCACTTTACCCCAATTGCCCTGCCTTCCCCCTCCAAAAAAAAAAGCATGCAAATAACTATTACAATAAATTTGATTCCCTTTGTAATTCTGTGTATTCTATTTTATGCATTTAAAAAACTATTCTGAGAAGAGATCCTAAGACTTTACCAGACTGCCATTAAAAAAAAGGTCAGGTACCCCTGTTTCACACACACACATCCCACTCCTTTATCCAAAACTGATTGTCAACTAGCTAAGACTGAAAAGAGTAGACTACAGTATTCATTCTAAGCAGAGGTGATTGATAGGTGGCTCCTCAGAGAGTTTAACCAGGAGGAATGCTTGAATACAAAAGAATAGAACTCTTAGAGTTCCAAGAGTCAGTAAGAGGTAAGGGAGACATTTGGTGACAAGCTGTCTCTTCCTGAATTCCTCAAGTTACATCACTAGGGATACTATGTACTTTGCCTAAAAGGTCAGTCCTGCTTGTTAATAGCAAACATTCCAGAGTCCCCTAAATCTTCAACATGTCTAAAGTTGAATTCTTAGCTCTTCCATAAAGCCTATTCTTAGTTCAAATACCAGCCTTGAGCGCTTTCTATCTGTGTAAACTCAAGCAAGTCCCTTAAATTCTATTTACCTGAAAGTACTTTGTAAACCTTATATTGCTATAAAAATGTTAGCTATTATTGTTATTCCCATTCTATAGATGATAAAACTAAGGCTCAGTGACTTGCCCACAGCCACAGAGCTAATGTCAGATATGGGATCTGAACCCAGATATTAGAATGTGAGTTCTTTGAGGGAGGGGATGATTTTTGCCTTTTTTTTTTTTTTTGTATCTCCAGCCCTACAGTTTGTGGTATATAGGAAGTGTTTAATCAATGCATGTTGGTGATAATTCCTTATGTCAATCTTTAGACTCTAAATCTAGTGCTCTCATGCTAATTGCACTGACCAGGCTTTAGTCATGGGGGATTTTTTTTTCTGGTACAGGTTAGGACTAGGGGGCAGCTAGAACTCCAGCCTCTCTCCTTTTCTGCTCAGTGCTCTGTCCTTGAAAGGGAAGGTTGAGCTTGTCACTCACTAAGCCCTGCAAAATGCTTGTGGTTGACCCTCTTGAAGTACAGGGGTGGGCAGGAAGGCAGAGTAGGGAGGAAACTGTTTCAATTCTGAAACCAATTTTAGGCTGCAAAAGGAACCCCCTGAATTGGGTGCGGAATATGACTGATTCTCCCCAGCCACCAAGATTCCCAGCCATTTGTATCTATGAACCAAAATATAACACTGTATTTTGGGGGGCGGAGAACCCTGGTGGTCTCTGACAATGTACTTAACCCCAACTTTCAAGAGAAATGAAGTTAGGGGATTCCCTTGAAGGGTGGGGTTCCACCACCGGAAGCTGTCCAACCAGCAGACTGGTAATAGTGGCCTGTTGTACTTGGGTGGGACATAGGGGGAAGTTAGAGCAACTGTACTAGCTGCTCACTATACTGAATGGAAAACCTGCTAGCTGTTCCATTCATCATCAAATATTGTTCATAACGAGTTTTTTATGACATTTTTTCACAGCATGAAGTTTCAGCACATGGCCTCTGCTTCTGTACTTTTTATGCTTTTCCATCAGATCACAGATATAAAGCTTGAAGGCACCTGAAAAATTATTGAATCCAAGCCCTTCATTTTACAAATGAAAAAAATTGAGACCTCCCAAAAGGTGAAGTCATAGAGCCCAATTCACACAAGTAATAAGTAGAAAAGCTGGGAATCTATGGTGTGCATGTGGCAAAGGGAGGGCTTTTGAATTCCAATACCTCTCCCTGTCATAATACTACCATCAACACTACAATTGTCCTTCTTTGTATAATTCTGATCCTGCTTCCATTCAGTGCCTAGGAAGGACAAATTCATTTCTCAAAGGACACATCCAACCCTCTCTGAAAAGACTCATGGTGAGTTCCTCAAGCTGCTTTGAGAAGTAATAGGTGCCCTCTCTTTAGCAGTCTTCAAGTAAAGACTGGACAATCATTTGTTAGATATGTATTAGTAGGATTTCTTTTTTGTATGAATTGGTCCAGATAGCCACTGAGATCCCTTTAGCTCTCAAATGCTATGATTCCATACATGGGTGTGTCCCTAATGGCAAGTATTCTAATGAGGATGATAATAATAGCCTAGTGCTCCACCATGGTAGAGAGGTAACCTTGGAGTCTCAAAGACCATACAAGAGGAAACGAGAACTGGCAGATCCTACCAAGGTAGAAAGAATTCCTGAATCTGTTTCTTAATTGCTGCATAACTGTGGATAAGTCCCCTAATCTTTTCAGACTTCAGTTCCTTTCTATATAATGAAGAATGCCTAAGACCAGCTCAAGACTCTGCTCTCATCTGAAGCAATGAAATGCTTAGAGCTTGAGAATACTATCAAACCATGGCTTTATTTAAGCTATGAATTAGTGAGTGCAAGGAGAGGTTTCCCACATGTGAACAGAGGCTCCGTCAGGTCTGAGAAGCCTGTGTGGAATAAGTAGGGGCATCCCTACACGATATTCCCCCTCTGGAAAATAAAAACAGGAAGGGCCAGAGTTTCTGGGTATTTTGATCAGATTTGTTGGGTTTTTTTTTCTTTTTCTTTTTTCTCTTAAAATAATCTTTGTTATATGGGATAAATATCTTTAAGAATAGAGAGGCATACAGAGGGAAATTTTAGGTAATGTAAGGGGCCATCTCCAGTTGTCCTGATCTATATTTGGACACTGGACCCAGTTGGCTCCAGAGGAGATAGTGAGGCTGGTGACTTTGCATGGGTCTCTCTCACTTAAACCCAATTCACTTGCAAGTCATGGCCTCATCTTCCAGATGTCATCATCCTCTTTGAGAACAAAAGACAAACCACAATTCCCCCTGTACGTGGCCACTCACCTGAGGATCCTTAGTTAATTTTGTTGTTCAGTCCTGCCCAACTCTTCA
>CM053584.1:50478671-50501360 GCA_028627135.1 Pseudochirops cupreus | reverse complement strand
TGTGTGTGTGTGTGTGTCAGTGTACTATGTGTATGTTTATATATATACATACATCTGTGTATATATATTTATGTATATATAAATGCTAGTTATAATTATTACTTGTGGGGATATCAGGAACATTGTTGAGGAAAATTCTGCACCACACAGAGAAGTGAATTAAATCAACTTTGAGATAAATGTTACTATTATTATCATTGCTGTAATTCTCTAATATTGTCAGTCAATATGCAAGCATTTTCTTAAGTACCTACTTTGTGTTAGATACTGTGTTAAGTGCTGAGGATAGAAAGACAAAAATAAAACACATACAGCTTTCAAGGAATTTTTCTTCTGTCGGGAGAGACAAACAGGTGCATAAATAAAGATATATGATGATAGATATATAATGTAAGTGTGTATATAAATAAAAACGGGCTTAGAGTGGGAATAGAAACAGTAATACACCTATGGGTGGAAGAATTAAGCAGGGTTGGGTTTGGCTTTTAAGTGAAAGTTTTTTTTAAAAAACCTCTTAGATTCTGAGGTTGAATCTGACCCATTAGGCTCTGAATCCTTTTCACGCATAGGGGCAAATGCTTTCACAATTCTCATGACGTTGAAACCAAAAAAAAAAAAAAGAAAGTATGCAGAATAGTGTCATCTATCCCAATCACAGGGGTCAGAGAGAGAGAAGAACAAAAGCTTGCTGATCTAATAGGTCATTTCCATCTCTTGACCTATGCCTCTCTGTTTTGTACTAACCACATAAGGAGAAAAATGTGAACTTTCATTAGTCATGGAAATGCCTTTCGTTATAATGAAGCTAGTAGCCCGGAGGCAGCTGAACCACAAAGGAACAAGTGGGCTTGAGCTCTTGAGGCTGATTTTTTTAATCTTAAAGATAAATAGCCTCTCAAATTCTCTGGCAGTTTAGTCAGGTATCATTAGAAATAAGTACAGCACCTAATGTGGCACGAATTCAGTTCATCTCCAGTAATAATAGCCAACATTTTTGTAGTGCTTTGAGATTGTCTAAGTGTTTTATAAACATAATTTCATTTGATCTTCACAGCAACCATGGGGGATAAGTACTATCATTATCCCTATTTTATAGGAAACTCAGTCAGGTTAAGTGACTTGTCCAGGGTCCCACAGTTAATGTCTGAGGAAGACTTTGAATTTCTCATCCAACAATCTATCCACCGCCACCTAGATGCCTAGAAAAACAATATCAAAGGCACTGGGCATCAGGATGGAAGAACCACAATTGAGGAAAACATTTATAGAGTACTTTTAAAAACTTTTTCTCACAAAAATTCTGTGAGGTATACAATGTAGCTATTAGTTAACCCATTTTATAGTTGAGCAAACTGAGATTTGGGTAGGCTAAGTAATTTTAACAAGGTCACTAGTCTAATCAATGACTGAGCCAGACTCGTATCCAGTTGATTAAAATTCTAGTAATGATTCCTTTAAGTGCCAGGATGTGTAACTGGAGAATATTCTTCATGAATAGTCTTTTTCCCCTGATCTTTCAAGCCATGTGCCCCAGAAAAATGTATCTTTAATATATATTTTCCTCACATGAGCTTAT
Organism: Pseudochirops cupreus; assembly: GCA_028627135.1. NCBI lineage: Eukaryota > Metazoa > Chordata > Mammalia > Diprotodontia > Pseudocheiridae > Pseudochirops > Pseudochirops cupreus. Next base: position 50,499,784 of record CM053584.1, on the reverse strand, counting down.
TCCTTTTCTTATTTCCTCATCTTTTTCTCTTTCCCTACCTTTTCATTCCTTTCCTTTTTCCTTTCTTCCTTCCTTCTTGCCTTCCCTTCTTCCTCCCTTCTAGCCTTCCCTTCTTTCTTCCTTCTTACCTTCCCTTCTTCCTTCCTTCTTGTCTTCATTTATTTTCCTCTTGCCTTCCCTTCTTCTTTCCTTCTTGTCTTCACTTCTTTTCTTCTTGCCTTCCCTTCTTCCTTCCTTCTTGCCTAACTACCTTCTCTTTCCTTTATTCTTTCCCCTTTCTCCTGACTTAGTCATTATGGTTATTGATTCCTACTTTCCTCTCCTTTTTTCTCATGACTCAAAAAGTACTATCCAGGCTGCTATCCAGAACACAAAGACAAAACAAAAACACCCCTTTCCCTCAAGAGCTTACATTCTAATGGCAGTGGGAAGTGTGTTGGGAGCAGAGAGGAGGGTGGGACAAGGCAGCTTAAATGAAGCACTCTGATGAGCATAGTACCAGGTACAGGGTGATTAGAACAAAGGAGTGAGCTAGACAAAATACTAATATTTCAAGAAAGAGAAGGCAAGAAGCTTGGGAAATCTATGAATACTTAGTGGGGGCAGTGGCACATGAGCTAAGCTTTGATGGAAGGCAGAGATAAGGAAAGAATATATTCTAGGTAAGGGGGACAGCTTGTCCAAATATTATGGTTTCATCTCTATCCCCTCCTGTTTTTCCTCAGACAGACTCAGTTACAGTTTGTCAATGTCCTTCCTAAAATGTGGTGGCCAGAAATGTAGTTTTTACCCACTCTTACCCAGCAAGAACAACAGAGATCTTCTATTCTTCTCTGAGGAGTCAGGGAGAGATGACAACAGCAAGAAGACAAGAAAAGTTACTGATACTGCCAGCTCCCTGTATCTTAGCAGCAATCCACCTCAGAAAGGGAATGATTAAAATCCCCACATATGGAAAATACATGTCACTATATAAATGCATTCATGTGTGAATTCATAGGATCCCATGAAAGGGATTTTGAAGGTCAGCTCATCCAATCCACTCACTTTACGGATTAGGAAACTGAGTCCCAGAGAGATGAATTTAGTCAGTCACCAAGCATTTAGTATTTATTATGTGGCAAGCATTATACCTAGTGCTGGGGATAAAAAAGAAAAGCAGAAACATAGTCCCTGTTCCCAGGGATCGGACATTCTAATGAAGGAGAAAACATGAAAATAACTATGTACATATGAGATAGATAGATACATAGATATGTGTGAGGTATCAAAGACCCTTACCCAAATTAAACTCAGAGGCTTCTCAAGGTAGAAAGTTTACTATGATTATCGTGAGAAAAGGACACACAGTGCATTCAATACATTCTTAGTGTCAGACTGTGCCAGGCATACAGAAGATACATACTTTTATTGCCCCAGCGCCATTACCTAATCACAATCCCCCCTCCCTAGCCCTCTTCCTCTCAGCTCATTCTCACGAGCTTTGAGAGCACAATCTAAAACGCGATAAATCTAACCCAAAGACAGGGATGACATATATATAGTAAGCAGATGCAATTATTTTGTAAGTTTAGCAGTCCATTGACTTTGGCACAGCTGCTACATTTTTTTGGAGCCCCCTTTTCCTTTGATTAATGAACAGACATGATCAAAGCCTGTGTTCTTGTCCTTGTTCCTGTGTAACACTTCATGGTCAGCTTGCTCTTACAGTATAACTGGGCAAGGAACTAAGCAGATATGATTATCCTGCAGATTTAGTAATCTAAGAATTCTTATACAATTCACATCCTTGTTAGTCTCTTGACCTGGGTAACTATGAAGATGTCTTTGCACCCTGTGTTCCTCTCCTCCTTTCCTGGAACACTTCAGGGTCAGTAGCTTGTTTTTACAGAAAAACTGAATTGAAAACCCAGCCTTTAATTCTATGAGAGTCCCCTAGCCTAAAATTTTAAGAGAGGTCTTCACCATATCTCACACAGACATAGACAGATAGATAGATAGATAGATAGATAGATAGATAGATAGATAGATAGATAGACAGATAGATAGATAGATGGATGGATAGATGGATAGATAGGTGGATGGATGGATGGATGGATGGATGGATGGATGGATAGACAGATAGATAAATAGAGACAGATAGATAGACAGATGGATAGATAGATAGATAGATGGATAGATAGAGGCATTGGCAAAGGAGGGAAAGGGTAAAGGGAGGAAAAAAAGGGAGTAATTGTGCCTTCATGCTATGCGATGTTTCTCCAGCCATACCATGGGCCCCACCCGAAGACAAAAAGGCCACAAGGTGAGTCTGGAACTGGTTTGCTGAAACTGGTGGTTGCCTCAGACACCTACCACTATTGCTAATCCCTGTCCCAGTCATGCTTTGGTTCACTTCCTGGTCATATTCTCTCCAGCCTCATCATTTGCCCTCCCCCTACCTCCCTCTTTCCAATGCTTGAACTATAATGAAATCTACCCTGTCCTTTTTCCTAGAAATGTCTTATTCTATTCCCCTATGGCTTTAATCACTATTCCTGTAACTTTCCAAGTTAAAATACCCCTCCATGCTCACCACTTCCATATATGTATGCTGTTGTTAATTGTTCAATTGTTTCAGTATTGTCTGACTCTTCATGATTCCCTTTGGGGTTTTCTTGGCAAAGATACTGTAGTGGTTTGCCAGGTACTTCTCCATCTCATTTTACAGATGAGAAACTAAGGGGTAAGGGACTTGCTCAGGGTCACACAGCTAGTGAGTGTCTGAGACCAGATTTGAACTCAGAAAGATGAATCTTCCTGATGCCTGATGCTACATTCTATCCACTGGGCCACCTAGCTGCCCCAAATATATATAATTTCCCATATTAAAATATAAAGTATTTGAGAACAAAGATTTTCACTTTTGTGTTTGGATTTGTGCCCAATGCGTGGCACATTTCATACATAGAGAGTACTTAATGAATGTGTTATTTCATTCAATCATCCTTTTTCTGTATCTTTCATAGCCAGAATTTTTTTCTTATGACCGGATTTATCTACTCAACAGAAGTTTAGAAGAGATGCTTCTTCTGTTCCCAACAGGTAAACAGAGAGCATGTTGATAAGAGCCAAGTCTCACTCCCTAATAAGCTCACATGGTTGTTTCAATCAGTCAGGCAAGAAGTATTTAAGTAACTAAAATATGTCAGGCATTATGTTAAAGAATGCACAAAAAAAGACAAAAATTAAATTTAATACATAAAGTACATAAATATACACATTTATATATAGATATATATATTTACATATACATGTGTATATACTTCTTTTTATTATAAGTAGAATAATAAGTACAAAATATCCTCCCTCAACAAAACTCCCACAAAAAGACAGTATCAGTAGGAAGAGGGGACGTAGAAAGAGTGCACTTATAGAGAAACAAACACTGTTTTTCTTCTCATGTTATTCTCACACTCATCCCCTGGGTGCAACATCTCCTAGGAACATGTTATTCAGCTGGGCTCCCTGGGTCTGTTCCTTTCCATATCCCAACTCCTGATGGCCATGCCTAAAGTTGTCTTCATCATAAAACTTCTTACCTCTTATGTCTTCACTAATTGGACCAGCTCCCTACTAGGTGCAGTATTTCCCATTGTGATTATTATCCTACTACCAAATAACCAACGAAAGTAAAGAAAGAGAGAAGAATCTCCTTGCTCTTCTTAGAGATGCAGAACAATTTTTTCTTAAGGGATTAACTTCTTCCATAAGTGGCTCTCTTTTCAACTCATTTGACTCTTACTCCTCAAAGCGGTTCCCTACCTTACTAACTCCCAAAGGGGATTATGTCTTACAAAGGAAAGGCCAGTTAGAGATGAAGTCATAGTCCCTTCCAGGCATGAATGGCAGTTAGTACAAAGATATGGAGGTGGGAAATGCAGTGCCTTGGGTAAGAAACAAACAAACCAAAACCAACTAGTCTGATATCAGAGTATGGAGCAGTAATGTAAAGTAAGGTGGGAAAAGAAGGTTGGGGCCAAGTTTTGAAGGGCATTAAAAGCTAAACAGTTGATCCTAGAGTCAATAGGAAGTCATTAGAGTTTATTGAGTAGTGAATGTGACATAGTCAGATCTACACTATAAGTAAATCATTTGGCAATGCTGTAAAGGATGATTGGAGAGGGCAGACACTTGAGGTAAGGAGATCATTTTGGAAGTTATTGCAGTAATGTAAGCAAGGGATGATCAGGACATGAACTAGAGAGGTTGTCAAATGTGTAGAGATAAGAGAATGTCTATGAAAGATAAAACTGAGGAAAGATGGCAACTGAGTGACCTGATGGAGAGTGAAGAGGCAAGGATCATGCCAAATTTGCAAGCCTGGGTGACTGAAAAATAATGGTGTCTGACAAAAATAGGATTATTAGGAGCTGGCGTCGTGCAACAGGGACAGAGTAAAGGCTCTCTTCGACAGAAAGGAAGCTCACCACATTCTGAAAAACAGGAAGCTCTTCTATGAAAACACTGTGCTGTTCACACTTTTTTTGTTAAGCTCAAAAACTGGACTTTCCACTGAAGGGACAGAAGTATGAACAACCCCCAGGTTCAAAGCCTTTGCAGATCTTTCAACCATTTTGGAATTTTTCTTTAAAAGGTACTAAATTGGTCATACTCATTGACCCTCTAGTTCCACTACTGGGTCTATACCCCCAAAGGAGTCAAATACAGAAAGGTTCAATGTAAAATGTTTAACAAAATATTCATCAAAGCACTTTTGTGGTAGCAAGTAGATAGAAATACAGTAGATGCCCATTAATGGGGAAAGAGCATATAAATGTGATAGACTATTATTGTTCAACAAAAAAAAATAATAAACATGAGGAAATCAGAGAAACACAGGAAGATCTTTACAAATTAATAAGAGCAAAATAGGTCTAATGGGGGGAGGGGAGAAAGCATATGTACAAGGACCAAAATAATATAAATCAAGAGATCACAAAAAAGGAAATTCATCTTTATTATAAACTCAAAATTGAATTGAAAAATGCTCCCAATGAACATATAGTGAAATATGTCTCCTACCAATTACACAGAGAGGTGGGGAAGGACAGGAGTTCTGCATGTCTAAAACAGACCTCATTTTCTTTCCCACCAAATCCACCCCCTCCTTCCCAACTTAATTATTTCTGTTGATGGTAGCAATCTCTCTTGCAATTATATATAGTCCCAGTTTCAGAACCAACTTCATTCCCATGATAGCCTTCTCTCTATTCACATGGCCACTAGCCTAGATCATTCTGTGAGAAATAGCAAAGGGTCAAGCTTCCACAGGCCCTGGAATGAGATAACAAAACTTAAAGGAAACAACACTAGCCTTCTTCTCGTTGGTTGCCCCCCTCCAAATTTGTTGTGTAGGTAGGCACGAGTAAGGGACTGAAGGATGTTTCCTTCTGATTGGGTAATGAAGGATTGAGATTGCTTTGCATGGATTAGTTTGAGATTGTGAGCCCACTTCACCAACCAGTGGTGAGACAGGAAAGGGGAGTGGGCAGGATTAGAATTAGGATAACAGAGGCTTGCAAACTTCCACAATTTACACTCCCTGGCTGATGCCCCTTGAGCAATAAGGGCTGTGCCCTTTCTTATGAGAAAGAATAAAGACCTTTTCTGCTTTCCCACTCAGACTCCGATTTTGAAGATCTGGCAGTAGTTTCTATCCCACACAATTCTATTATCACATTTGGCCTAGACTATAGCAATGGCTCCCTAATAATTGGTCTCCCTGCCTCAAATCTTTCTTCTCTCCATTATATCCTCCACATGGCTACCAAAGTGATCTTCCTAAAGCAAGTATGTCAACACGTCCCTCCCCTGCTGAAGAAATTCAAATTATATGATCCCAAGCAAGTCACTTAACCACTCTGGGCCTTAATTTCCTGATCTATAAAATGGGAATAATAATACCTATCTCACCAGGGTATTACGGGAATCAAAATAAAGAATGCATGTAAAATGCTTGCAAACTTTAAAATGTTATGTAAAGCTGGCAATTCTTGCTTTAGCCTAAACTAATTTTCGTTGTCTTATGAAGTTAAGCTGCTCATGTTCTTCCATCATTGTTTTCTGTCATGATTTGCAAATAAGTTGCTCCACTAATCATTGCCCTCCTCGACTTCCACCCCTTTCAACTCAGGAAGGAGATTAAGTGATTGCTGGTTAAGAAGGTTCCCAGCCACTTTCCGTCTCTTTATTGTGGTGGCTGTTTGAGTTCAGCAAAGCTTTTCTAGGAAGTGGCAAGTTGAGGTCAGTGTTTTGTTTTACCATTAGCTTTAAAAAATTTTTTCAGTTCTAAAACATCTTGAAAGTCAGATCAGTGCTATTGTAATGGCACCTGGGGCCTTCTCTTCTTTATCATCTTAATTTGACATTTCCTTTGAACTTTGCCCTTACCAAATATCCATCTGACTGCATCCAAACAGCTAGTTCAAAAATGACAACTGTCTGCAATCAGTTGCATTTGGTCTATTAAGAATTAGTCCCTTCCTATTCAATTGATCTTATGCCCTCTATGTATTCATATATACACATACTCAGATATGTGTTTATATGCATATATAAACCCTCCTATATAGATATATGAAAACTCAGAGGGGTGATGGGGGAGGACATAGGAGACAGCAGATTGGGGGAGGGATTATACAATGGGATGGCTGTTTTGGGGTGGTGGGTAGGGGAAAGATGTGGAAAAAATTTGTAACTCAAAATCTCCTGGAAATGAATGATGTAAACTAAAATAAATAAAAGTTAAAAATATTAAAAAATTAGTCAATTTTGTGGTGTATTTTTAAAAATATATTGCTTGGTTCCCCACATTCAACACCTTCTAACTCTTTTCTTGAGAACAGTATTTAGAGCTTAATTGTTTTACTTTTTTACAAAGAAATTACTACTGGATAGGGTGGAAGAGGGATACTGTATCTGAAAATTACTGCGATGTAAAAACAAAAAAATAATTCAACAAACCCTCCAGAAACATATTTCTAATATACATGTACAAGACCCCTGAAGATTCTATAAGCCTTTGGCCTCATTTATTATTTGACCCTATTTTCCAACATAGTTTTCTCCATTCCCGCATGGCCACTTTGATATTAAAATCACCAAGTATCAAAGTATGTGTTGGTTTTATCTACCCAATATTTCTCACATCGCTCCACCACCGTAGTTCAGGTTCCCATCCCTTCCCGGGACTTCTGAAAAGAAACTTATTAAGCCCCTCCTCTGCTATGTAATAGACCTCCACTAGGAGAGGTATGAAGATAAATAAAATTTGATTCTACCTTCAGAGAGCTTACAGTCTCATAAGGGATGTTGTGTATGCAGATAAAAATGTAATATTTAGTCAAATATTACATGTATAATAATTATTATTCCATCATTTTTCAGTCGCGTCAGACTCTTCATGACTCCATTTGGGGTTTTCTTGGCAGAGATACTGGGCTGGTTTACCATTTCCTTCTCCAGCTCATTTTATAGACGATGAAACTGAGGCCAAAAGGGTTAAGTGACTTGTCCAGGGTTACATAGCTAATATGTGCCTGAGACCACATTTGAACTCTGGTCTTCTTGATTCCAGGGCCAGCATTCTATCCACTGCACCACCTCGCTGCTGCACTCATATTCCTATCTCTTCTTATCTCATCCAGGACCTCCTTCCTGAAGGTATTCTCTGTCTTGCTCACAGAATATCAGAGTTGGAAGGGACTTTAGCAGCCATCTAATCTAATCCTTAGAAGAAAGGTATCCCTAATGTAATATACCTGAAAAATGGGCAGCTAATCTCTGCTTAAAAATCACCAGGGTAGGGAGTGGTAGATGCCACCACCTCTTGTTCCCATTCCACTTTTGGACAGCTCTAAATTGTTAGGCTATTTGGCTTTTGTTTTCTCAATTTCTCTTTGCAACATTCACCCTCTTGCTCCTGGTTCTCTGCTCTAGAGCCAAATGTAACTATCCCCCCTCCACATGACAGCCCTTCAAAACACTTGAAGGAAGCTATCATGTCCTTGCTGAATCTTCTTAAGGCTAAAGATATCTAGTTCCTTTGACTGAGCCTCCTATGACATGGACTCAAGACCCTTCACCAACCTAGTGGCCACCTCCAAACCTTCTCTAGTTTGCCATTGCCCTTCTTAAACCATAGAACCCAGAATGGACCATGATATTCCAGGTGAGGTCTAAAGAGGGCAGAGTTCAGTGAGGCTATCATGTTCTTATTCCTGGAAGTTATACCTGTCTTAATGAAACCCAATATTGCAGTAGCTTTTTTGGTTACTGAATCATGCTGGTCATATTTAGTTATCCACTAAAACATTTCCATATTTTTTCAGACAAACAGCTGTCTAATCATACCTTCCATATTGTGTATTTGGCATGTTGACACTGTGTGCACCCCAAAACTGCGTGCAACAGAGATCCTTACTTAAATAATACTCAGAGGCTTCTCAAGTTAGGAAGCAGAAAAGAATGGTTTATTACAATCTCAAGAAAGAGCCACCCTCCTGACAAAGGGTCAGCTAGGAGAAGCAATTTACAAAAGGAAGTGGAGAAGTTATAGAGCCCTAATGTGGAATTTTCCCCCACCCTCTTTCTGTCCCTTTTCTTCCATTGGCTGGAAGTCAGGTGCACAAGCGAAACGTGACAATCTACCTCAAGGACCGGAACAAGGAAACAGTAGACCACCCAATACATGTTTGAGAAAGCACTTCTGTCCTTATTTGGCATATCTTATGCTGAGGTGTCACTGAGGAGAGCGGTGACTCCCTACTGCTCTGAGTTTTGAGTCCTTGTAAATCATGTCATTTCTAGTAAAGGGGAACTTGGCCTGTTTCCCACAAAAAGCCTTATATAGTCTGAGAAGTTTTCACTTCTTTCATTCGACACTGAACTATGAACAGCTACTTTTTGAATCTTGTCATCTAACCACTTTTCAAACCATTTAATTGAATGATTATTTGACCCAAAGGTGTCAAACTCAAAGGCCTTCCACTGCATAATTCCTTTGTTGAACCAAAATTGGGAAATGTTTAACAAAATAAATAAAACAATGTTAATCTGTGCTTTTCTAAGTCAATATGGAGCATGTAGAGAACCTTTTCTACTTGAGTTTGACACCACTGAACTAGTCCATATCCCTCCATCTTCTTTACAAGGAGAATGTGAAATATTTTTATCAAAAGTTTGGTGAGAATTTAGGTAAATTACATCCACTCACTGCATGTCCCCACATCTACTAGTTTAGTGATCCTATCAAATAAACAGGGTGTAGGAAATGAGGTTGGTCTGACACAGCCAGCTCTTGAAAGAAACCATACTGGCTTTTTTGGTAATCACCACCTCCCCTTCTAGATGTTCAAAAACTACTTTTTTCATGATGTCTTCTAGAATTTTCCCAGGAATCCAAGTCAATCTCACTGGCCTCTAGTCTCCAGATTCTGTTCTCTTCTCTCTTTGAGAGTCTATAAGATTTGCCCTTCTCTCAATCTTGTGGTATGTCACCTGTTTTCCGTGATCTTTCACTGACTGTGACTCAACAATGACATCTGCTAGCTCTTTTATGACCCAATGATATGGTTTGTCTGAGCCAGGTGACTTGAATTCATTTGGCATAGCTAGGTTTTCTTCCTTACTTATTATGATTATCTACTCCCTGCTTATTGCTTTTGTGCCATCATTGCCAATACAAAGCTTGTTCCTAGCAGAGAAAATAGAAGCAAAATAAGCAATCACAAGATTTTAGCAGTTCTTATTGTCCCATCCACCCCAACCAATACTTCTATCCCTTCTTTGATCCTTTTTTTTCTTTCAATATAGTGGCAGATAGATAGATAGATAGATAGATAGATAGATAGATAGATAGATAGACAGACAGACAGACAGACAGATAGATAGATAGATAGACAGACAGATAGATAGATAGACAGACAGACAGACAGACAGATAGATAGATAGATAGATGGATACATAGATAGATGCCTTCACCATTTTGTTGTCCTTGGTTCTCTCACCAGCTTCAAATCATTTTGAGCTTTAGCACTTTTTACTTTATTTTATTGGCCCTTTTTAATGGCATTCCAACATGTTCAGAGACCTATAATGATAGGAAACCCAGGACTTCCAGAGGAAGCCCATTCCATATTTAGAAAGCTCTAATTATTATTAAGGTTTTTTCCTTACATCAAACCCAAGTTTGCTTCTTAGCAACTTTGACCCCTAATTCCTAATTCCCCAATTCCTAGTTTCTGAATGTATTTTCTCTGACTATCCTCCTGCCTAGAATTCTCTCCCTCCTCATCTCAGCCTCCTGGTTTCCCTGACTTCCTTCAGGTGCCAGCTAATAGCCAGTCTTTCCAAAGAAGCTATTTCTGATCCCCCTTAATGCCGTACCTCTAATATTATCTACAATTCAGCCTGTCTCTGTCTTGTTTAACATAGTTGTTCATATCTTGTCTCTCCCATTAGTTTGTGAGCCCCTTGAGAGCATGGACTGTTTGTTGCCTTTCTTTTGTATCTCCAGCATGTCACACTGTGTCTGAAGCATAGTAGATGTTTACTTATGCTCTTTGACTGGACTTCTTGACTTTTGCTCTCTGGGGTAGGCAGAACAAGTCTTAATTTGTTTTCTACATGGGAGTCCTATAAATACTAGCAGATTGCTAGTGACCTCCGCAATTTTCTCCTCCACTTCCTTCAGCTGGTTCTCATGTGACATGATCTCAAGACTCTTCACCATGCTACATCCTCTTCTCTGACCATTCACTCTACTGTTTATCAATACCCTCCTTAAAATGTTTCAATTAAACAAACATTTTTGAACAACAATTATTTGCAAAGCATACAACTCTTATTGGTAGAAAAGTTGGCACTTTTCACAAAGTGAATGCTTAGGAAGTATCTGTTAAATTAAAAGTTGACCTAATTTAGACTATATTGTCAAATTATTCAGAAAATTTCTTTCCTTCTTCATCCTCTGTATCATAGAAATTATCTTATACTCATCTTGAGCACTGCAAGGTAAGGTGATCATCCCCATGATATATTTATTGTTGAACATATGCTAATACCAATTGTATCAACCCCTTCATTACTTCTCCCAAGATGAACTACACTTTGTCATTCTATCTAGCTGCAAGTTGTTTATATCTTTGGGGTATATTTACAGAGATGCTGTCAATTTGGAGGTGCTTCTCTTCCTCCTGCCTAGTCTGCCAACCCATTGTTCATAGAACAGAGATGCCATCTTAAGAGGATCAGTAATATTGAAATACAGTTATCAAATTTTTTTTTAATTTACCAATCCCAAGTTAAGGACCTCTGGTAAGCATTCAGGTATATTAGAATTTCTGATCCACTGCTTTGTTGAGTTAAAATTATTTGTAACCCAAAAGCACATACAAGGGAGAAAAAAACTAGAATTTAACAACCTCTATATCTGTATCTTATGCATACAAGCACTCTATGAATGAAAACATTTCTAATTACTTGTTCTGTTCTCCAGAGAGAAGAGGGAATAGGGCAGGGAGCGGCTATAGGAAGGCAGAGAGGAAAGATGAAATATCCTTCTAAGGGAACAAATTTTAGTCAACAAGATAGCAACTCATCCCAGGAGACCCTATCATCAGAGCTCTTTCTTCCTTATAGGAGTGAGAAGGATACAGCCATGACTACATGATCACGGTTGACATCTAAGTACCTGAGAAAGTTCTCCTGTAGTTCAAAATAGCTCATGTACTTTATCCATGAGGCCTGGACTTCCTTTAACAGGAAAAAAAGTTTTTCATCTTGAAATTAGGTATGGTGAATGTTGATGGAGATTGAGACGGAAGATGAGAGGCAAAAGGAGAAGAGGGAAAAGATGATTGAAGAAAAAAGAAGCTGAGGGCTGGAGGGTGCTGGTGCCAGTTCCTACCTGCTTGAAAGAATTGATTATTAAATTTTCAGTGTGAACATTTTCACATCAGAAATCAGCAAATGTTATAAATCAGGGTCTGAATTATTGCTTTTTGATTATCTGAATTTAAGAAAATGATGGAGAAAATGTTAATAATTCAAATTAAACTTAAAAGTGTGTTGGGTGTACAATTTTTTGGAGAGCTGCTTTTTAAACATTTACTAGCATAATCCTGATAGAAGAGCCACCTCTTGCTGAATCACATATTAGATTTCCTTACTCTTTCTGCTGTGGCCTGAAGATAGGACAACGGAAAGTACATTGATTGGTCTAGTGATATTTCTACTAGGTCTGTATCTCAAAAGAGCAAAGAAAGAATAAAAGGACCCATATGTACAAAAAAAATTTATAACAGCTCTTTTCATGGCAGCAAAGAATTAGAGACCAAGGTAGTACCCATCAATTGTGGGAAAAAATGAATAAGCTATGGGAAATGAATGTGATGGAATGTTATTGGGCTATGAAAAATGTTAAAGAGAACAGCTTCAGACAAATCTGGCAAGATTCATATAAACTGATGCAAAGTGAAGTGAGCAGAACCAGGAGAACAATTTATGCAATAATAACAAAATAGTAAAGACAAATAACTTTGAAAAATTTAGTAATTTCTGTCAACACCATGACCAGTTCCAATTCCAGAGGACTCATGATGAAATCTGCTACTCCTCTCCAGATAGAGAGGTGGTGGATTCTGCATACACATTGAAGCAGAACTATTTTTGTACAAGGCAGATGTGGAAATTTGTTTTATTTGACTATACATATTTATAATGGGAGTCAAAGAACACAGGTTCCAGTAGTGGCTAAGCTACTTACTACCTCTGTGACCTTGGGAAAGTCGCCTTATCTTTTTGGGTCTAATTTTCCTCATCTGTAAAAAAATGACAATGTTGGATTTATGATCTCTAAAGTATCTTCCAGCTATAAATTTATTATCCTATTATACTGTGATCATCTAACACAAGACCAAGATGCTACCTGATAGGTAAATCAAGAGTGTACCTGCCCCTCCAGAGAATAGGGTATGTCCTTGTCTCTCTGGTGGCCATGAAAACAATAAGATCTGTCATCTATAGATGGTTCAAGGTGTGGAAAATACTTCATATGTATTGCATTGTCTCATTTGATCATCACAACAACCTGTGGGGGTAGGTATTATTATTTTACAAATGGGGAAACTGAGGCTGAGAGAGCTTAAGTTCTTTGCCCACGGTCACTCAGTTAATAAGCATCTGAAGAAGTATTTAAGCTATTATGCAGAAGTATTCTTAACCCCTCTTCAATTACCAAGCTCCCCATGTCCCTGCAGATCTCAGATTAAGACTTTAGCTTAAATTGAGTGATTTATTTTAGTTCAAATGAACCGAATAAAAACATATTGTTTTTAGCATTTTCTTGTCTGTCTGTTGTTTCTTTGCTTCTCTGAACTTTTTAAGTCCCAAAGGGCAGCTACAATAGCCTGAAATTACTATTAACAAAAAGAATAAAAAGTCCTAGAACAATTCTAGTAAATAAAAAACTTTATGACCCACCTCTGACACTTGGCAAATGTGTGACTCTGGGTAAGTCCTTTCCCCTCTCTGAGCCGCAGGTCCTATATCTATAAAATGGTCATAATAATATTGTTCTCCTTACCTTTCAGAGGGTATGAGGAAGGCATTTTGCAAACCTTAAAGTTTTACAAAGGTGTGAACTACTGATTATTTTCTACATTTTTGTGATAACAATTATCCTCATGCACTGAGGTACTTTGAACTGTGGTAGCTCCCAGTAGAAGCAAGCATAATTAAAAACAAAAACCAAACCAACTTGATACTGCCAGTCATCATGCTGAGATATACAGTAAATGTTAGTTGGAAATGACTACTTGCATGCTAGAGTTTTCTTGTGTTTCCCAGGCAAAACACTACCCACCCCCAACTCCTACTCAGCTACTGTTCCTTTGCTGATAATCTGCATAGCTAAATCCGTGGGTGTAGCAAAACAGAAAGAAAGGGAGCTTGCCTTGATGGGTGAAAAGTACAGCTCTACCAAGACTGAGTGTATTGGGGTTTTCATACATTATTTTAATTCTCCAAAATGCTATGTAAGAGAAAACAAGCAAACTTCTCCTCTAACATGATTGCAGCCCAGCTGGGGTGGTGAGATAAGAAACCAGAAAGCCAGGATTTTTTTTTTCCTCTAGATGAATTTTAAGAAGGTGACTTTTATGATGCTGTTTGTATTTGGGATTCTGTCAAACCCTGCCCCAATCCCAGTCCAGCCCACCCCCAGGAAAAAAGCAAAGATCTGTAAAAATAGTTTCTGCATCACTTTTCCCCGTTCTTCCCTAACCCCCATCATTTGTGCTCAACTTCAGTGATAAATTGGGGTTAGGGGGTGTCTTATGTAAAGGAAAAGAGATAATGGAAGAAAGTTTGGAGAAGATGGGAGAATGATAAAGGAAGGGGAAAAAGATGGAAAAAGGACAGTCAGGTAGAGAGGAAGAGGAAGTAAGATGAATGTTTGATAAAAGAAAGAAAAAGAGAATTAGGGACTTAGAGATGAGAGAAATGAAAGAGACAAGAAAATAAGGGAAGGAGAAAGAGGACAAAGGAAGTCAGTTTTGTCAAATATCACTCCTCCTGTACTTTAAAAGAGCAGCGAAAATCTCAGTCCCAAATGTAATTCTTCCCTTAATAGGAAAAACTCATTAAAGAGAAAGGCAGCATCCGCCACCACTCATCTGTAACATTGCTAGAATCAGGTACCTCCCTCTTCTTTCCCTAAGAGAAGGCTGAGCCTCTGGGCCTTAATTTCCCTGCAGATCAGGTCTACTTCTAGTGAGTTGTTTATCGCTTATTCATTCTTCTTCTCCCCATGTCTCGATAAACATGATTACTCTGCCTTGGTCCTGACATCACATCCAGCAGTTCAGGTAACTTGAAAAAGTCAGACCTGCTGTTTTGTGACTGTGCAATCTGACTTGTTTTACTAAAGAGTTTGTTTGGAATCCCAAGGTCCAAAAAGGATGACTAGTGTAGCAAGAAGAATGCCAAAGCCTTTATAATTCACTGGGATGGTTGCTTTGGAGTCCAAAGGAAGCAGGTAGATCATGACCAGTTGATTACAGATGGTTTTCATTAATACAATAATAAAAAGTACTTGTTATAGGGGAGCAGCTAGGTGGCACGGTGGATAGAGGGCAGGGTGTGGAGTCAGGGAGACCTGAATTCAAATTTGACTGCAGGCATTTAATAGCTGTGTGACCCTGGGCAAGTCACTTAACTCTGTTTGCCTCAGTTTCTCACCTGTAAAATAAGCTGGAGAAGGAAATGGCAAACCACTCCAGCATCTCTGCCAAGATAACCCCAAAAGGGGTTGTGAAGAGTCGGATATAACAGAAACAACCAAATAAACTTCCCATAGGAAAAGGCCACTGTGAGTAGAATGTGCTCTGCAGTGGCACTATGATATGGTTGGAAAAGCATTGAACTTAGTTTCAAAAGACTGGGGTTCAAGTCCCACATGACACAAGCTAGTTTTATGACCTTTGGCAAGAGATTTAAACTTCTCAGAGCTTTCGTGTCTTTGTCCGTAAAACAGGAAGATTGATATCTCAAATTGCTGTTGTGAGGATTGAATAATAGAATGTATGTCAAACACTTTTGTAGTTGCAATCCTTGGCTCAGATCCCAATCCTACATAATGAGCCAGATAGATGTAAGTAGATTGCCTCTCATCTCAGTGCCTTGTAACCACCTGTCTACCCTGAAAAAATTCAGAATAGAATTTGTGACTCTCCAAAGACACTGTACTTACTTCTTCTGTGGGTATTCAAGCTAA
This sequence comes from Pseudochirops cupreus, assembly GCA_028627135.1. Taxonomy (NCBI): domain Eukaryota; kingdom Metazoa; phylum Chordata; class Mammalia; order Diprotodontia; family Pseudocheiridae; genus Pseudochirops; species Pseudochirops cupreus. The sequence continues at coordinate 50,483,967 of CM053584.1, read as the reverse complement.
CAAAGGCATCAACATAAAACAATAATAATAATAAAACTCGCATTTCTATAACACCTTTAGGTTTTCAAAGTGCTTCATAGATGGTTCATTTTATCCTCATAACACATCTGGGTGGTTATACCCATTTTATAGATGAGGAAACTGAAGTAGAAGGTAAGGTGATTTGTTCAGGGTGACACAGTTCAAATTCAAATCATCTTGATGCCTCTGAAAGTAAAATTGTTGTTGTTCTATTGTTTCAGTCTTGAACAACTCTTCACGTCCCCATTTGGGATCTTCTTGGCAAAGATACTAGAGTGATTTGCTGTTTCCTTCTCCAGCACATTTTGCAGATGAGGAAGCTGAATCCAACAGGGTTAAGTGACTTGCCTAGGGTCACACAGCTAGTAAGTGTCTGAGGTCAAATTTGAATTCAGGAAGATAAGCCTTCCTGACTCCAGGCCCACTGCATTATATCCACTGCATTTATATACCACTTTTTTAGGTGGTATATTCTATCCACTGCATTACTTAGCTACCTCCTGAACATAGAATAGGTTTTTTTAAAGCTATGACAAAAAGAAAAAGGACATATAGTTGAATCTTTGGTCAAGCAGTTGGGAGAATATTTCCAATGAAACTCTTACATTCCAAAAATTCAATTTGCACTCCCTACAAACCCATAGCATCAATAAATGAGACTCTTGGGAGTGGAATCCTGGCTTCCAAGACCATTGTAATTCTTGCACTCATGGCTTCTCCCAGTTGGGCCTTCATGGATCCAACTGTCTAGTTTCTGTGCTTTGGTGTCCCCATTTCTCAGCAAAACATGAGTAGTCTACACAGCTACTCATTTGTGCTGATTTTGTGCCAGACTGCACTCCCAAGCCTGCTCAGGTTGGCAAGACATCCTCTCCTGAGCAGCATTCCAAACTACTCTCTCCCTCCACGGTTACCAACCCAAAAGCTCGGCTGTCCCTTTGTTTATGCTAGCTTAGCTTCCCTTCTGTCCCATGTAGGGTCTGAGTGGATGCCCTGACTCCTAGTCACATACATCTCCTAAAAAAGTGGCATATAAATGTCAATTATTATTCCCCCCTCTTTTCTGATAATAGGAGTACATTTGTGCCATCCCACTTTCTTGTTTATTTTCTGCTTGTGAGAATCCAAATATTCATAGGAAAAATTTCTAGAGTTTGGGATGAAGGATATGTCCATGAAACTATCGATTCAAGCTTCGTTTAAATTGAGTCACAGTTAAATTAAAGAATATATCAAGTTTAGAGACTCTGAAGAATAAGATATAACTTTTGGCACAAGATAAACTCAACTCTTCCCCCCAACATCAAAAAGAAACCTTTATGGTCATCAACTCTCATTCATTTAGAACCCAAAAACTGTAATAATTTTTTTCAAGCAGCTAGGTTGCAAGGTAGATAGAGAGAGGTAGCTGAAGATAAAGACCTGTGTTCAAATCCAGCCTGACATATTATTTGAGTAAGCAAGTCACTTAACTTCTGTTTGACTCATTTTCCTCATCTGTAAAATGGGAATAATAATAGTAGCTAAATCTCAAGATTGTTGTGAGGATCGAAGGAAATTATATTCGTAATGTCTTTTGCAAACCTTGAGGTTCTATGCAAATGCTAACTATTATTATCATTAATGAAAATCAAAGCTGACTATGGCAGGAAGGGAGTTTATCAAAGAAGTCTATAAGATACATAAAATTGTATAGGACACATTTGATTAAGAGAAAAAACTATTTCTGAGAAGCTTCAAGTATTTTAGAGGTACCCATTTGCATGTAAGTAATTTTATACGTGAATAATAAACCATTTTAATCTGTTCCTTAAATAGGAAGTCATGCTAGTCAACATTGTTGGTCTATTTCATGTTGCTACACACACTTCAAAGTAGCAAAATCATATTCTTTAAACAAAATGTTGTATAATTCATTTTTTTTTATTTATTTGGCCCAGCTTTTGACCAAGGTATCTGAACCACCATTTATACTGTATTTATGGCCTTCGTTCTCATTAGTTGACATTGACTTACTCTATCAGTATCTTCAGCCATGCTGCTAGTCTCCCAAGGAAGATCTTTGTTTTGGACTGGCAAGGATCAAGCTACAGTGATAGTATCAGCCTAGCATGGTTTAGTGAGTGTTGTCTAATTAAACAAAGCCAAGGTCTTTATGTGGGCTATATCATATGGGCCAAACTGCCCAAAGAAGAAGATGGGAGTATGGGACTCACAATATCCACCTAGACACAAGAAAATTCAGAAATTACAGAGTAGGAATGGAGGGGTTAAACTGTGGAAGAGCTGCTAGGATAATCCAGAAAGGAAGGGGGACCAGTGCTGAGAAAGACAAGACTCACATTGGGCATCCATGAGAGAGGCTCTACTAACATCTACAGCCTATTTTTCACAGCCAACCTTTCATCTTCTGTGGGCTGATGAAGCAGCATCTTCCACCCACGGGTACCTCTGCTATTTCATGCACCTGGGCTAGGAATGGAGCCCAGGCAGTCTTGTTATAGCTAAGAGATCAGCTCCATGTATAACTTTTGAGAGATGTGGAGTCTATTATGCCTCCTTCTAACCACATATGTGTCTGCCCTATTTCTATCTCACCCAGATTCCTAAATAAAGTCCTTTGTAAGGTAATTCAGAGCTGAGCCTTCTATGTGACTAAAGACCACAATCTTTTTAGTGGTTCAAGATCTTGTCTCTTCTGGTTTACACATGGCTGAGATAATAAAATCTCACAGCTGAGACAATATCTCAGAAGGACAGTCAACATTCATTAAGTGCCTACTATGTGTTAGGCATTGTGTTAAATATTGGTATACAATGAAAGGATACCAGTCCTTGCTGGCAAGAAGTTCACAGTCTGACAGGGAAGACAACACATAAACAAGTGTGTACAAACAAGATACAGGTTAAATTGGAAGTAAGGGACAGAGGGCAGACACTAGAATTAAGCAAGATTAAGAAAGATTTCTTGCAGAGGGTGAACTTGAAAGAAACTCACAAAGCCAGAGATGAGGAGGAAGAGAAGCCCAAGACTGGGGGACAGACAATGAAAGCAGATCTTGCTTCTTGAGTGTCTTGTGTGAAGAGCAGCAAAGAAGTCAACACCATGGGATCTCAGACGATGAACCAGATTAAGGTGTACAAAGGACTAGAAACATAAGAATGGACCAGGTTATAAAGGGTTTCAAGCATCAAGCAAAGGACTTTATACCTGACATTGGAGAATATAGATTCATTATTGCCAAACTTCTTTGATGGTCTTTGTGCCCAAAACCTCAGGCAGGTTATAGTACAGCCTGTCATGTGATTATTCTTCACTGATTCACATCACAGAAGAAGACAGACACATGGAGGAAACCAAATAAGAACAAAGGGCAATTTTGCTACTGTGCCACGAAGAGGTCTCACTTGGCTCACTGGTTCTCTGTTTCTGTCTTATCTATCTCTGTTTCAATGGTTCTTTCTTTCACCCCTTTGCCCCCTTCCATGATAAATAGTCCCAAAATAACAATATTATTAACCAGTCTATAAATACTGGCCCAGAATTTTTGGATATACTTGTGTATATGTGGGTATGTGAGTGTACACATATGTATAATATATGCATACTATATATTTTTTGTATTTATATATGTGTATGTATATGCATGTATATGCACATGTGCATATGTTTTGCATTGCATATATACATGAATGCATAATACACACATGTAATAACACTATGTACATAAAATATGCATGTATGTATGTATATATATGTGTATATACATATACACATATATTCTTAGTTTTGCCTGCAGGCAACTTCATAGTTGGAGACAGACCAAGTGTATATGTCAAGAGATACAGCTGTTTAGATGTTCTGGTCCCAGACACCTAACTGGATGGATCCCTGAGCAGTCCTGATTAGCCATTGCCTACAACATCATCCCCTGCAGATAGCTCCCCAACCTAATACCTATAGAAGAAACAAAATATGTATTCCCCAAAACGTAAGTAAGGCAATGTCCCCCCTCCCAAAAAATGCCAAGTTCCCATGAAATTATCTAGCTACCATCATCCATATGATTCCACATGAAAAGAAGAAGTGCTTGTCTGTGGGCCAAATGAACATTTGTTATAAGTGGGCATTGCTCTATTATATAATGGCTAAAGATCTTTAAATATTTCCTAGTTAATTCAAAATTAAAGTAGTTGGGAGTGGAAGGTGTTGTAACAGAAGGATATTGAATTATCCAGTTTCAAAAAATGTCTAATGCACTTTTGTTTGTCTTTCATAATTATTATTATTGTTGTTGTTGTGATTTTCTTTTTATAAAAAGAATAAGTGGTATTTAGGGAGCTACAAGAAACCACTTCCATCAAATTAAACATTGTTTTGAATAAATTTAAAGTAGCTCATTTACTAATTAATATTTTTGCATTTAGAGTTTAGATATCAATTTCCATTTTTCCATTCTAACTTTATTCTTTATGTCTTAATCCTCCCCTAAAATACTATGCATTCCAGTCAAGTATAACATATGATATGTATCACCTGTCTAAGGAGGTATGTTATTTAGTAATCAGGTTCTTCAGTGGTGGGACAGATCTGAATTGTACTATTTTCTTCAATTCCACATCTTGGTCCTGACAGGGTTAAAACCCCAACCCTTTCAATCTTCTTATGCCTTATTCCCCCCAAGGACTCTGCAATCCAGTGAAACTGGCTCCCTTGCTACTCCATAAGATACTGTCTCCCAATACCAGGTATTTTCATTGGCTATCTACCATGCCTGGAATTCTCTCTCTTCTCATCACCACCCACTGGCCTCCTTCATATCCCACCTTCTTCAAAGAGACTTTTGCAATCCTCCTTGCTACTAGTGCCTTTCTTCCCTTGATTAAACTACGTTTATCATTCACATACATATATGTGAATGCATATGTGTGTGTGTGTGTGTGTGTGTGTGTTTTGCTTATACATAGTTGTTTTCATGTTGTCTCCCCATTAGACTGTAAACTCAAGAGCAAGGACTGCCATCTGGCAGAAACTAGGAATAGACCAACATCTCATATCATATACCAAGATAGGATTAAAAAAGGCACATGATTCAGGTAAAGAATGATATCGCAAACAAATTTGGGAAGCATGAAAAATATTACCTGTCAGATCTATTGATAAGGGAAGAATTTATGACCAAATGAGAGAAAGGATCACAGGAAGTAAAATGGATCGTTTTAATTATATTAAAATTTGAAAGTTTGACATAAACAAACCAGTGTAGCCAAAATT
>CM053584.1:50462344-50478171 GCA_028627135.1 Pseudochirops cupreus | reverse complement strand
ATTAATGCAAAAGAGGTAGAATCCACAAGGTTTGACAACTGAATTGATTGGGGTGGATTGGGATAGGAGAGAAAATCAAGAATGACTCTGAAATGTTGAATCCAGGTGACCAATGTTAACAGGAATAGCAGAGTGAGGGACAAGGGTGGATCTTGGGAAACAAATTCATTTAGTACATGCTTAGCTTGAGATGCCTATGGAACATTCAGATAGAAATGTTCAAGAGAAAGAGGCTGATGGAGGACAGGAACTTAGGATGCGGAATAAAATCAGCTTTCCCCTTATCTACCACTTTAGCAACCCTGTCAAAAAAGAAAATAAAGTCATTCTGGTATAATCTGTCCTTGAAGTCATGCTGACTCAATGGCCAGTTTTTTTTTTGTTTAGAAGTTAATTACCCCCACTTTTGCTAAGACATTCAGGAATTTAACCAAGAAAATCTCGACAATAAATTGTCAAAAGTCTCACTTGACCTTTTTAGGTCCTCAGTTTCTTCATGTCAAATCAAGGACCGGATGCTCTTGTTCTAAATTTCTGTAACTTTGTGACCATAATGCAAAGAGATTGTTACTAAGGGAGAATGTGGTGACTGACCAGATAGGATATGATCTGGTTCAGTACCTAAATAAACCTTTTCTTGGAACTCATGTACAGACTTTTATTTGGTACAGGAAGTTGTGCTGTGGTTTCACATGAAACTAAGATTGAATAGAATAAAGTATTTTAATAGTTAGATGGTGTTCAATATGAGTACAGATAAGGATTTGGGGAGATACTATAAATATTATGGCATAGGAAGCCTCAAGAATAGAATAAAGTGTTTTAATAGTTAGATGGTGCTCAATATGAGTACAGATAAGAGTTTGGGGAAATATGATAAATAGTATGGCATAGGAAGCCTCAAAAAAGAGACTTTTTGAGGAAGTGACTACATAGCTTTTGGTAGCTTGGATTTTGTCCCTTAAAAACTGTCTGTTCATATTCTTTGACAATTAATCAATTAGGAAATGACTCACATTCTTCTACATTTTTATAGCTAAATATAAATAAATATAAATATAACATAAATATTTAAATATATTTAAAAATATATATATTTATATTATATAATATACATATATATTGATTTCTGTATCTTGATGCATATCCTTATATATCTTGGAAATGAAACCTTTATCAGAGAAATTTGTTGCAAAGACTCCTTACCCCCCAAGCTAACCATTTCCCTTCTAATTTTAAGCTACATGGCTTTTGTTTGCAAGAAACTTTCAAATTTTATATAATTAAAATTGCCCACTTGATTTTCTAGAATTCTTTCTATCCCTTGTTTTGTCATGAAATTGAAAAAAAAAGATAAAATATAGCATAATATATAGCCTATATCAGATTGTTTGCCATCTTGGGAAGGGGAGAGAGGGAGAAGAAAAAGAATTTGGAACTCAAAATCTTATAAAAGTGAATGTTGAAAACTAAACAAACAAACAAATGAATAAACAATAGTATAAAGACAAACCTTCCAAAATGAAATTTAGGAGCAATGAGGAGGAGAAGGAGGTCATTGAATGAGGTTCTTTTGGTCTGTAGAAGGAATTTGCTTTTGAGTTAATCGATCACCAAACATTTATTAAGCCCTGGGCACTGTGTTAGGCACAAACAGCCAGCCTTGATTCTCTCTCCTATCCTGACCCACCGAGTAGGCATTTAAAGCCCTTCAGGAGCTGCCATCGCTTACTTTTCTAGTCCGGCATGCAATTCCCTCTCCTGCACATGAGAGTCCAGCTTGACTGGCTGCCTTACTGCTCTCTCTCCACATGCTACATTCCATCTCCCGTTCTTGTGCCTCTGCACTGGCCATCCCCCATTCCCAGAACTCACTTACCCCTCCTCTCTGCACCCTCTCCATGAAGCCTTTTTTACTTTGATTCTCCCATGCTGTTAGTGCTTCCCCTTCCACTTTCCCAAATTACCTTGTATCTGTTTTGTCTGTATATTCTTATGTATACATGGTCTCCCCAGCTCAACTGTAAGCTTCTTAAAAACACAGACATTTTCCATCTCTATGCCTTTGAACTAGCTGTCCCTGCCTCCTGGAATGCTCTTCCCTTCCCACCTCAGTGTCTTAGAATGCCTGATTTCTTTTAAGCCTGAGCTCAAATAGTACCTTCTGCAGGATCTAGTGCAGGTTCTAGTGCCTTCTCTAAGGTTACATTGCGTGGGCTCTGTAGATTTCTGGTGTGTACACACACACACACATACACACACACATGCATGCATGCATACACACACAATTTCATATACACACATATTTAAATAAATAAACACATACATGTATGCACACATAGGGTCGTGTTTGACTGGAACATTGAATGACGAATATATCTGTGTGTATGAATACATACATACATACATACATATATATATATATATATATATATATATATGCATACACACACGGAATCATGGGTATGTATGTATGTCTCCCCCATTAGAGAGTAATCTTGAGATCAGGCAGGATCTATTTTCACTTTTTGAGGGGGGTGGGATATCTCTTGCATTTAGCACAGCACCTGGAACATGGTGCATACTAAATAAATTAAAAAAAACTTATTATTGTATAATGTTTGGTACTACTCTTATCATTGTAATAAATTCTTTGTTTTGTTTAAAAAAAAGCAAAATTGAATGGACAAGCGGTCAATAGTTATAATTTACCATAGGCAATTTTAACTGAAAAAAAATTCCTCTTTTTATGGGATATTTCCACATGAACTATGGTATGGAGAAATAGTAAACCTTTTTACCACCTATTGGCAGAAAATAATGGAAAATAAAGATAATTTCTTGGCTCCTTACCATGTATGAATATGCTCAATTTATCATACTTTTAATATGCAATGTACATTTTGTATTCCTCCAGTTCAATGTAAGTTCCATGACGATAGGGACTATTTAATTTTTGTCCATGCTCTAGAGCCTCACACTGAGTCTTAAAAACAATAAATGTTGAGCAAATGTTGGTTGGATTGAGTTGAATCATAAACTATTGTGTTAGGACTACATGGCCATTAAACTGGCAGCACCATTTCCATAGTGGCAGCTTATCTTTATTGCAGGCAGTACAATTAGGAAGAAATAAGTAGTCTATTATTAGTCGTGCTAATTTTACACACCCAAACCTAGATGCTGCTTTGACAAAAATGTTCTTTAGTTATATCATCTCTGTGTCTTCTGTTCTAATTTTCCTGAATCAATCTCTTGTCTTTCTCATTCTATTGTTTTCTTCTATTCCTTTGCATTGCTGATTTAAGAAAACTTTATCCCTTCTTGCTATTCTCTGGAATTCTGCATTTAGTTGGGTAAAATCTTTCCCTTTGGTTTTCCTTCCTTTCTTAGCTATTTGTAAAGTCTCAAGAGACAGCCATTTAGCTTTCTTGCTATGCTTTTTCATTGAAATGTCTTTTGTTGCTGCTTCCTGTACAATATTGCAAATCTCTGTCCATAGTTCTTCAGGCACTCTATCTACCAGATCTAATCCCTTAAATCTATTGGTCACCTCTACTTATATTTATAAGGAATGTTATTTAGGTAGTACCTATACAGTCTGATGATTTTCCCTACTTTCTTCAATTTAAGCCCAAATTTTGTAATAAGTTCAAGATTTGAGCCATAGTCCAGCTCCAGGTCTTGTTTACTAACTGTATAAAGCTTCTCTATGTTTGGCTGCAAATTACATAATCAATCTGATTTTGATATTGACCAACTGATGACATCTACGTACAAGGTAATTTTTTGGGTTGTGGAAAGAGTCTTTATTATGACCAATGAATTATCTTAACAAAACTCTATTAATTGCTTCCTTGCCTCATTTTGCATTCCAAAGCCAAACTTGCCTATTATTCCAATTATCTTTTGATGTCTCATTTTAGCATTTGATGAATGTGACATCTTTTTTTCAGTGTTATTTTTAGATGATTTTGTAGGTCTTTCTAGAACTGATGAGCTCTGGTCTCTTTGGCATCAGTGGTTAGAATTGTTTTACTGTGATATTGAATAGTTTGCCTTGCATCCAAACAGATATTTTCCCGTCATTTTGGAGATTATACCCTAGTACTGATTTTCTCACCCTTGTATTGACTGTGCGGACTACTCCATTTCTTCTCAGGGATTCTTGCCTGCAGTAATATATGTAATATTTACCTGAATTAAATTCACCCATTCCCATCAATTTTAGTCCACTGACATCTAATAGTCAATGTTTAATCATTCCATCTCCTGTTTGACCACATCCAATTTATCTTTGTTTATAGATCTTACATTTCAGATTCCTATGCACTATTGATCTATACAGCATTGGATTTTCCTTTTGTCACCAGACACTTCTGCTGCTGAGCTTTTGGCCCAGTTCCTTCATTAGTATTGGAGCTAACTATAGTTGTCTACTGCTCTTCCCCAGTAATGTGTTGAATACTTTATGACCTGAGGGATTCATCTTCTGGTGTCATATCTTTAATCCCTTTAATAATGTCCACAGGGTTTCTTGGCAAAAAATATTGGAGCGGTTTGCCATTCCTTCTCCAGTGGATCACCTTTTGTCAGAATTCTCCAGTATGACCTATCTACCTTGGGTAACCCTGTATGGCATAGCTCATAGTTTTACTGAGCTATGTGAGGCCTCTGTCAGGACAAGGCTGTGATACAGAAGAGGTCCCCAAGCTCATTGGTAGCTAAAACAGTGCTCTTTCTTTCTTTCTTTTTTAAAATGTATATTTAAAAAAATTTCCTAATTACATAAAAAATTTCTTAACTTTTTTCTAATTTTGAGTTCCAAATTCTTTCCTTCTCTTCCCCCAACCTTGTTCAAAAGCCAAGTAATTTGACATAGGTTATACATGTGTAGTCATGCAAAACATATTTCCATGGAAGTCATAATGTGAAAGAAAACATAGACAAAAAAACCCCTAAGAAAAATAAAGAAAAGTGTCTTTGATCTGCATTCAGGCTCTACCAGTTCTTTCTCTTGAGATAGACAACACCTTTCATCACAAGTCCTTCAGAATTGTCTTGGATCATGATACTGCTGAGAATGTCTAAGTTATTCACAGTAGATCATCATGCAATATTGCTTTATTGCGTACAACATTCTTCTGGTTCTCCTCATTTCATTTTGCATTAGTTAATATAAGTCTTTCCAGGTAAAATAGTGCTCTTGTGATTATTGTTCAGTCATTTTTCAATTGTGTCTGACTCTTCATGACTCCATTTTGGATTTTCTTGGCAAAGATACTGGAGTAGTTTGCCATTTCCTTCTCTGGTTCATTTTACAGATGAGGAAACTGAGGCAAACAGGGTTAAGTGACCTGAGAGATAACTCTGCTTGAAGGAGTTCTAGATTTCACTTACTTCCAGCTGTCAGAGGGACTTTATGAAGACTACCAGCTACTCCCATGTCTTCTCAGAATCTTTTCCTTCTGTAACCTGAAGTGGAGTTAACCTTTTCCATCTTCTCTTTCTAAGCAGGAAGCCAAAAATGCCCAAAGCAGCTCAAAGTCTTGAAGCCTGAAGAAAGTGGAGCTCTTTCATTCTCATCAACTCTACCTCATTCAGGACAGGGCATTCATCTCTCCCAATGAAGAGAGAAGTATTATACCAGTGGACTTTGAGACATGGGGTTACATGTATAACACTGAATGAAAATAAGTTTACTTAACAATAGCATGGAAAGACTATTCAGTAAGAATATAGCATTGCTTCAGTTAGGTGCAGCACCCTTCACTTCTGAATTGGCCGTGGTAGATGGCATGCTTGGGCAGAAAAGCATGTCAAGTCTGAGGAGTGCCCAACTCTTCATAACCTGGAGTTCATATTTATGCCACCAGAATGCTTCAATGACTGGAGACTTACTGGCCTGGACCATCTATGTCTCAAGGATGGTTTCAATAATTACAGTAATATTTATTGTTTATGGGTAAGTAAAGCCAATATAATTTTAAAAAAAAAGCTGACAATTTGATTTAACTAATCTATTTATTCATTGCCATCCTGATGAAATTACTAAAAATTTACCTGAGTTAGAAAAAGTAACAAAGTTCATTTGGAAGAATAAAAAGTCAAGAATTTCAAAGAAACTAGGGGAAAAAGATGTAAAGGAAGGAGATTTAGTGTATCAGACCTTAAATTATATTATAAGGTGAGAGCACTGTTAAAGTGTATAGTGGATAATTTTGATTATTTTAAATTAGAAATTTCTTGTATAAACAAAACCAGTGTAGTCAAGAATAGAAGGAATGCAGAAAATTGGGCTAAAATTTTCATAGACAATCTCAGGTAGGATGTGTTTATGTTGGAATACTGTTTTGGAAAGGAAATGATGAGCTGGTTGATTTAGAAAAACATGGAAAGAACTGGACATATGAGGGAAGATGCTATCCACCTGCAGAGAAAGAGTTGACAAGTAGAAATAAGCATAGTGCAGTCTGACACATATGTGTATGTTTGTAGACATCTATGTGTATATATCTACACATATCTGCATTCACCGATAGCTTTCTTTAGGGTGAGAAGGGAGAGGAAGGGAAAAAAATAAAGTAAAAAGTACACAGCAGAGAACAGAAGAAAATCTCGAAAGAAGCACAGAAAGCTGGGTAGCTTTGAAAACAATGTATAGTATTTATTACCTAGGTTTTCTTGAAAGGGAAATTTGTTTTCTACTGAATCCTCTCTTTTGTTCTGCTGTGTACATGGGAATCTTTTTTTTTCTTGTTTTGTATTTAAATTTAAAATGAATAAAAATTTACCAAAAAAAAAAAAAAAGAGAATGATTTCATTGCCTTTTAGGAGAAAAAAACCTGCTTGGCTTATGTGGAGTAAATATTTCTCCTACCAAAGACCTGTTAAAATGAAAATCTGGGGAGAAGCATCACATAAAGATTGATCTATCATTTATACCTTAGTGTGAACAGATTTTTCAGTTCCTTTTGTAAAAGCAGATTTTGAAAGGGAGGAAGGAGGTATGGCATTAGACTGCTTAGGTGCCTGAGGTAGACCATGGAGAAAGGTCTCACTAAGGGGAACCCACAGAAGGGAACATTTGAGAGACAAAGGAGGAATGTTCCCATTTCACCATTTTGCAAAGGGCCAACCCCAGCTGTAAGATAAGCTGTAGTCTCAGAGTGTTTCTAGGTAATATAGGGAAAGAATGGCCTGTGACTTATCTCCCCAGAAAATATGTCTAATGACTTGGCATAGTGGAAATTTGCCTTGACCTGCTGTATGTCAGTAACTTAACTCAATCTGGCTGTAAAGGGGGAAAGGCATTGATTTAGTTACCAACTCTCTAGAGCCATTTGCAGATAACTAAATCTCTCAGTTTGACAGAGAGACATATCAACCTCATTTCCCAATTTAGATCTTCTAATCTAGGTGGAAGAAGATGAAAGTGTGATGCCTTCCCCAGCTGGGGTGCAAGTTGCAATAAAGATTTCCTGAACCCTCTTTTTCTATCCTGACTGGGGTTGAAAGAATAATATGTTCTGAAAATAAAAGCAAGTGGAATAAATCCAATCTCTTCCATTGGCCAAGAAGCAAAACCTAACAAAACCATAAGAGATCATCTTTCCTAGCAGGAAGAGTCTTCCAATGTCTGATATGCTGAATTGGGCTGTTGATTGTGATCACGCCCAAGTCATGTACTCATGTACCAGGCTGGAATTATTTCCTGTTGTGTTCTATGTTCAAGATTAGAGAGTGGGAAAAGATGTCTGGAGGCCATCTAGTCTTGGCTCTGGCCCCCAGACAAGGCAATGAGGACAGTAAGAAGGGCTGGAGAAAAAGGACAGTGAGAAGGCACCATTTTATAACATTAGAGCAATGGTCACACTTTAGAATGGAACTTGCCTTTCTTTTAAAAGAGGCTATTGGGTATCTATAAAAATCAAAAGGATAAGATATTTTTGATGCTTAAAGACAATTCTGTCTGCTGAACTCATAGTAAATCAGGGAAGAAGAAGGAGTTATCTTATAGGAATTTCAGGCTAGAGGACCTCAGAAGATTCTTAGCTTTGGAAAATCAATCAACAGGCATTTATTAAATGCCTACTATGTGCTGGGCATTGTGCTAGACTCTAAGGATATAGAGACTAAGTGAAATAATCCTTCCTCTCAAGGAGCTTCCACAATTAACACTGAGTATTGGAGAATTTATCTAAGTGCTTTATTGATTCTGCAGAGATCTGGTGAGGAACTATGAGGAACAAGTTAATATGTAAATCAACACTCAAATTCCAACTTCCCCTAGCAATGTGAGGCTTTATATTCAGAAAGATATATTCTTTTTTTGAATAACATTTTATTTTCCTCAATTACATGTAAAACAATTTCTAAACATTCATTTTGAAAAATTTTGACTTCCAAATTCTCTCCCTTTCCTCTCCCCTCCCTGAGATGGTAAGCAATTTGATATAGGTTATACATGAGCAATTGTCCAAAACTTTTTTTTAAATTATTAGTCATGTTGTGAAAGAAAACATGGAAAAATATGAAAAAATAGAGAAAGTGAAAAATAGTATGCTCTGATCTGCTTTCAGACTCCACCAGTTCTTTCTCTGGAGGTGGATAGCATGTTTTCATCCTGAGTTCTTTGGGATTGTCTTGGATCATTGAGTAGCTTGGATCACAGAGAGTAGCTGAGTTATTCACAGTTGATCATTGTACCATAATTATTGTTATTGTGTACAATGTTCTCCTGGTTCTTCTTACTTCACTTTGCATCAGTTTATGTAAGTCTCAGAAAGATATATTCTTCCCTCTTTTTATCCCCATTGACTTATGGGCATTGTTCTTCTTTCATCCCTCCCTGTCACCCAAATATCAATTAGGGTATCTTGCCTCTATTGTCTATAGAACTCATCATGATGTCATAAATGTATATTGACATAGAAGATCCCACTGGGCTTATTGTTATAAGCATAATAATTATTATAATTATGTAACATATATACTTATATGATTATATAATAGAGAATTATAGAAAAGCATCAAGTTTAGGACAGTAAAATTATATCCTTCAAGGCTACAGAGAATCTTATCTGTGCATGCTAGTCATATAAGATTTCTAGACAAATGCAACCACAGATATTACTCTAAATGACTCTTGGATTATTAAGTCAAGGTAGCCATAAAATGGGTAGATGTTTGCTTACCATGTTTGCTACAGGTATGGAGGACGTCCTACACAAAGACCTTATAATAATTAAGAATAGTAATAAAATAGTTAGCACTTTTTAGGACTTGCAAAGTGCTTTGCAAATATTATATCATCTAACCTCACAATAGCTTTGGGAAGTAGCTGCTAATATGAAAGAGGGATTCCTTATAGATGGTGAAACACTAAAGATGTTCATGTTTGCAGGTGACATTATTCTGATTGTATCAAGCTGCAGAAAATTACAGGGTCTTTTCAGTGAGATTTATGATTTTATAACACTTAGCTAGATGGCACAATGGACAGAATGCTAGACCTGGAGTCAAGAAGACCAGAATACAAATCCAGCATCAGACACTTAATAGTTGTGTCATAACACTAGTAGGATTATGCCCCAAAGAGGTCAAAGACAGAAGAAAAGGTTCTGTATGTACACAAATATTTATAACAACTCTTTCTGTAGTGCAAAGAAATGAAACTAAGGTGTATTTGTGAATTGGAGAATGGCTGAACAGATTATGGTGTATGAATGTGGGAAGTCAGCTATTGTGCTAAGTCAGTCTGGCCGCCTCCATTTTAAACCCTTGATGTTAACCTTGAATACACAGTAGGCAGCTGCATTAGATGGCAGTAAGCATGCTCACTAATTCCATCTCTCCATGATGCTGTAATGAGGGAGGGGCTGAAGAGACCCTAATCCCATCTTCTCCTTGATTACATGGGCCAATCAAGGGCTGAGATAACATTAACCCCGTCTCCTCATTTGAAACGTGGACCAATCAAGGCTGTCTTTCTGTTATATGGACATGCCTTACTCAAGAGTTTATAAAAAGCAAAACAGATTAAATCCTGGCTGATCCACCAATTTGCCTTGGTATATTAATAAATTCCCTTTGTCTTACTTCCTGAATTTCCCTCAATTGATCAGGGTCAGGCTAGGTTTCTTTCTCCCCCTGCCCCCTCCAGGAAATCAGGGTTAAGTGACTTGCTCTGGACCACACAGCTAGTAAGTGTCTGAGGCTGCATTTGAACTCAAATCCTCCTGATTCAAGGGCTAGTGTTGTGCCACCTAACTGTCCCTAGTTTTCTTTTGACAAGAATATAATGCAATACTATTGGGCTGTAAGAAAGAAGGAATTTTAGTAAGTGCCTATTGTGTACCAGGCAGTACACAAAGCACTTTACAAATATGACCTCTTCTGATCCTTACAACAATTCTGGGAGGCAAGTGCTGTGATTATCTTCACTTTACAGTTGAAGAAATTGAGGTATACAGCAGTTAATTTACATGTCCTGGGTCACAGAGTTAGTAAGTATGTGAGGTCAAATTTGGACTCAGGTTTTTCAGACTCCAGGCCCAATGCTCTATGCACTATGAAGCCACCTAGCTGCCAAAGAGACAGTTTGAGAACTCTGGGAAGAATTTTGTGAACTGAGGCAAGGTGAAGTGAGTAGCACCAGAACACTTTATACTACAATGTCGATGTAGAAATGAACAATTTTGAAAGACTTAAGAACTTTCATCCACACAATGACTAACCATGATTTCAAAGAACTGATGTTGAAAATGTCCCCACCTCCTTGACAGAGAGGTGATGGGATCTTGCAGAATAAGACACATTTTTGGATGTACCCAACGTGGGAATTTGATTTGCTTGTCTGCGGGTATTTGCTGCAAGAGTTCTGTGTTTCTTTTTCTTTTCTCCTGTGTGTGTGTGTGTGTGTGTGTGTGTGTGTGTGTGTGTGTGTGTGTGTAGGGGGAAGCAGGAGTATAGGAAAGAGAAAAATAAATGTTTGAGAATTGAAAAAATAAAAAAGTTTCTTAAAAAAAAGAATGATACTTTAACTTGTTCTAGTTTTTGTACTACTTGGACTGGATGGAGACATCTGTTGATACTAATATCATTCTTATCTAGGGTTCCTATTGATTGAGAGATATTTAGTTCAGGTAATCTCTGGAAGAGGTAATTATTTGTCTCTAGCCCATCTTTTTCTGCATTTGTGAAAGTCGGAAGGAAAAGTGGTCCATAAAGAGCCAACTCATAAAATTCCTGGGGAATGTAGAACTCGGAGAATATACCTTAAAATATTTTTTAATATAATAAACTTGACAAATAACACATATAATTATTTCCTTTGTGCAAATAAGCACAGTAAAAGGTTATTTACAATATTGTGAATCTCTATTATGTACAGTTTTTTTGTTTTTAAAGCATGTTAAATTTAACTCAGTAATTCCAAAACTACTGTGCTTGACTGTGTTCCCTTATGAATTTCCTTATTTATTTTGTGTATTTAAAAAAAAAGTTTTAAAGTTTGTTTTAAAGTCATTGATAGTTTCCTCTTCTTCTTTTTTTCTTAGGGGGAGGAAAGGGATCCCCTCTTACTACCTTTTACTCCCCAAAACTCTTCCTCCCTCAAAAAGCCCTCTTAAAAGAAATGTGTAGTTAAGCAAAACAAATGAGCATATTGTCTGTGTCTGGAAGTGTTGGAGTTAAAAATGTTGGGGTCTAGAATGTTGAGATTTAGGGGTGCTAGAGACCCCAATATACTGACACGCTGGATCCTGCCCAAATGAATTCGACCCAAGTCTTCTTTTAGTTAAAGAAAAGCAAAGTTTATTAAAGGTTCGCCATATCAGGTAGACTCTTAAGGAGCCTAAGCGTTTGTGACTCATATATTGACAAACTGGCTAGATTGATTCTGGGTACCTTCATGGAGGCAAGATGAATCTTATATACAGAAAGACTGTGGGAGGGTTCTAGGGGGTGGTCTAGTAGTCTGGGGTGATGGGAGGAGGGGTCCTGGGAGGATCTTGAGGAGGAGTCTAAGGAGGATCTTGATGGGACTGGGGTAAGTAGAGGTCAGATTCCAGGAACTAAGAAAAATGGGATTTTAATGGGATCAAGGGTGGGAAGCAGCCAGAGGCAATCTGGAGGTAATAGACATTGGAAGGCTAGGCTAGTTTTAGGGTGACAGAGATTTGGGCCTAGCAGTAATCGAAGGTTTATGGCCGCAGGCAAACTCTAGCTCAAGTGGGAAAATTCAAGGACAGTTCAAGTGGGTTCCCAGAGCCTATACCCCATCAGTAGTGTCTCATTTCTAGTTTATCACCTTTGAGCCAAGAAGTGGGAAACATCAACACAAAAGGGAGGAAAAGCATAAACTTTAAGGAGAATTTGGAAATAGCTCTTACTGAAGGCTGGACCTTAAGTGAGACTTGAAGGAACTCAAGTAAATCAAGAGGTAGAGATGAGGAAGCAGGACTAGGATTGACTATTTTTCAATCATGCATTAATGATGAGGTGCAGGCTCTGGGAGCCCTCTAAGAGCTCTCATTGAATCTTCCCACTTAAGGCATTTGCCTGAGGCCATAGGCCTTTCATTGTGGCTCTGCCCAAATCTTTCGCCTTCCTTTGTCCAGCAATTTCCCACCCTTGTTCCTCCAGTTCCACCCTTGAACTGGTCTAGTCCACCATAGTCTGTCCTCTCCAGGTAGCCTCCACTCTTAATCACTCATTACTGGAGTCTGACCTCATCTGACTCCTGAAGACCCTCCCCAAATTTATTACTGGAGTCTGACCTCATCTGACTCCTCCTGGAAACCCTCCCCAAACTCCTCCCCTAGATTCCTGCCACAACCTTTCTGTATATAAGATCCCATCTTCCCTCCATGTGGTGTGAGAGCACCAGAGAATGTCTTAGTACAGACTTACTCTGTGTCAGATGATTCTGGCCAACTTGCCCAATGCAAGCCTCACACATACCTAGGCTCCTTAAGAGGCTACCCAATATGCAAACTTTTAATGAACTTTTAATAAACTTTACTTTTCTTTGGGTGAGAGAAGACTTGTCCAATTCATTCAGCGGGACCCAGTGTGTTGGTATTTTGAGGTCTCGAACACCTCTAACCCTAACCACATCTTTGCCAGGCAAAAACCCTGATCTCTTTTCCTCCTGTGCCTCCCCTCAATGTTTAGTCTTCTCCCATTAGAAAGTTAACTCCTTGAGGGAACAGGTTGTCCTTAGCTTGCATTTATATCCCCAGTGTTTAACCCACAGCCTGGTGCATAGTAAATCCCCACCGAGTAAACAAACAAACAAAATAACTAAGGAACTAACAAAGGAACGAAAGAACGAATAAAATAAACAAATAAAGAAATAATCCTAGTTTTACTTCCAATTAACTAGAAATGCACAGTTGCCATTTGGCTGTTTTCTCATCTGTGAAATGAAATAATATATTGACCTTTTCCAGAGGGGTTTGGTGGGAGTTGATTACTAAAAGGCACTTCCTTTTATATGCAGAAGAGAAGCAATCAAAGTCTGTCTGCAACATTAGCAAGAAAACAGTGGGCCAGGTTATTTTTCTTATTGAGAGAAAGCTCTCAATATTCATGGTTTAACACTAGAGAACATTCATTTTGACAGTTTCTTTTTACCAGACTACTGGCATATAGACAGCTTTGAATGCTTTAATTTGTATAATTCCTACTCATTATGATGGAAAGAAGGAAAAAATGTAAGGTTAATAATTGGATATTCAGCCACTTATATGAGATTTTCTTTACCAGAACAGGATTAATGCACCCGTTTGCAAATTTTGTCTTTTCCACCTTCTTTCCAAACTTTAAACATCATTTCTAAGTTTGGAATTTGTACATTCATGGATTAATTAATTGATTAATACATACTCTAATACATTAATGTTAATGGAAGATAAATATCTATGGCACAGTCTTGTTTTCCCTTTTCATATTTTAAAATTCATACAAGGCCCTTCCAAGAGCTCAGAGTAATAAAAAGAGGCTAAATTTATCTCATTATTTGCATATTAATATCCTTATATTATATCCCACACAGATGATTTATTGGTAACACCAGATATTAAATTGCTTGTTCTTCCATACTTCCAATGAAACTCAGAATTGCAGGGAACAAACTTTTATAGCTGGGTGGAAGCCAGAATCATCTTTCTTCCCTAGCCACCAACTTGCAGGGACCCTGTCTGACCTCAATCAAGTCATTTTGTTTTGGAGAACCTGAGTTTCTGCCTCTGTGAAATGAGGGCAAGAGTTTGTTCATCCTCATTCTTTCCTAGGGGCTGCCGTTAATGAAAAGAGTTGTTTGTACTTTGTCTGCTACAGCAAGATTGCCGTGTTAGAGGAAATAAATCATGCAACCTTTAGAATGAAAAGCCTTGCAAATATAAAATATGCAGATTATTTTTTAAAGTATTACTGTTTTATTTTCTAGAATTCAAAGAAATCTTTAAAAGGATGTAGTCCAAATCCTCTCATTTTATAGGTATCAGGAAGTTGAGGTCCAGAGAGAAATAAAGTGCATTGCTTAAATGACTCAGTAATGTATGGCAGAATCAGAATTCAAATTTAAATATTTCATTTCCTAATCAATCATTTTCCACTATACTATGTGATCTACTTCATTTTTTAAAAACCAAAAATAATGTCTTGTTATTCTGAATTTGACAAACACCAAAAAATATAAATTATTTTCATACAGAAAGAAGAAAAGAAAGAAGAAGATTAAATGTGAAATAATGAATCTACGGCTTAATTGACTCCTGGAATACAGATGACTTGGAATGCTTTAATTTATATACAATTCCTACTTCTGTTATAATGGAGAGAAAAAAAAAGTAAGACTGACTATTGAGTATTGAGCTACCTCTATGGTAGGTGTTTCTTTTCAAAATATAAGCTCAGTTCACTCCTTTAGTTCTAAAGCTGTCTCGTTTCTCTCTGTGGTACTTCTTCTGGTCTCCCTTATGCATTTTCTTTAAATGCTTCATTAACACTTTTCCCTTCCTTCCTTCCTTCCTACCTTCCTTCCTTCTTTAAAACTTCACCATCATTAGCCCTCTTTTCTCCCTTATTTCTACAACACCAACAACAACAAAAGTTACATCACAGCAAATCTCCCTTTGAACTGGGTGGCATAGTAAAGCAAAATAAATCCACATATTGGCTTTGCCTTAAAATGTCATTTCATGCCTAAAATCCATCAACTTTGTCAAGGGGTGGGGAGCATGAGACTACCCACTGTAGAGATGGGTTGTGACCTAAAAGACATTTGGAAGAAGTGAGATAATATCTATCCAAATCAGTGGTTCTGATGTGGTACCTCTGTAACATTTTGGGGTGCCTTTGTAACATTGTTGTAGCTTCAGTCTGTAAAAATCTCCCTTGTGTTCGGGTACCTATGTATGTAACATCAGTCTGTAACATCAGCCTGTACAATTAAGTTGTAAAAGTCACACTTCTCCCCAGCCATAAAGCATTAACTCTGTCTCTCCCCTGTCCCCAGCCTAAAAGCATTTCCCCTGAAACCATTAACTCTATAACTAACAAGCCATACCTATGAATCCTTCAAAAGCATTCTATAAACAAATCCTTAGTTAGAGAAATATATATCTCCTTTGTTCTAGTGGCCAGCTGCAAACTATGAATCCTTCAATGCATTATCAGTAAGATAACTCCTCACAAACAGACTCATCCTGAATCCCCAATTAGCCCAGCTTCCCAACATCCATCTTGTCAAAAGGGACTTTGATGGCTAACAGGCTGGGTACTTCTCATTCAAATTTGACTGCTGGCTGACTTTAAGA
>CM053584.1:50444644-50461844 GCA_028627135.1 Pseudochirops cupreus | reverse complement strand
GCAACTGACAATGAGAATACAGGAGTTAATCACCTTTTATGCTTTTCTGTTACTTAGTTTGAAGACTGAACATATAAGCTGATTCATTTTCTCCTGGCTATAGTCATATTTTCTGTTTTATGGGCATCCAAATCTGTTGTTTTATTCTCCTTCCCCTTCTTAAGGTTTTCAACTATTTCTTAAATGTCAAATACATTGTGCTTCTCCATGTGTCTTCTCTTCTTCCAAATTCTCCATGTCCAAATGAATGATTTCCTCATTTCAGTCCCTGGTTTTTTGATTGATTCAATCCTTGGTTCCTTTGATGTATTATGAATGCTTCACACAAAATTATTTTCTTTCAAAATTAAATCATTTCTTCTCAAAGAAAAGTTGGTGAAAATATTGGATGAAAATATAGACAATATCTTATTAGAATTTTAAATTTAGACATACTAGGAAATGGGATGAAGTTGGCAGAACCATTAACAAGGACAAGGTTAATGAAGTACTTGTCTCATGCACATGACTATGATGCATAGAAAAATATGGCAGCCACTATCCCAAGCATACAAATCCATTTATATAAAGACAAGTAAAGATATTATATAATCCAAAACAGTAAATATACATTGATTAATGGCCTTCTATGTGGCAGGCACTGTGCTAAGCACTGGGTATACAAATAAGAAAAAAAAAGACAATCCTTGCCCTCAAGAAGCTTATCATCTAATGGCAAAAGACAATATACAACAGTTAGCTGAAAAGAGAAAATGGAGGGGACAAAGTATAGGGGAGATGGTGAGATGAATGATGTTGGTAGAGTCAAAAAGAAGAAAGCAGCTGGTAGGAAATGAATAGATGACTAGAAATTATGAGCTTTCCATAAAGGGAGACTTTGGGTAGATTTGGGAAGGGAGGTTCAATTTTATGTTCTTCTCTGTAGAGCCTAATAGTTTGTTCTGCATTGTAAGCTAACATTAAAAAGAGAAAGAAAGAACAAACATAATAATAATATCTAACATTTCTGTAGAGCTTAAATATGCCAGGCACTGTGCTAAATGCTTTACAATTATTGCCTCACTTGATGCTCACTACAGCTCCATTCACAGTGCCACCCAACTGTAAGAAAGTGTGAAAGCATCAACAGAATTTTCTCTATATGCCTTCTATGACAAGAGGTACATGCTATACATCTATGTACATCCTATGTCATAAAGAATGGCTCACAATCTGCTCTATGAACAACCAGGATTTCCTATGTGCCAGGAGCAAACCCATGGATGGCCAATGTTGGCATGCTATTTTTCTTTTTTATTATAAAAAGAAATGTTTTATGGATACATTGTTTTTATGTCCCTGTTATTTACAAATGACCATACCCTAAGCCCTCCTTTATTACAAAGTAAATGAAACAAAACAAATCAATACATTCATCATGTCTGACAGTGTATGCCTCTTTCTTTACCTATAATTCACCCTCTCTCTGTCATGAGGAAGTACACATATTTCACTTTTGGTCCTCTGTAGTACAAATGGTATCTTACACTTGCTGGAATTCTAATATCTTTTAATGTCATTTTCTTTTATGTTATTGTGGTCATTGTGTGATTTTTCCCATGAGTCTCCTTAATAAATATTGCCTCACATTAATTCATACACATTGTTCCAGGTTTCTGATTCTATCCTATTTGTCATTTCTTACAAGGCAAAAATATCACATGACAGTCATAACTACCAGTGTTTAGCCACTCTTCAATTTAAAAGCACTTACTAGGTTTCCAGTTTTCTTACTGTCACGAAAGACGCTGCCAAAATATTTTTGCAAATTTGAGAGCATGGCCTCTGTATATTACTTCTTTGGGGTACGTGCTCAGTGGTAGTATCACTATGTACACTTCCATATCTTCTCTAAACTCATTCTAAGTTGTTTTCCGGAACATCAATGTGTTTTCCACCTATACTCAGGTAAACCAGGTTGAGGACTCCTGCAGGGCCCAAGATTGTTTGGAGACTCCCCAGAGCACCATAGCCTGGATACATCAAGGTTATATAAGGCATCAATCTGCCTTTCACTCCTCAGGGGGAGGGTTCTCTGTGAAAAGCTAATATGTCTATGGGGACAACACCAGCCTCCCTTTCAACATGCTGAAATAAACAAGGAGCTTATTTAGATGAAAAGACTCAAACATTAGCTCATGTCCCAGCCTTTAAGGCTACATGAAGCTTCATAAACAGAGAACTAGCAAAGAAATCCTAACTCAGGCAGCATGTTAAAGACTGAGCAGGACCACAGCCCCATCTTTTTTTCACAGTAGAGGGCACTGTGAAGTAGAAATGATTCATTTCAGTTGGAAGAGAAAGAAGAGCCCAGTAACATCTTAACAACTGAGATGTAGGTTTCTTTGGGTCCTGAAAGCTCTTCATTTCACCACCCTTCAACACTCACAAACTTTTTGCATTTTTTTCTGACTGCTGCACAACACAAAAGACACTGTGGTATAAGCAGGGGAAAAACTGGCTTGTCTTTCACTAAAGAAAAAAAAACCTACCATCCATATAGAGGTAAAAACCATTAGGTTGACTTTTCTTGGTCATGCACGCTTGGGAGTGGAGCTATGTGGTTGTGGGTGCAGTGGAATCCACAGAAGTCATGGGGAGCTGAGTTTAAATATGTGCAATTTCTTCCTAATGTCATCTCAAAAAGAGAAACATGTGGATACTGACCCAAACAAAGCCTCTACTCCTTATGTGGCAAAATCAACTTCATACACTATCTGCCCCCCTTCTCTCACTTCCTAGGCAGCTAGGTGATACAATGGATAGAGCTCTAGGCCTGGAGTCAGGGAAAACTGAGTTCAAATCCATCCTAATTTTCTAGCTGTGGGACCCTGGACAAATCACATAACCCCTGTCTGCCTTGGTTTCCTCAGCTTTAAAATGGGAGTCATAATAGCACCTACTCCCCCCCTCCCCCAGTGTTGTTAAGAGGACCAAATGAGATGATATTTGTAAAGAAGTTAACAGTGTCTGGAACATAGTAAGCTCTCAATTAATATTTATTCATTGATCTTTTAATCTTCATCCAGTCAGAAATAAAAGAACTTCTAAAAATCCGTGATGAGCAGCTAGGTGGTACAGTGGATAGACTCATCTTCCTGAATTCAAATCTAGTCTCAGATACCCCCTAGCTGTGTGACCCTGGACAAGTCACTTCACTCAGTTTGCCTCAGTTTACTCATCAGAAAAATGAACTGAAGAAGGAAATGGCAAACCATTCCAGTATCTGAGCCAAGAATACTCCAAATGAAGTCACTAAGAGTCAGTCACAACTGAAAACAATTGAACAACAACATATATCAGGGAGAACCCAGATGAGATTAGGCAAAAAGAATTTGTAGTGTCTTTGGGAAACATGGTGCATGACTCTCCAGCACTGCTCCTGCATTCTAAAGTTGAGTTGAGGACTAGCAGGAGTGAGTAACGAAAAAACAAGTAGGGAAGGAATTCAAGGTTGTATGGCTGTGCTTTGGTATATAGTAAATGTTCAATAAGCACATGTTTAATTCAAGTGAATTGAAAGGAGAAGTGAAAACAGTCTAAAGTTGTCATGGATAATTATGAATCAAGACTAGAAAGGGAAGAGGAACAGGAGCACAGAGCAGGTATTCTGGCCTGAGAGCACCATATGGCCATACATGGTGCTCTTTTAAGTTCATAGGGTTTGCCTTGGATGTATTCATTCTTCTTAAGGATTTTATAATCGAGTAACAGACCTGGTCATCTAAGAACAGAATCACTTCTCAATAGCAGTATTGTAGAATGGGTTCAAATACCAC
Organism: Pseudochirops cupreus; assembly: GCA_028627135.1. Lineage (NCBI taxonomy): Eukaryota > Metazoa > Chordata > Mammalia > Diprotodontia > Pseudocheiridae > Pseudochirops > Pseudochirops cupreus. The sequence continues at coordinate 50,458,026 of CM053584.1, read as the reverse complement.
CTCTAACACATGTAGGTTATATAACCCTAGACCAATAATTTGACCTATCACTGTTCTGCTCTATGAAACTCTCTAAAACTAAAAGAAAATGACCTATGACCTTAATTGGTAGAAGGAGTTTCCTCACCAATGAAAGAAAGAGCATTGTCTTTGCCAGTGACTTCAGAAGTGTAGTCTCTTTCCTTATCCTTAACAATGTAATGTATCCTATCTGAAAATGATGTTCAATTTGGAACTGTGCCCAAAGGACTATAAAACTATGCATACTCTTTGACCCAGCAATACCACTACTAGGTCTGTATCCCAAAAAAGATTCAAAAAAAAAAAGGAAAAGGACCTATACGTACAAAAATATTTATGGTAACTCTTTTTGGGGGGGGTAAAGAATTAGAAATTGAGGGGATTCCTATCAATTGGGAAATGGCTAAACAAGTTGCTGTATGTGATTATGACGGAATACTATTGTACTGTGAGAAATGATGAGCAGGATGCCCTCAGAAAAACCTGATAAGACTTGCATGAGCAGATGCAAAGTGAAATGTACTGTGTGCAAAGTAACAGTAATATTGTAGGATGTGAATTACTTAACTATTCTCAGAAATACAATGAACCAAGACAACTCTGAAGGACTTGTGATGAAAAAATGCCATCCATAACCGGAGAAAGAACTGATGGCATCTGAATATAGACTGAAGCATACTTTTGTTTACTATCTTGATTTTTCTTCAGTTTTTTATTTATTTTTTCACAATATGACTATTATTGATATGTTTTGCATGGCTACACATGTATAACATATCAAATTGCTTGCCTTTTCAATGGGAGGAAGTGAGGAGGAAGGAAGAGAGAGGATTTAGAGCTCAAAGTTTTAAAAACAAAAATGTGAAAAACTGTTTTTACGTGTAACTGGGGAAGAATATAATACTAAATAAATACTCAAAAATATAATACTAAATAAATACAAAAAAAAAAAAACCTGAACCACTTCACTGAAAAAAAATAAATCACCTTGTGGCTGAAAAAAAAAAAAGGAAGAAAATGATGTCCTTGATTTGATCATCATAAGACCTGTGCTTTGAATTATTCTTCCAGTGATGATAAAGGGATTACATCACTCCATCTACATCATCATGCATGTTTTCCTCTGGGGTCAATGATGTGGATAAGATCAGAAGATTGAGTGAAGTTGAGAGTTTCTGGCTGAATTATTTCTTTATTTCTAGAATGCCATGAGAACCAGACTGCACCTGGTTTGTTTTTCATTAAAAACATCATTTTCCCCATTCCATCTGATAAGTATGTTTGTGGTAGCCAGTGGGAACTAGTCAGCTAATTCAGAGTAGGATTCTCTGAATAAAACAGCCCAGTTAGGATGGAAACCACAACCATGCCCTCATCAACCAGCTGTGAAACAGAATGAAACAAAGAAAGAAACTCCAAATGGCAGCGTCATAATAGATATGACCTTGATGAGTTGGAGGGGAAGTGCTCTCTAAATATGAACTGCATGAGATTTGGTTTTTTAATTGCATGCCTGGATACTATTGAATCACTTCCTTTTTGCAAGGTGGGGTGGGGAGGGGAATAATATGGAAGAGATAACACTCAGTAGAGGGGAAGTAGATTCAATATCTGCAAACAGGAACAGATATCCAGTGTCCAATGACCCTAGGGCAAGTCTATCATCTCAACTCTTCAAGGTCTCCCACTTCATCCAGGGCCATCTCTAGTCATCCTGATCTGTATCTCACCACTGGATCCAGATAGGTCTCGAGAAGAAAATGAGGCTGGTGACTTTGCATAGCCCTCTCTCACTTAAATCCAATTAACTTGCATTTCATGGCACCACCTCCCTGATGTCATGGTCCTCTTTGAGAACAAAGGAGAAGCAACAATAGCCAATGAATTGAGAGTCAAGGAGGGCTCCTAGAAATTAGAAGATCAAAACTAAAAGAAGTCACAAAATTATAGAACCATAGAGTTGAAAGAGATGAACCTCAGTGGAGCTCTGGTCCAACTGAAATCCCCTCAAAATGATTTAAGTGCCTCCACAGAAAGCCCAACAAGTGGTCATCCAGCATATGCTTAAATGTTGCTGGTGACGAAGGGGAGGCCATGACCCTCTGGATATTTCTATCTCAGGATAGCTCTGATCAATAATGAGCCTAAACTTACCTCTTTGCAACTTTGACCCACTGTTCCTATTTCCACCCTCTGAGACCAAAGAGAACAAGTGTATTCCATCTTCCATATGACTGCCCTTCAGACACTGGAAGACAGCTATCATGCCCCACTTAATTCTTCTCTTGTTCACTTCTCATTTTCTTCACCTGATGATTCTAAGATGAAAACTTGAGGCTCATCATTACACCAGTGGGAAATTTAACATGGGGCCAACAGAGTGAGGAGACAGAGGATTAGGCTCATGGTCCTCAGTCTACAAATTTCAGTGCTAGGCTGATGAAATAGGTAAAAGTAGTGAATTAAACAAAAGGGGAAGAAATAGCTAACCTGGTCTGGCTAGGGAAATTAGGTTTAAAATAGCTCAGTTAGGAAGAGGAAAGTCAAAGGAGAAAGGGAAATTCCAGGGGCCAGAGCACCAACAACTTCAGGCAGAGAGTGAAGAGGGAAACAGTTTCAAAGGTCAACATGTTGCAAATCTGAACTAGGGACAATGGGAAAAATAGGAGAAGAGTTATCTCCCAAGGACTCATGGCTTGCCTTGGTGTCAGGGTTTCACAGATTTACATGACATTAACTTGAACTATAACACTAATATTCCAGGAAACCATGGAGTCTTCTGGAGCAGCTGCAACTCATGACAGATGGACAAAAACATAAAATTCCTTTTTGGCCAGAGGCGGATATTATGCAATGGCAACTTAAACAGATTATTAAAAGACTCCCCAAGAAAGCAACTTTTTCTTTCAAGCTATTTCTGCCTTCTGGGGCTTTTATGGCTTCCTGGACCTGTCCTCAATTACTCCAAGACAATATGAGATATTGATGGTTAGTCTTTGGGATGCCTATCAGCAGTATTAAAAGATTCCTTGAGATAATGGTTCCTGAACTTTTTCAGGCACAACTGGAGTTGGTAACAGGAGCCTAGATAACTTCTTAACTCACCTACCTCCACCTCCCCTTTTTTGTTTCTTTAAATTGGGACTGGTGAATAAATGAGTATGGGGACTTCTGGTATAGAAACTCCCTCTATCATGTAGCTATCAATCACCTGTAACTTGAGTGTCACCTGGGGTATAAAGAGGTTAAGCAATTTATCAATAATCATACAGCTAGAACGTACCAGAGGAGGACTTTTAGACTCCCAGGCCAGCCCTCTACCAATAGCACTACATTCCTTGACTTCCCTTTAGCAAGAAGAAAATATTCTGTCACCAGACTGAATAGGAATAGTGCTTAAAATGAGACACTGAAAAAATTCCTCTGGAATTCTTTAAAGACCGATAATAACAATAGTAATGAAAAATAAGCATTTACTTAGTGCTTTAAAGTTTGTAAAGCATTTTACATATTATTAAATTTAAATACTAATACATACTACTTATGATACTAATATTAATACATACAAAATTTAAATGTTTGTACTGATGTCTTTTGTGGGTTTTTTTTTTACATCACCATAATTTTCCTCAGTAACCCTTTCAGAGGGCTGCCTCCTATGAGAGAGGGAAAATTCAGCAAAATGATCAATTCATCAAAATATTCATAATGTACCATAATTGTGGACCTCCTATCTCTTCAAAGGGCTGCAGTAGGGATATCTTCTCATATCTCTTCTTTTGAGCCATGCTTGTTCATTGCAAATTTTGCAATATCCACAATCTCTCATCTCCATCTATCTGTTGAACATTTTGAACTGGATATGTCTGCAACCTAAAACTCCTCATCCCTCCTTATTTTCTTATTACTATAGAGGGCAACACCAGCCTGCCAATCTCTCGGGCTAGAAACCTAGGAGTCCCAGATTCCTCACTGTCTTCCATCACCCTCCTACCCCCTCACACTGATCCCCGCCACTGCCATAATATCCAGCCTCTTGACAAGGCCTGTCAATTTCACCTTTTCAACATCTCTTTAACATTCCCCCTTCTCCCTTCTCACACAGCCACCACTCTGGTGCAGTACCTCATCACCTCATGCCTATGCTGTGGTAATAGCTGCTGGTAAGACTGCCTGTCTCAAGTCTCTTTCCACTCCAATCCATTCTCCATTCAGCCACCAAAGTGATTTTCCTAAGACTCAGGTCTGACCATGTCACCCCTCTTCTCAACTCCAGCGGCTCCCTATCATCTCCAAGATCAAATAAAAAAAAGTTCTGTTTGGCATTCAAAGCCCTTCATGCCCTAGCCCCCTTATACCTTTCCAATCTTCTTATGCCTCACTCTCCTTCACCATTCTTCTATCAAGTGACATTGGTGTTTCTTGCTGTTCTTGAAACAAAACCTTCCATCTGTTGGCTCCATGAATTTTCCCTAGCTGTCTGCCATGCCCAAAATGTTCGCCCTCCTTATTAACACCCACTGGTTTGCTTGACTTCCTTTAAATCTCAACCTAAATTGCATCTTCTATAGGAAGCCTTCCCCAACCCCTCTTAATTCTAGTTGAGTTTTCCCTCTGTTAATTATTTCCTATTTATCGTTTATTTGTACATGTCTGTTTGCTTTTTGTCTCTCCCCATAGAATGTGAGCTCCTTGAGGACAGGGACTGTCTTTTGCATCCCCAGCATTTAGTACCATGCAAAGTACATCATAGGTGCTTAATAAATGTTTGATTGATTTTTTTGTGATTATTTTTTCTACTTGTATTGTTGTAATGATTGTGAATATTGTTTTCTTGACTCTACTCCACTCTGCATTGGTTCACATAGATCTTTTCCTGTTTCTCTGTATTCATAGTGTTTATCAATTCTTATAGCATGATAGTATTCCATTATACTTGTGTGCCACAATTGGTTTAACCATTGCCTAGTAAATGGTCATCTATTTTGTTTTCATTCTTTGCTATCACAAAAAGTGGTGGAAGGAAGGAAGGGAGGGAAGAAGGGAAGAAGGAAGGAAGGAAGGAAGGAAGGAAGGAAGGAAGGGAGGGAGGGAAGGAGGGAGGGAGAAAGGGGAGAGAATGGAGGGAAGGAAGGAAGAAAGGGAGGGAGAAAGGAAGGAAGGAAGGAAGAGAGGGAGGGAGAAAGGGAGGGAGAAAGGAAGGAAGGAAGGAAGGAAGAGAAGAGAGGAAGGAAGGAAAGGAGGAAGGAAGGAAGGAAAGAGGGAGGGAGGGAGTGAAGAGAAAGAGAAGAAATGAATGAATGAACAAAGGAAACAAGTATTTCTTAAACCACTATACTAAGAGCTTTAAAGACTTTTTCTTATTTGATACATGTCAAAAAAAAAGGCTTAACTAGAAGCAATGATTGTGAACCATCATAGCACTCTGGAAAGAGTACTGAATTTGGAATCAGAGGCCCTAGGTTCAAATCCTGGTCCTGCCACTTGTGATTTGTGTGAATGTGGGCAGTAATTGAACTTCTGGTCTTAAGTTTCTTCAGCTTTTCAATGAGGAGGTTGAATTAAATCACCTGAGCTCCCCTCAAACTCTATGTCTATGCTTTTATGGGCTCAAAGGGCCTTCCCAGCTCTCAATCTATGAATCTTAGTGGCAGAGGGGCTCATTTAGGCTTGATGTTAGGGAAAAATGCTCTTGAGCAGTCAGAGGTCCACAAGTAGAATGAGCTCCCTTAGAAGTTAGTGGATTTCCCTTCCCTAGTGGTTTTCCAGCCCACTCTAGATGGTTACTTGTTGCAGGTGTTGTATGGGAGATAGATGTTGAGGAATGAATTGGGCTCAAAGGCCTCTGAGGTCCTTTCTACCTCTGAAATTCTTTGTCCTTTGCAACAGCAGAGAAAATGCTCTTCTTCAGTCAGGTAGTTTCTAACATGTAAGAAAGACCTTGCTGCCCCACCCTCACCTCCCCCCCAGTCCCAGACAAAAAAGAAATGATTATACCATAAATTTCTCAGCAAGCATTTATTAAGCACTTATTTTATGACAAGCACCGTGCTAAGCGCTGAGGATAATAAAAAGTAATCACTGTCTTTCCCTTAAAAGTGGTTACATTTTAATAGGGAAGACCTCATATACAAATCAGAATATAGAAGAGAAATATAGAGTAGATGGAAGATCATTTTAAATAGGATGACGTTAACACATGCTGAGGTTTGGAAGGGACCTTAGATGTTATCTGGACTAAAGTCTCTCTTTGCATAGAATCCCCTATGGAGTGTGCCTGGATCATGGACAATCCAACCTTCGCCTCCAATGAAAGAGACTTCACTACTTCCAGGAGATACCTATTCCAATGCTGTCTCATTCAATCCATTAGACAACTTGCAATTGGGTTAAAAAAAAATACATACACATATATGTATATATACATATGTAAGTATATGTATGTGCATATATATTTATATATTATACGCTCACATATATACATATATTTATGCGTGTATATGTATCTACATATATACATATATACACATACCTACATATACACACATGTATATATATGTATTTTGAACTGAAACACATGGATCTATGCCAAAGTGAACTCAAACTCCAAGTCAGGAAGACTGTAATTGAAGATAAAAGGTTTTTGGATTCAGTGTTTGGCTAATAAAATTATAATTGAAAACATTTCTGCTGGAAATGTTAACTAAAGGATCCATCTGGATTTGTTGTTTCTCTGGTGTCTCCTATACTGTCTTTCCTCAGAAACATTTGTAAAGAAAAAAAAATAGTATTTAAAGAGACAGTTTCATCTTGGCCAAGGCCCCAAATATGGATTTTACTTTTTAAAAACAAAAGACATTTTGTAGAGAATTAATGTAGAGATTTTGAACAAGTCATACAAGTTTTTCCCCTCCTTTTATGATAAATGCCTGGAATGTGGACATTTGGAGCTAAAGATTTCAATCAAGGACAAAAACTGCCACAGCAGATCATAGAATTGCACTTGAAAGTAAGCAGAAATCCTGTCCTGTTTTTCCTATACTGAGAAAAAGGTCAAGAATGTGGAAGAAACATGATTAATAGAGAGGATTTTTTCTGCTTTAAATATTTAATGTCTTTCAGAACATAAAACTGAAAGACTTAGTATGTTATTTAAAGAACAGAGATGTTTATCAGCCCTCATCTCCAAAATATAACAGACAAGTTACTTCTTTAGGCCTCAATTTCATCACTTGAAAAATTAGGGGAGTTGGGAGAAGGGTATGTTCTCTAAGGTCTTTTCCAACATTAAGATTCTTTGAATATATCTTTCTATTAAAAAAACAAATTGCAAACTGAGGGAAAGTCTGCTTTAGTCAGACAGAAGTCTAACTGACTAACAGGACATTTTTAAGAGATAATCTTAATTTACTAGATCCTTTTATAATTTATTAGACAATCTTTTAAGAGATAGATAATCTCATTAATTAGTAGGATAATCTGATCAATTACCTTCACATACAAGTGAAGCTACTAAAGTGCTAGTTAGTGAAGATCTTTAGAGAATCTATGCCTTTAATTAATAGATAGGGATCCTTTGCAATGAGCACATTCACTCTCAAAGCAATGAAATAGAACTACAGATAAAACTTTGCAAGACCGAGTGACAAAGAAGTGGATTTCACAAATGGTACTGGTTGATATAGATGAGAATCAGCTTATCATAGGAAAGACCATGCACAGGTTATGTAACCAAGATGGTGGGCAATAATTGGACCACAAAGCTAGTCAACTGGATAGCATAGGACCATAAATAGCTGACCAGATGAGGGAAAATTTAAAGAATGAGACAATGATGAGAACATAGGTAGAGCCAACTAGTGTGGGTTCAACAATTCTGGTATTCAGAAATTTTTTCTAGTAATAATAGATTCAAATGTGGCTGTGTTCCTACATTATTATTATTATTTTATTCCAGATATGTGTAATTTCATTGGTGTTTGGTACTTCCAGTATGGACCTCACTCCTGTAATGCCAATCAGAAATTTGTTGATAACTGTCCTAGAGAGAAATCAAGAGCTGTGAGCCATTATGACTTGTCCATAGCCACACAACTTGTATTGTAAAAAGCAAGAAGTGAACTTAGGTCTCCTTGATTCCAAGGCAGGACCACTATTTGATAATATCAGACCATTATGTGTCGATACGTGTAATTTTTACAAAGTACCTAACAGTAGGTAATAAGTAAAGCAAGCATTCTTTCCTCAAAGACTTTGCATTTTAAAGCCCAACCCTTGCTTAGCCTTCTATTCTTATCCTCACACATGCACGTAAGGGAGATAACTAGGACAAAAAAAACGCCTTCCATTCAATTAAGGTAGGCCGTTAAGTGAGAAACTTAGGATCTCAAAGGACATTGAAGTAGTTGGTAGTACAATGGATAGAGTGCTAGGCCTGGTGTCATGAAGACATGTGTTCAGATTTGGCTTCAGTCACTTACCTACTCTGGGCAAGTCATTTAACCTTTTTCTGCCTCAGTTTCCTTACCTAGGACAATAATAGCACCTACCTCACAGGGTTAATGTAAGGATCAAATGAGATAATATTTGTAAAAAGTGCTTAGTATTGTCTAGAACATAGTAGGCACCTAGTAAATCTTTATTCCCTTCTCCTTCTCCCATAGTAAGGATTCAAGGTATTGACAGATTAAAATAATGACCTAAATCTAATGGGATAACGTCTAGTAGGAATAAATGTAAAACCTTCTATGCAAGCTAAAAATATATATATATATATATATATACACAGAACCCAAAGGATTCAAAGGTCAATATGAGTCAAATGCAGTTCAAACATTAATACAAGCAGTCTGCATTAATAAAAATAGAACATTCAAAAGGTGAATTCTAGTACCAGCTGTCTCCACCGAGTTATCTAGAGGATTTGTGTTCAAATCTACATTTAAGGAGAGACATAGACAATAGCTAATTATGTTTAAAGGAAGACAATGATAACGGTGGTAAGAATGTTCTAGGTCCTATTGTGTAAGGATGAGTTGAAGGAATTAAAGATTTTTAACCAGAAACCTGGCACAGAGGAAAAAGCACTAGACTGGTAATTAGAGCACTTGGGTTTGAATCCTCCATTGGCCACTTCCTATTCAAGTGACCTTGGGCAAATCACTTAGTCTCTCTTCTCCCCAATTTTCTCATCTGTAAAATAAAGGTCCCTTCTAGCTCCACATCTGTGATTGTATGAGAAAATATTTAGAGGCAACATGATAGCTATCTCATGATAGCTGGTGTTTGATTTGAAAAGTTGTCATGGGGATGAGGCTTGAGACTTGTTCAACTTTGTCCAAAGGGGCAGAATTAGGAGAAATATATAGGTGAGAGGTAAAGAAAGGCAGATCTTGGCTCTATATAAGAGGGAATACATCTTAACATTTATACTCATATTAAAACAGCATGGATTTCCTTAACAAGGGGTAGATTCACCAACACTAGAGGTCTCTTTCCTGAGTTGCAGTTCCACATTACAAAATGGACGTCTAATAGGCATCCTAAACTCAATATGTAAGAAGGTTTATTTTCTCAGATCCTTTCTCCAAAATCATCTTTCTAAGGCACAGATCTGGCCAAGCCCCTCTGTTTAGAACTTTTTGGAGCTCTCTGTTTCATTTAGGATATAAAGCAAACACACTTGACATTTAAACCCCTTCACGATCTAGCCCCAACCTACCTCTCCAAACTTTTGCACATTACTCACCTTCACACCCCTTACATTCCAGTCAAACTGGTCCTACTGTGGTTCTCCTAACTCCGTACCCCATCAACTGGTCCTACTGTGGTTCTCCTAACTCCGTACCCCATCTCCCACCTGTGTATCCTTGTACATGTGTAAAGCCAAAGTCCAGAGAACTATTGCTATGAACAGCTTTAAGGTTCTGATCACATAGTATAGTGAATTCTCTATTTATTCATCAGTAAACTAAAGAAAAACATTCACAGAAACCAAAATATAGCATTCACAGTGTTATAACAGAACAACTTATCATGAGAATGGCCACATAGTTTTCACCAAAGTGGCCACATAGTTTTAAACAAAAGATATCATTCAGTAAGAACTTAACTCAATCATCCTTAAGGAGGGAGCCTCCTTTGGGGACACAAAGTACAATCATTCAGTAAGTCTTTAACTCAATCATCCCTAAGAGGCAAGCCTCCTTAATGGACACAAAATACAAAGGTCAAAGTTTTCCCTCCCCTAAGTCACATTGTCTTAATCTCTTAGTCAAAAAGTCTTCTTCTTCTTAATTGGAGATTAGTTTCCAATCATCCTTAACTCAATCATCCTTAAGAGGTACAAAGTACAGAGTACAAAGTTCTCCCACCCCTAGGCCACAGTAAATCATGATCTTCTCAGTCAGCATTAAGTACCCAAGGATAGGGCTTTTCATGTTGACTCAGGGTTGGCTCTCAGATTTCATGCTTCCTCTTCCATGGTTCCAGCTTTTGGCTGAATTTACCCAACTGTCACCTGGATTCAAAGGTAGGCAGCTCTCAACTCCTCATCCAGCTCCTTGTCCAGTTGCATATTGAAGCTCACAGTGTGCGGTCCACCTCAAATGCTTCACAGTTTCTGTTTCTGGGAAGACAAAGCTCAACAGAGCCAAAACATTCATACACATTGCCGGCACCATCATCAATTCACTATCCACCTGTGAAATCAATAGAGATGTACAAACAAGGTCCGAGAAGTCAACACAAATCATTAATATAGTCCCAGGACCTCTGAAACCCTCCTCCAGGACTTCTATAAATAGACAACAAGAAAATCCTCTTTCAGGGCTTCCAGGAAGGTCAAAGGCTTCTGTACAAAGTATCACAAACAAAAATCAACACAAATAGAATAGACAGACAGAGTGCTGCCACCACAATTGTTCCCTTTTCAATTGTTCCCTTTTCAATTCTGCTCTTTCCCAGCTTGGGCTTCTCCTTATCTATGGTCATTAGCTCCTCCCTGTTCCTATCTTTGGCAAGTCCCTCTGACTGTAGGTTTCACAAGTTCTGTTTCTTAACAAAGACTTGATATAATCATGAGCAAGACTCAAAAGAAACTTGAACTGAAACAAGGTGCTAAATAATTAAATAGCTGAAACAAGGCACTAAGTACTCCTTTGTTTGCCATTACAATGTGCTATACCTCCTGCCTAGAGTGTACTCCCTCCTCTACACCACCTCTTGGAAGCTGTAGCTCCCTTCAAAGGTCAGCTCCCATCCTCTCTGTCTTGGGAGGCCTTTTCTGATCTCCTTAGTTGTTAAAAATTACTCCCCTCTGGGTAGCTAGGTGGCACAGTGAATAGAGCACCGGCTGTGAAGTCACAGGAGGACCTGAGTTCAAATCTGGCCTCAGACACCTGACACACTTACCAGCCATGTGACTTTAGGTAAGTCACAACCCCAATTGCCCTCCAAAAAGGAAAAAAATTACTCCCCTCCTTCTTCTCTTCCTTTTCCTCCTTCTTCTCTTCCTTCTTTTCTTCCTCATCATCCTCTTCTTCCTCTAATCATCATGAGTATACTTGTTTGTATGCAAGTCGTTTCTCTCATAGAATGTAACTTCCTAGAGGGCAGGAATTGTTTTTGTCTTTATTTTGTTTTTGTATCCCCAGTGCCTGGCCATAGTAGTTGTATAATAAATACTTACCAGGTTGGATATTGTAGAAAGAGGATCAGTAAGGGAGGCTATAAGCAATTATTAAGGGTTACTATGTGCCAGACACTGTGTTAATTGTTAGAGATACAACAAAAGGCAAAAACAGCATCCCCACCTTCAAGAAGCAAAAGGGGGAAATAATTAGGTATATCCAATACAGAGTGTGAGCAGAAGCTGAAGGGTGGGGGTGGGAGAAGAGACAGACAAGGAAAAGTCTCCTACAGATGGTGACTTTTGAGGTGGGACTTGAAGGAAGCCAGGCACACCGGAGTCAGAGGTGAGGAAGGAAAACATTACACATATAGGAGATAGCCAGTGCAAAAGTGAAGAGTATGGAAAGCGTCATGTTCTAGGCTAAGCAAATAGACCAGCATTGCTGGATTATAGGATATTGCAGGTGGAAACAGTGTAAGAAGATGAGAAGGATTGGAAGGAGCCTAGTCAAAGGACTCTAAAAGCCAGAGGACTTTGTATTTGACATTGGAGACAATGAGGAGCCACTGAAATTTATTGAGTGAAGGAGTGGCAGTCAGGACTATACTTTTATAAAATCATGTTGGCAACTAAGGAGAAGATAGATTGAAGTGGGAAAGACTTGAAGCAAAAAGACATGCAGATAGGTTGTGTAATTAGTCAATTGTTAAATGGATTAAAATGTGAGTGCCTTATCTGTTCTTTTTTACATTGTTATTGTTCAGTCTGACTCTTTGTGACCCCATTAGGGTTTTTTTAGCAAAGATACTGGAGTAATTTGCCTATTTTTTTCTCCATCTTAATTTACCAATGAGGAAACTGAGGCAAAAAAGGTTAAGTGACTTGTCCAGGGACACACAGCTTATGTGTTTTAAACTCAGGTCTTCCTCACTCCAGAACCTGCATTCTATCCACTGAGCTGCCTAGCTGCCTTGTCTTTTTACATACCTTGTAATAAATCTTTTACATTCAAATGTGTTGGCTCTGAAGTCTGCGAAAAGAAAGTGAATACTCCAGGGGATACCTAAAATTGAGCCAAGTTATATCTTCCCAGGGGAAACTCTAGATGAGAATATGAACCAAAAAAATTGCCATCATTGAGAAATTTCTAAGACATGAATATGTCCAGAACTGCCTACGGTCATAATTTACACCAGGGATACAAAGATGACATCAGCTGCCACTTGAAGACAGCCTTGTCTTTATTAAGTAGGAGGAGTCCACCTACACCCTGTTACAAGTAAGTTAGAGAAAGCTAGAATGCATAAACCCACAAATAAATGAAATGTCCACCCAGTTTCTGGCATAAGAACTCACTATTTGACAAAAACTGCTGGGAAAATTGGAATATAGTATGGCAGAAACTGGGCATAGACCATCATCTAATGCCATACACCAAAGTCAAGTCTAAATGAGTGCGTGATCTAGTATAAAGGCTGATACTGTAAATAATCTAGAGAAAAAAGGAATAGTTTACCTGTCAGATTTATGGAGTAGGGAAGGCTTTATGACCAAAGAAGAGTTGGAGAACATTATAAAATACAAAATGGATAATCTTGATTACATTAAATTGAAAAGTTTCTGTACAAATAAAGCCAACATAACCAAGATTAAGAAGGAAGTGGGAAATTGGGAAAGAATATTTACAACCAATATCTCTGATAAAGGCCTCGTTTCTAAAATATACAGG
>CM053584.1:50420150-50444144 GCA_028627135.1 Pseudochirops cupreus | reverse complement strand
ATGACTTTTGAATGGAAGGGGGGGAAGATAGTTAATAGGAAGCTGATGCATAGGATAAGTAAAGAGACTGTAATATATCCACTAGGAAGCTTTTACGAATTCAAGTCACCAATTTCAGATGAACTGCCTCCTAAAAGAACTAACAGATGTGGTTACTGAGCCATTGTCAATAATCTGAAAGAAAAGGAATTAAGCTACAGTATTGGAGAAAAGCAAATATCTCAACTTTACAAAAAGAGAAAAGAATTCAGTTTGCAAACTCTAGATTAGTAAAACTGACTTTGATTCTTTGACCCCAAAAACCTAAAATGTATCACTAAATAGATGGTTAGAGAACATTAGTAAAGGAAGTGGTGATTGCAAAGAGATATCATGGCTTCATCAAACAGACTATGAGAGGCGAATTTCATTTTCTTTGTAGATATGGTTATTAGATGGGTAGATTGAGGGAAGCTTGTATACAAAACTTGCCTAGATTTTAGCAAAATGCTCTAGAAATTGTGGTATGCTCTTCTTGTTAAAGAGGTAGATGTGGGTTAGACAACAGTACAATTAGGCATATTTGAAATTGCTTAAATTGCTAGGTGCAAAGAGTACTAATTAGGGATTTGAGGCCAACTAAGAAGGAGATCTCCAGTAAAGTGCTCCAGGGATCTGTGCTTGAGCTTTGATAATTAAGGAAAGAAGGGAATAAAAACACAGTAAGTGATTACTTACTTCAGCAACATGCTAAGTGCTAGAGTTATAAATAAAAGCAAAAAATAAAATCTCTACCCTCGAGGAGTTTACTTTGTAATGGGGAAGATATCATCCAAAAGGAGGCTAAAAGAAGAGGGGGAAATTGGGAGGAAGAAGGTACTAAAAAAGGGCAGGATTTTAAAGTCCCAAAAATCAGGGAAAGGACCAGCAACAGAATGAAGTCAGGCTGATATGGACCCTTCCACAAAATGGAAACTTCAGGAAGAACTCTCCACTGGGAGAAGGGGGCAGACCTTGCAGATGAATATTCCAGGGTGAGCAGATGGGAGGCGTGCTAAGCTGTTCCAGGACCACATGGCCCTAAGAGCTGAAGGAAGCTCCAGGGTAAGACAGCAGTGGAGAAGGCAAGAAAGTTAGTGACAAGGCCAGGAGGTCTCGTGCTTATAAAATTTGCAGATGATGTGAAACTGGAGGGTTTGGGGATTTAACCCCTTGGAATTTGGAAAGATCTTAAGAGGCTAGGATCAAGTCTAATTACATGAAAGGAAAGGGGGAAGGAAGGAAGGATGAAAGAAAGAAAGAAAGAAAGAAAGAAAGAAAGAAAGAAAGAAAGAAAGAAAGAAAGAAAGAAAGAAAAGGAAAGAGGAACAAAGGAAGGAAGGAGGGAGGGAGGAAAAATTAAGTGCCTACTATGTCCCAGGCACTATGCTAAGTACTTTATAAACATCATCTCATTTGATCTTCACATTAACCCTAGAAGGTAGTTTATTATTATTCCCATTTACTAATGAGGAAGCTGAGGCAGATAGAGGTTAGGTGACTTGCTCAGGGTCACATAGCTAGTAAACACCTGAAATGGAATTTGAACTCAGGTGTTGCCCACTTCAAGTCCATCACTCTTATTCACATAGTCTCAGAATCATCAATTCCAGTTCTTGAAGGTTAAGCATTTGATCATAAACTCCCTCAGTGTAAGAAATGTGTCATTTTTCAACCTTGTAACTCCAATATAACATATTGCATGGCAATTAATGTCTGTCAATACAAAGTTAATAAATGATTGCTGAACTGAATTGGGCAAAACAAGGTTGTAGTATGACATACTGATTCAGTCATTGTGAACCTAAGCATCATGGCAAGAGATAATAGTCATGGTCTTTAGTCCGCGGGACTAAGACAGCTTCTAAGAACCCTGTAAGGCAAATCAATAACTCAGCAGAACTCACTAGACCACATCAGTAGCAACTAGGGAAGCCCATAGTAGTAGGATAAGATCATAGATCTGTAGCAAGTAAAGACCTTAAAAGCCATCAAGTTCAACCTTGTCATTTTGCAGATGAGGAAACTGAGGTGGGAGGTTAAGTGACTGGTTCAAAGTCATGCAGGTAGTTCCTTAGTAAATACTTACGGATTGAAAGGAGCAGGATATGGCAGAAAAGACATGGAATTTGGAGGAAGAAGACTAAGTTCATTAAACCACTTTAATCCCACATATGGATCCAATATAAAATCTTCCAGGCTCCCATCCTGGATGACCACAAGGCTTCAGGATATTTCCAGGTTTCCCTATCTCATATCCAAACATTAGTAGCTCTACAAACCCGTTGTATTTCAATTACTGTGACCCCCTCAAAAAACAGAGGGAGTTTAAATCCATATACAAAGGGGGGGGAGAAAGGTTGTCAGATTTGTATACCTGATTTTGAACCTTTTGTTACATACAGTTTGAAAGGATTCTTCAGCTGTATTCTCTCCTCACCTCTGCCTCTTATAATCTCTAGAAATCTTCAAAGATTGACCCCAGCTCTGTCCTCTACATGAAGCCATTCTTTATCTCTCTTTGCCAGTAGTGTCTTCCTCAATCCCACAAAAAAAATTATTTTGTATATACTTATATATTAATATGTTGGCTCCCCCAAGAGAATAAAAACTTCATGAGGACAAGGACTGTTTCACTCCCAGTGCCAAGCACAGTGTCCAGTATATAGGAGGCACTTAATAAATGTTTTGGATTGATTGATAGTTTCACATATATCAATTTTTTTCTCTCCAAGGATATTATAGACTCCTAAAGAACAGAGACTTTGCCTTTGACTTCTCATGTTTCTCATGCAGTCAAACAATGAGGTCAATACTCAGTAGATTTCTATTCAGAGGTCACCACCAATTGACCAGGACTTTGTCCCAGGCACCAGAGTCCTGGGGGCTTCTCTTCCTCACAGGGATTTGGAACACTTCATCACTGTGGAGAAGATCCTCCCTCCTCGGAGGAAGTACCATTCATCCCAGCACCTTGTCTCTGGTCCTCTGATAGCTTGCACCACCTGAATATTATAAACTGCAAGCCCCCATGGCACCATTGCTTCCTCTGGAGTGGAGGGAAAACAAGACCCAAGAAAGGGACTGTTAGGCAAGGGACCCCAAGGCAAGGGCTATATTCTCTCTGGGGCAAGATGCTCCTTTCCTGGAGCATCTTGCTTCACCTGTAATTAGACTGTCTACAATACCCACCTCCCCTTTAAATGAATTTGCCCCAGGCACAACTGTGCCTATGTATGACCCTGTGCCTACTGTCAGTCTGTTGGTCAAAAAGTATTATTTAGCACTTATGAGCCAGGTGCTGGGATAAGCAATGGGGATACACTGTCTCTGCCTTCAAGAGGCTAACATTCTTTATGCTATAACAACTTGCAAATAATTATGTACATACAGGATATTGAAGAGAATAGATGCAAGGTCATTTCAGATAGTAGATAGACAAGAGAGTAGATGGAAGATCATCCCAGAGAGAGGGACAGCTAGATGGCACAGTGGATAAAATGTTGAACTTGGAGTGAGAAAGGCATCTTCCAGAGTTCAATTCTGACCTCAAGCACTTACTAGCTGTGTGACCCTGACCAAGTCACTTAACTCTGTTGACCTCAATTTCCTCTGTAAAATTAGCTGGAGAATGAAATGGCAAAACACTCCAGTATCTTTGCCAAGAAAACCCCAAACGGGGTCATGAAGAGCTGGACACAATGACTGAAATGAGTGAACATCAACATTACAGAGGGAAGGCACTAGCACTAGCACTAGAACAGGAGGGCCCGAGAAAGACAAGACTTCTTACAGATGGGGTTGGGCATAAGCTTTGGAGGATGCCAGGGAAGGTCAGAGGCAGAGGTTAGGAGGGAAAGTGTTCCAAGAACAGGGAGGCATCAGGAGATGAAGAATCATTCCAGGAAGAGCAAAAAGGCAGATGTCTCTGGATTGTAAAGAGTGTGGAGGAGAGCATTGGTTGATGAGAAGCATCATTGAATGAATGAAATTGGAATTAGAAGACCCAGCTTCAAGTCTACTTGGATAAGTCACTTCATTTTGATCAACAATCAATCAACAAACACTTATTAAGCACTTAGTGTATACCAGGCACTGTGCTAAGGACTGAGGATAAAAAGAAAAAGTGAAAACAGGACCTTTTCCCAAGGAGCTGACATTCTCTGGGCCCCAGGTTTCTCTTCTGCAAAATGATGATTAGAAATGTCTATAGTAAGGGCCAACAGAGATACTGGGTAAGGGAGTGAAGCGTTTTGCAATGCATTACACAAAGTAAGGTATTATTTATTATTCAAGAGCTACAGAAGTAATCATCTGTCGTCTAGATCTGGAAGAGACATTAAAAGTCATCTGGCCCAAGCCTCTAATTTTAGCAGAGAAGATGACTGAGGGTCAGAGACATCAAGTGACTTGCTAGAAGTCACGCAAGGATTAGTCAATGGAGAGCAGATATTCGAACCCAGACCCTCTGACTCCAAATCTGATCTACTTTCCACTGCCTAACACTGCTCCTTCCCCAGACTGCTGAAATGACTCTCACAGAAGAACTCCTCTGAAGGCATTTCATTCAGCTGCCTCAGCTGAAGCAGCCCCTTCACAGCCATACTTTCATTCTTTGCCATCTCCAGGATTACTCAATGCACCATTTTAAAAGCAGACAGAACAGAGTTGCCTGCTAGCTATTATCTTGCTCTCCAAGCAAAAGGAACCAGTCTGGTGCAGCATGTAATCAGTGACCTTGCAGTTACCAGCATGGGTCTATCCATCGCAGCCTCTGCATCTCCCGACATAGCAGAGCCATCACACTCACCTTGGGCTGCAGTGGCCAACCTAAGGCTTTGTGGGCATTTGCCTCTGACTGTAGCTTCTTCCCAAAAAGGTTTGCTGCAGTTTTAGGCATTCACAGTCAAAGGAGCCCTTGGCACAGCTGTCTCTGCTGTCTTTCTGCATCAACGTTGTCTGGTCCGCAATGTGGAGGCATGAAATTAAGGCAGCTGGGCACGTCCCTGCCCAATGCAGCTATCACCCAGGGAGGGATGCACAATCCTGCAGGGTTAAAGCAATCTGCCTGCATGTCAAAGCAAATGAAATACTTTAAGGGCTCTTTTCAGGCTCCCTAGTACAGTTTTACAGTATGTCTGGATGGACCTGGGAAATGGACTGCAGAGTCCCCACTGAGCCTTTTACATAAGCCTCCTTCTTAAAGGATGTTAGAGAATTTGTTGACTCGATCTGAGGAAACAAAACCTCAAAAAATGGAAAGTGTCTTCGTGTTTCAGAAACAGGGACAGTAAAGGAAAAAGGAAAGTCGATTTTCCCCTGGGTTTTCCTTTTTCCCCCACCCCATCTTTCAGTCATCCCCATGTCCTTCCTAGTGACTTCCAAAAGCGAAGAAAATTGTGAAGTCTATTGGAACCAGGTCTTTTCTTATATAGGCTGTGAACCCACAGTGAGGGCCAGTGGCTATGAGCTTGGACACAGGACAAGAGACAGCAATGATATTTTACCTACTTAACCAAGCTCCTATGTCACCAAGACACTGGGGAAAACACTTCAGTACTCTGATGGTCCTCGGAAGCATGGCCTTGCACCTCCTCTGTAGGATGCTTTCATTATTTGATTACTTCCCCATGTGAATGGGTTACATTAAACAGCATCAGCTTGCTAGGTCCCTTCTAAGTAAGAGTCATAAACTATTTGAGCTGGAACAGATGTTAAAGACCAACAAAAAGCTTCACTCTATAGACAAGGAAGCAGGCCCATGGAGGTGAAATTATTTGCCCAAGGATATACCATAAGTTAATGGCAGAAGTAGGAGTTAAATCCCCTCCCAGTTCCAAAGCAAACCCAATTTTAGATGTGCTGATACCACTGAGAGCATATGGTACTTAAGGAGAAATAATATTTCTCTGCTAATGCCCAGCTCCTCTAAATGATGTGTCCCAGAACACTGCCTGTCTCATATAGAACATTAGGTACGTGGAACATGATAGGGAAGGCTTTAGAGAGGTTACCACCTTGAATGCCACATGTAAAGAACTCCAAGGGACACATCCCAAGTTCCACCCACATATTCCCAGAATCACGATTTTCCCCTACAAATTCAAGGGCAGAAGAGAGGGTAATGGATAGTGGCTGGATTCTTCCTGTCTGATCAGTCCTGAGCAAGAGGCGAAAAAGTAAGTCCATACTGAATGACCAGAGGGTCTTTTATCCCTGTCCCTTAGGACATCTGCAAACCAATGAGGCCTTCCAGGGTGCCTGCTATGGTAAGTGAAGAAGGAATTATTAATTCCGTGTTCCTGAGCTATCTGGGACTAGACATTTCTCCTTGGGTGGATTTTGTTGTTGGTTCGGGAGGGGGGGGGGGGGGAAGAGGTTTATTTCCAGGGCAAATAGCGCCACCTGCTGAAATTCACTATGGCCAGAAGCTATGTTTTTCTTGGAAATTTTGTCAGCTCCTGCGGAATTTTTCTATCCTACCTGACTTCTAAAGAAGACAAACCTCCCAGTGCAGTGAGGAAGCTGGCACTGTTTCCCCAGTACGGTCTGAGTCAGCCTTCCTCCCCTAGCACAGAAAAGTTCTGTCTTAACCCTTACGTGCCTTCCTTTCCCCGTGGCTTGCTTTCTCTTATTATTTCCAACATGGATTTCTGAGGTTGTGACTATTGTACTTGTATATTTCAGAGATTCCTTCTCACTTGGACTCTCAAGAACTTCCATCACTGTGTCTCCTACAGTGGTTTGGGGCTTCCCATCCAGCTTGGATATTAGAGAAGAAGTTTGGTGTGGAAGCAAACTGGGTTTGAATATTGCCCCTGGTGGCTAGGTTCTCGTGTGACCCTGGGCACATCATTTCTTACTCCTTGGGCATCAGCTTCCTCATCTGCAAAATGGGGGCATGGAAGTCATACCAAATGGCTTCTAAGGTCTTCTCCACATATATGACCTTGAATTCAATTTCTCTCTACTACTACTTAGGTATGGTTGTCCAGTCATGTCTGACTCCTCATGACCCCATTTGGGATTTTCTTGGCAAAGATACTGGAATGGTTTGCCATTTCCTTCCCCAGCTCATTTTACAGATAAGGAATCTGAGGGAAATAGGGTTAAGTGATTTGCCCAGGGCCACACAGCTAGTAAGTGTCTGAGGCTGGATTTGAACCCAGGAAGATGAGTCTTCCTGACTCCAGATCTGACATTCTACCCATTGCACTGCCTAGCTGCCCATGTGATCATAGGTAAATCATTTGCTCATCAGGCCTCAGTTTCCTCATCTGTCAGAAGAGAGGAGAGGGGAACTTGAGGGATTTCTGGCATCTGTTGGGTGGTCTATCCTAATGCTGAGCCCAGCAAGTTTAGGAAGCTCAGCAGACTGGATAAAATCAGTAGATGCTGATTTCTGCATCCAGCTGGGGCTAGGTCTTCTTCCTTCACAGACAGCAGCCCCATTCCCAGTAATACTGTGAGCCACAGCCACATTAATTTTGGAAGTTGAATTCTGCTGAGCAGAGGAAACAAAAGGGAATCATTTTCCTTCCAGCTCTGTTCTGTAATCTAGCAGTGTGCAGTGTGTGTGTGTGTGTGTGTGTGTGTGTGTGTGTGTGTGTGTGTGTGTGTGTGTGTGTGTGTGTGTGTGTGTTGGGTGAAGGGAAAGCATTGGAACCAGGAGGTCAGGAAAGAAGGTGAGAGTATATGACTCCTGAAATCATTTGTGGGCAGGGGAAGGTCCTGGCAATAAGCTTCTGATGAAACAGATGAGGGGATGAGGGGGTGAATACTGGGGCACAGGAAAAAAAAGGAAATGCAAGAGGAAGCCAGTACAGAAATGCAGAGCCAAGTGAAAGGCTCTATAACTTAGGAAGGATCTGAGTGGAGGAGAGAGGGACTACAAGGCAATGATATAGAAAAGGAAGAGTCAAAAGGACTATGTTTGAGGTCAAACTCTGAGTGCTCTTGGCTGTGTGACCTTAGGTCAGTCACTTCACCTAAGACTCAAGCTTTTTCATTCAAAAATAGAGGTCATGCTTCTTGTAATATCGACTTGGTGGCCCTGTCTAGTCATCAAGTGCTATGTAAATGCGTGCTCTGATACCTAGGCATGGGAGAAAATGAAATTCTGAGTTCACCATTCTCAGTTTATTTTATAAATAGCAGAATATAGATTATTTATGACTTTTATAGATCTTATCCATGGGACTTAGTCTGAAGGTGTCCATACTTGTATCCCCAAAGAAAAGCTGATATCAGCCATCTTCTCTTGGTCAAATTCCAGCTCACATAATTACATTCTGTCGCCTTCCATTACCCCTGCAGTCTGTGGGGGCAAAGATGACTCTTCCCTTATGGATCCATCCTGATAAACAATAGAGCTTTGGAGTTCTAAAGGCAACCAAAAAATGCGCCAGCTTTCAGTGAAGGCCCTAGTCACACCTCACCATGTTTGAAGGGCAAAAGGTGCCACAGCCAGGCTGTAAAGCTGCCTCTGACATGCCTTTCCCCCAGTGACACCGCCCTTCAGGGTTAATCTGATTTGCTTCTGGTGAACAAGCAGGGGCAACAGATTCTCTGTAGGTGTGACTTGGCACATGCTTTTGGCAACCAGACTGTGGACTTCTCGGAGGGACACTCCATTACTCACTACTTGTGAGGCCTGCCATGTGCTGAGGTGGCAGAACCTTCCCTTTGCCAGGTAATTTTGGAAGGTCCATTAGTAAAGGCAGCTGGTACTGAGCAAAGTAGAATGTGTGTGTTTGTGTGTGTGCGTCCATCCTTTCAGCAGACAGGCAAGTGAATGATCCATCCAGACAAATGTCAGGAAAACTAGGGTTCATTTTGCCTAATGTGACAATATAAAAATGTGCTTATAGGTAGACATCTCACCCTGAGCAGTCTGTAGGAGTGATTTGACAATAATACTGATAACTGCCTTGACAATTCTTAAAGAGGCTGAAATCAAGCTCAAGAGAGCAAACAGTGTCTGAAGCCCTGGGCCAACCACATTGAGACCTCCCAAAGCCAGAGCTGATAATCTTGAGCAGGAATCTTCCAACATGGTGCTCCAACCCCAGGCAAAGACTTTCACATCCAACCTTGAGGCGTTTTGTTGTTAACATCAATTTCTGTATGAAAGTATTCTATCGTACAAATAATTACAACTGGTATCTTGGTAGCATCTTAAAGTTTTCAAAGGACTTTTACAAATATTTGATCTCATTTAATGCTCACAACAATCTTGTGAGATACATAGAGCAAATATTATTGTCATATGGGAGGAAGAGGAGAGGAGGGAGGAAGGGAGAGGAAGAAAGAGGGAGAGAACAAGAAAGGAAGAGAGAGAGAGAGAGAGAGAGAGAGAGAGAGGGAGAGAGAGGAGGAGGGAGAGAGGGAGAGAGAGGGGGAGTAAAAGAAAAGGGGGAAGAGAGGGAGGGAGGGAGAAAAAGAGAAAAGGAGGGAGGGAGGAAAAAAGAAAGAGAAAGAATTCATTAAGCACTTATTATGTACCAGGCACTGGGGATAATTCAAGCAAGTCCCCACCTTCAAAGAGTTTACATTATAGTGGGAGAAGACAACACATCAAGGGGTGATGGAAAGGGTGGGGGGTAGAGGGGCAGGCTGCAGCATAGGGAGGAGTCAGCAGAAAAATAGTGTAAAGACCTGGGCCCAGGGCAATTTAAGGCAAAAACTCACCTATCAAGCCAAGGGACCTGAGGTCAAAGTCTAAGGTTCTAGCTGGAGGGAGAGAAGGATGACATTTGGGGAGCGGAAGGCAGGTTGTGGATGCAGCTGGAAATGATGAGTAAATGGAAACTCAGGATTGAGTGTATCACTCAGGGTCATACAGCAGCTGAGGCCAGATTGAACCCAAGTCTTGCTGATCAGTACTGTTGACTTACTCTGCTCTACCACACTTCCCTTAGACTCATATCTGGAATGATCAAAGGCCATTTGGGGTTATTTTTTTAGTCCTGTTTCCCTGACCTGATATAAAAGGGGTTCCAGTGTATTTAAAAGTTAAGGAAATTCAACTGAAAATTTTAATGTGAATTTCTTAATAAGACAATTTGCTAATTCTAAGGTGAGGGCCTTTCCTTTGTTGATGATATCCAACTTATCCTGAATATGTCTTATTTATACATAGTGGTTTGCATATCATCTAATATTGTCTACTCCATCAGATTCTGAATTCCTTGAGAGCTCCCAATCTTTTTTTTTTTTGCTTTTATTTTTATTTTTTGCTGGCACATTGTAGGTGTTTAATAAATGCTTTTTGACTTGACTTAGCCTAAGGCTTATGATGCCCATATGAACCATATATTAAAGTTAAAATGATCCTTAAGGATCATCTAAGCCAATCCCCTTATTCCCTGATTTTACAGATGGAGAAACTGAAGCCCAAAGCAGATAGATGTAGAGGGAGGAGATTCCAGGCAGAGAGAACAGAAGGTGAATGAAGGCATATAGGCAGGGAAATTTCTGGGTTATAATGGGAACAGTGAGCAGAACATAACAGAAATGCCAAAAACCTATGGTTTTCTCTTTTTATCACTGAAAAAAGAGGAGGGACGGTCAGGTGGTGCAGTGAATAGAGCACCGGCCCTGGAGTCAGGAGAACCTGAGTTCAAATCCAGCTTCAGATGCTTGACACACTTACTAGCCATGTGACTTTGGGCAAGTCACTTAACCTCAAATGCCCTCCCAAAAAAAAAAGAAAAAAGAAAGGGAGATGGGCTAGAACCCCAGGGGACTTAGTGCTTCCCAAAACATACTCAAGACAAGAGATTATTGTTGTTGTTTATTCTTTGTTCTCAGAGAGGACCAATGACATCAGGAGGGTGATGTTTTGCCTTGCAAGTGAATTGGATTTAAGTGAGGCAGGGCTGTGCAAAGTAATCAGCCTCACTCTCTTCGGAGTCATTGGAATCCAGTGGTAAGACATAAGTCAAGATGACTTTTGATGGCCGTAGAAGCAGTGGGAGACCTTGACCTTTTTAAGCTAAGGTCTTTCCCAGGTCATCACCAGATCAAAAGCAAGGGAGGGTCAGGGCATATCTCCATAGAAAAGTGTTACCTCTGAGGGTCCCCGCCCCTTTACTTCTCTGCTGCAAAAGCTTGGGAAACAGTAAGCAAAGGTTAGTAACTATCTCACAGTCACACCAAGGAAACTGTGGGAATTAAAGGAGTGAAGTCAGCATTCTGCATAACTGAAAAGACTCAATGCCTGCTCTTCCAATGTGAACCAACAAGATGTTATTGGCAAGACTGCAACAGCCCAAGTAGGAAATGAGAGTGGGAAAAGGAAGCTCAGAAGAGCCCCAGCGAGGTATGATGCACTAGCCTTCTTCATGTTCTGCCCTCAAGTTGCAGAGTTCTACAAGGGAAAATCTGCCCCTAACCCCAATTAAAAAACAAATGAGAACAACCATTTTTAACTCAGTCTGACAGAGACCAGGGAGTCTAGCCCTCTCCTAAAGCAATCAAAGAAAAGAAAGCATGATGGAGATATGCTAGCAGCCTTGGTGAAGGACACCTGGCTAGCTTTAATCCTGTTCTTGCCCCCGGACTAGCAAGTAACCTCAGACATGTCAACTACCCCCCCAAGTTTTTTAATATGCAAAATGAAGGCATTGGACCAGATAATCTTTAAAGTCCCTTCCTGGTCTCTGACTTGTCCTGTCTTAATTTTGACATTGCACTTTGGTTTTCTGAAGGAGACCCTGGTTCATTCAGGCATTCACTCATTGTCTACTGAATGCCTCCTACTGAGTGGCACCATGGCAGGGCCCTTGGAGGATGCAGTCAGAAGACACAAGGCAGTCCTTAAGGAACTACTAATTACTAATGATCAGCACACACAGTAAAAGTGGGAGGAGAAGGGAGGGAGAGAGAAGTACCCTACCCTTTCGCAGAAATACAGAGGATTCATAATTTGAGCGGAGCCTTGAAGGAATGATAGCAGATCTACCATATCCTGCTGCTTTTCCAAACTTTTCACCTTAAAGACACTTCTCAATCATTCTCCTCCACTCGTAACTATACCATTGTTCTCCTTCTGTGCCTTTGCTCACACATTATAGGTTCCCTGGAATGCTCTCTTCTCCACTTCTATGTCAAGAGACAACATGGGACATTAGAAAAACTGATTTTGAGATGGAGGGACCTGGGTTCAAATCTCTCTGCCACTTTGTGGACCAGGGATTACAGATTTAGAGCTGGAAGATATCTTACAGGCTGTCTAATCAAATACCTATGTTACCTTGACCAAGTCAATTACCTAAAGGCTCAATGAATCGAGTACAGGACTTGGAGTCAAGAAGACCAGAGTGTGAGTCCTCTCTCAGAAATCTACTAGCTGTGTGACTCTGGACAAGTCATGTAATTACTCTTGACCCTAGTTTCTTCATCAGCCAAATGAGGGGGTTGAACTTCATACTCCAGATTGAACATCACTGAACTACAAACAATCACATCATGGGGAAGAAAACGGGACTCAGAGTCAGGAAAGGTCTGCCTTAGAACAGTCCTGGATTTGGCACTTTCTGGTTCCATGATCCCAGGCAAGTCTCTGAGCTATTTATTGAACTCCAACAGTGGATGAAAAGAATCCAATGAATGACTGAAGAGCATTTATTAAGGCTTACTATGCATCATGCGCTATGAATACAAAGGACAGCTAAGTGGATAGAGCACTGGGCTTGGAGTCAAGCAGACTGAGTTCAAACTTGACCTCCAACACTTAGAAGCTGTGTGAACCCTAAGCAAGTTACTTAACCTCTGTCTGCCTCAGTTTCCTCATCAGTAAATGGGATTACCTCCCAGTGTCATATGGATAAAATTAAATGCTTCCCAAACCTTGAGATGCTATATAAATGCCAGCTGTTGTTATTATTAAATACTAAAGTCATATAATCCCTGGCCTCAAGGAACTTACATTCTAATAGAGGGAAACCACACAAAGAGGGATCTAGTGGCACTTAGAGGTGAGAAGCAGATACCCACAAAACAGGTATACACATAGGCTACTAGGCATCAATCTGACATTAACGTTTTTAGCTTGGGAGAACAGAAGAATAATGATGTCTGGAAGACACAGGGATGTCAGGAAGAAAAGTTGGTTTGGTTAGGAGGGGGAGGAGTTCTATTTTAAGCATGTTAAGTTTGAAATAACAAAAGAACACCCAAGAAGAAACATCCATTAAAGAGTTGGGGAAAGGGGTCTGGAATGCTAAAGAGAGATCAAGTCCATTAAAGTTAACCTTTGGAGACAGAAGGAGGAGGAGACATCCTATGTATGATTCATTTTTTATTTTTCAAGCATGTTTGACTCCATCATTATGCAATTCGATCCTGACAACAGCTCAGTGAGGTAAGTCAGTTACATATTATTCTCATTTAAGAGTTGAGAAAAACAACACTAGGAAGGTCATGGTTAGTGCAAAGTCACAAAGTTAATTAAGCAAACTAGAATTTGAACCCAGTTTAACATTGGGGCACTTGGTGGACAAGGAAATGGCAGAAGGTGGAAACTTCCGGCAGGTCTCTGGTCTCAGTGAAGGAGAGAAATAGAGTTAATGTTGATTGGGCTTATATTGGTCCGGGCCACTTCGGGGCCACATATAATCATAATAATGACATATTTCCTTCCGTTTACAAAGCACTTTTCACACAATAGCTCTTACCGTTAGACAGGACAAGTACTTTTAACTTTAACTCTGTTTTCCCTATGTAAGGGTGGGTTTACATTAGTGTAAAGAAGATTTGGACACCTCTAGAATCTCTGAGAAGGAAAGTGATAGGTTAGGAGCCTAGGTCTCCATTGACTTCAGGTCCAGGTATTGACTCACTCTGCCAATAAGCCTGAGTAATGTCAGGCTCTCCCTCAAGACTCTGGAAAGAGGTCTTCTCTAACTGTGCCCAAAAATGTTCTTAATGACAAGAAAAGCCACTACATCTAAATCTTTCTTTGTGTTTTCTGAAGCCTTTTCACATGCATTCTTTCAATAGACCATCTTCACAGCAAGTAGGTAGAGAACCTCTCATCGTCCCCTTGGCATAAATGAGGAAATGGTATTTATAGAGCGCTTTCCACATACTGTCTCATTTAAACCTCACAATATCCTCATGCAATAGATACTACAGATACAATTGGCCCCATTTTATGGATGAAAAAACTGAGGCTCAAAGTATTCAAGTGACCTGTCCATGGTCATGCATCTAGTAGATAAAAAGGTAGAATTGGAACCCAGATTTTCCTAACTCCAAGTCCGTTGGACAGTCAGTCAGTCAATATACATTTATCAAGTACCTACTATGTTCCAAGCACGCTATTGGCAGCCTTAGAGTACACAAGTGACTTGCTAGTGAGGAATGGGGCCAAGACTAGACCACACATCTCTGGGTGTTTTTGCTCCTTCCTGTGATGGACCTATAAACACACGCTAGTGTGAGGATAAAAACCCTTCTCTGACACAGCCCAGTCCTTTGACACATCCCAGTCTGCTGCCCCCATTTGTTATCATGGGTGGTAATGCTTGTTAGAAAAAGAAAATTTGAAAAGAAAGAGAAAATTGCTTGACTCTGTCACTGTGTATACCCTGTAATTTTCTGCGAAGTCCTGCTCTGTGTGGTTACTGTGGCAACAAGGAGCCAGCCCCTATTCTCCAAAGCTGCTTTCATGCCTTCTCACCAGCTTTCTAAATCCAGGGAGCCATAAATACACTCAGGGTCTCAAACACTGCTAGTTCTACTGGTCCAGGCAACCATGACACTTGGTGCCTAAGGCCCAGGTGCAAGAGGATAAGGGATTCATTTTACTGATGAGGAAACAAGTCACATGGGGAATAACAGAGTCAGGATCTGAACCCAAGCCACTGATCCCAAATCTAGTGAACTTTCCATCATACCACCCCACCCTACTTTCTGGTTTGGCTTTCTAAGACGAATGACAGGTGAGGTCCTATATGGAGACAGGCAAGAGACTATCTAACTAGCCCTTTTCCAATCATAGGCATCTTAAAGATGTAACTAATTCTGAGCATGTAGACTCTGTAAGACAATGTAGAAAGAACTTGAAATTAGCATTACTAGGGAGATATGGATTTAAATATTGGACCTACCATTTATTGGACATATAGATGTAGCTAAGTAGCTTAACCTCTCAGCCTACTCTAAAATAGGATGGAAAGCAGGAAGGAAGGATGAAAGGAAGGAAGGAAAGAAAGAGGGAAGTAACATTTATTAAGCAATTATTATATGCCAAACACTGTGCTAAACACTGAAGACACCGATATAAGCAAAAGGAAAGATAGCCCTGCCCTCAAGGGCAAAAGGACCGGGAAGGGAAGGAAGGCTTACTTGGGCACCTCCATAAAATGGAGGCCCCAGGAGGAATTTACCTATAGGAGAAGGGGATGGGCCTTACAGAAGGGTATTCCAGGTTGAGAAGGCCACAGGGATGATTGTTCCAGAAGAGGAGGCCCCAAGAGCTGAAGGAAGTTCCAGGATGAGAGAGGATCAGAGGAATTGCATGCAAATCCGGATGCAAGAAACAAGAAATCAGAAGGGGAATGAAGGCCAGCTTGGCTGAAAACAATGTTTGCACTACATACCTCACAAGGTTCTTGTAAGGAAAGTGCTTCCGTAAACCATAAAGCTCTAGGTAAATATGGGTGATTACCATCATTATGAGGACCAGACCTGACTGACTATTGAGCGTCATCTCCTTCCTAAGGACAGGGCGAATCTCATTCTGTTCTGCAGGGATATAAATAAGGAGACCATTGATCCCAGCCAGGTACACACCAAACAATCTTCTTCCCTTCTGTTCCCCTGCTTCTGCCCAAATAACAGTGGCAGTATGGGCCAGAACACTTTTTACACCATTTCCTGCTCAATGATGTAGAGAATACAGGGGCTTCCAACCTGCCCCATAAACCCTGGAATGTCTGTAGGGCCTGAGGCCCTTGAAGTCAGAGAGTTGGCACCAGTCTGAGAAGCCCACAGCCACCCTCTAAGGCCTGCTCTAGACTTAGGAGCTGAAGTGATCATAGAGCCCCTTTGGGTCCCTAATTCAGAACAGGACACCTTGGTTCCTCCTAGAATTTAGAACCAAACACAGTACAGTGTAAAGGGCACCAGATTTGAAGTTGGAGAACTGGGTTCATCTCTACCTATATAACCTTGGGCAAATCACTTTACCTTCTGGGTCTCAGTTTCCCCCATCTGCAAAAGGGATAATTGGACTAGATCAGTTCTTAACCTTTTCTGTGACATGAATCCCTTGGCAGTTTGATGAAGCCTATGAACCCCCTTTTCAGAATGACATCTTTTGTTAAATTTGTATTTGATGGAAATGCTAAATTTCAGTTAGAAGTTAGTGAAAATAAATATGTAATTTTTCCATCCAAGTTCACAGACCACCCGTAGACTAAATAAGCTTAAAAGTACCTCCTAATTGAAATTCTTAGATCCTATGAAAGCACCTTGCAATTTTGATCCTGTGATCTAGAAGGTTCTGGGGCATAGCTGCTCCTCTGAACATCCTCCACCCTCTCTGGAAGGATTCAGGTACATAGGGGCCATATTCTGGAATGGACCATTCAAACATCCTAACAGTGACTGCAGAATCCTGTGGTAGTTCTCAAGTCCCACTCAGGTCTCTGAGACCAGCAATACCTTCTTGTCATCAAACCCATCTTCATCCCAGTGTTATATAAAGGGGCCAAGACAAGAGGAACAGATTAAAGCCTTGCAAGAGAGATTGATGTCTGCCCACATCAGAATAAGAAGGCTACAGATCAACAGGGCTGAGGAGGAGCTGGGCTATGATGGAAATTTTCCCATTCCTGGGTCAGAGGATTACTATAGTCAACTGAGTGTCTTTCTGTAATGGGTGAGAGGATGCAGCTCTCTGTCTCTCTCCCTCTCTCTCTCTCTCTCTGTCTCTCTCTCACACACACACACACACACATACACACACACACACACACACACACACACACACACACACACACACACACACACCAGGGCAAACAGAATACTGCACTGTTTCAGCCTTGGGATTTGGACTGTCTATTGGCTGCTGTTTAAGCTAGGAAAGATCTGTTGTTACGTGGCTAGCTAGCTTCAAGGAGAAGTTTGTTTGGTTTTTTCCTAAGTCTGCTCCCTGTCTTCCCCAAACTGTTTTATTTAAAGAGACTCTGAGCTCCCCTGCATCAGCCAGCTCTGCTGATGTCAGCGGAGCTGTTTGGGATACAGCAATTGTCCAGCTGAATGCTGGGAAGAATGACTGCTGTAGCAGCAGCAGAGTTGGCCTGAGGCTTCCCTGTGGGTGTCAGGACAGGCACATCTCCTCTCTGCTGTCCCAGGGCTGGTTACTCACGGGGGCCTCTGGATGTGGTCAAAAAATCACTTTCTGCATTCATTCCCCAAGGATATTAAGAGAAATAAGAGCCCTTCTCCTGCCTCTGCAGACAATGATGCTCATATTCCATATCAGTAGAGATAAATAATCCACACCTCACCCCCAGTGGCGCCTTCCCAGCATCTGGCCTTGGTCTCATTCCAGGAAAACAGCCTTTCCTCTGAAAAGGCAGTTCCCTCAATCCCCTGCACTCCCAGGCTAAAGCATTCACTGGCAATATATTGTTTACTTCTAATGTGAAGGACTGACTGGGGACCAGGTCCAATCAAAAGTGATGTATTGGAGGGGTTTTCTTCTAAAAGTGAGCACAGAAAGGACTTCCTGGGCAGACCACAGAAAGTTAGTATTCTGCTTACAATGCTTTGAAAACGAACTCATATGAGCCAAGCCTTTACCCAGTGTACTGTGGGAGACCAGGAATTTAGGCCAGCTAAGGTCCTCATTGATCCTGGGCTGGGGTAAGGTGGGGGGAGGGAGTGAATGTGGCATTTCAGGAAAGAGGCGTCCCCTCATTTGATTGAGTGGCTCTCTAACTGCAATCACTGCAGTACTTTAAAGTTTACAAAGGACTTTTATCCCAGCAAACAAGCCTGTGATCTTGGTAGTACAACTATATTACTCCTATTTTGGAGAGAGGAAAACTGAAGCTTAGAGAAGCAAAAAGATTAAGTATTGGAGTAGGAAAAAGGATTAGATTTTTGCCACTACTAGCTGCTAACTTTCAAATTGTATTAGCATTCTGGATCCTCAGAATACCAGAGACCTGTGTAAAGAATGCAAGGGGAGAAAAAAAATCTCCCATAGCTTCAGCTGCCCCAACAGTTCTCCTGGATCTAATTGAGCCAATATTGT
Source organism: Pseudochirops cupreus (assembly GCA_028627135.1). NCBI lineage: Eukaryota > Metazoa > Chordata > Mammalia > Diprotodontia > Pseudocheiridae > Pseudochirops > Pseudochirops cupreus. The sequence continues at coordinate 50,425,852 of CM053584.1, read as the reverse complement.
GGCTTGGCTTCTAAAAAACTTGAGACAAACTTTAGCTTCATTATTCAAACTATACTGATTTCAAGAAATCAGAGTATATCACACCACACCTAAAACACTGGGATCAGTTCTGAGCACCACATTGGGGGACAGGGTGGAGACAGGTGAATTACACAGAATACAGCAAGTGGGGGATCAACAGGCTAATGCAAGAACTCTGAACCATTTTACATAATGGAAGACCTTCAGAGGGAAATAAGAATAACATTTCTAGAGAAAACAACTATGGGACAATATCTCCTCCAATATTTGAAGAACTGTGGTGTGGAAGAAGATCATAGGATCTTATTTAGTCCTGAAAGGGATCCAAAAGGTCGTCTCACTCAAGATTTTCATTTTATAGATGTGAAAACTAATGCCCAGAGAGGCTGTGATGTCTCCAAGGTCATACAGATAAAAAGCTCTCCAGCTGAGATTTGAACCCAGGTCTTTGAACTCCCAATCTAGCTCTCTTTGCGCTATGCTATGAAGGAACAAATGCTCTGGGTTGCTCCAGAGGCAAAAACTAGGAGCAAAGCTTAACATTAAAATAATAATGATAGCTACTATTTACATACATTGTGTTCTCTGAGTCTTACAATACTCCTATGAGGTAGATACTACATTATCATCCCTAGTTTACTAAGTTAGTCTAATATTAATCTATTTGAAATTCCAAATGGAGCAAGTCCAAAGGTGTGTTGATCAGACCAAGGGGAGCGGAGATCAGATTTTGCCCTGAATCAGACCACTCTGGGAGGGAGGGAACAAAGGAAGGAAGAGAGGAAAGGACAGAGGGAGGGAGGGAAAGATGAAGGAAGGAAGGAAGGAAGGAAGGAAGGAAGGAAGGAAGGAAGGAAGGAAGGAAGGAAGGAAGGAAGGAAGGAAGGAAGGAAGGAAGGAAGGAAGGAAGGAACGGAGGGAGGAATGGAGAGAGGGAAGGAAGGAAGGAAGAAATAAGAAGAGAGAGGAGAGAAGGAAAGACAATATCACAGAATTTAGTGCTAAAAGAGATCTCAGTGGACATAAGTCCAACTTCTAGCTGAAAAATAATTGCACTCTATAACAAACCCAACAAGTGGTCATCCAGCATTTGTTTAAAGGCCTTAAAATAAAGCAAGCTCCCAAAGCAAGCCTTTCCATTCTCAGCTAACTCTCGTCTCAAAGTTCTTGTTTACATCAAGCTTAGATTTTCTTGTTTGTAGCTCTGACCCACAGGTCCTAATTCTTCACTCCAGAGCCAAGCAAAATAGCTCATCCCCCTTCCACATGACAGCCCTTCAATACTTGGACAATTATCATGTCTCCATCACTCTCCTCTCCCAACTATTATATTCTCCAGACTGAACATCCGACATTTCTTTCAGTGGATCCTCATGTGAGATGACCTCAAAACCCTTGACCATCCCTATTGCCATCCTGTGGACATCCTTCAGCTGATCAATGTCTTTCCTAAAATGTGGTACCCAAAATTCATCACAATAGTCCACAGGTGTTCTGAGCAGGTCAAGAGGACCATCGCCTCTCTAGTCCTAAACACTGTGCATCTCTTAACTCAGCCTTAGATTTCATTGGCTTTCTTGGATGAATTCATTCTCCAACTCAGTCTTCTCTATTTGTCTGAACTGAACTACAGCCAACACCACACTACTACTTTGTCTTCCTCTCTCACCATCTGGTGTGTCCTAATCTTGGCTTCCATGAAGATTGTAAACCCCTTGCAGGCAATGACCATTTCTCATCTTGATCACATATTCCCTATAACATATGCAACCCAGTTCCTGGCATGTAAATAAACACAAAATAAATAGTGCATCTTTATTTATTAATTAAAAGCTTTCCCTGTGCCCATGAACTCTTCCCTTAGATGAAAGTAGTTGAAGAGACAATAGACAGTAAATGTTTTTTTGTTCTCAACCTACTGAAAAAAACCAGCTGTGGCAATCTTGGCCCATTCCAAGCTCAGGTTACTCAATGATTCCTGCCCACAGACTGGTGTCATACATGCAAAACCATCAAAGTTACCTAAGGATCAAAGAACTCATTAAATTCCCAGTCAGTGAGATGAAGGTACAGAAGGGCCACTCCATTATTACATTTGGTTTGGAACAAAGTGGAAGCCAAAGGCATGTACGTGCATAGTTGACACAGGAGGGTCATGTGTAGAAAGTAGAGGATCATAAATTTAGAGTTGAAAGAGATTTCAGAGGGCATTTTATTTTACAGACAAGCAAACTGAAACCCAGGGAAAATAAACAACTTGTTCAAGGTCATCACACAGGTAGAAAGGAGAGCTGGAATCAATTATTTATTAAGCTTCCATTTGCCAGGCATTGTGCTAGGGATACAAAGACAAAAACGAAACCATCCCTGCCCTCAAGGCATTTTTATTTCATCTGGAATGACAACACGTAAATAAAACAGAAGTTGTAAAATATATGCAAAATCAGTTCAAGCAATGGAAGAGAGGGGATGGTACTTGAAGCTAGGGGGATGAGAAAAAGTTTGATGCAAAAGGAGGCTTGAGCTGAGCTTTAGCAAAAAATCTAGGGACGGCTAGGTGGTGTCCTGGAGTCAAGGGGACCTGAGTTCAAATCCAGCCTCAGACACTTAACACTTACTAGCTGTGTGACCTTGGGCAAGTCACTTAACCCCAATTGCCCTGCCCTCCCCCCTCCAAAAAGCAAAAAATAAAAATAAAAATTTTTAATCTAGGGAAGAGGTAGAGGTAAGGAAGGAACACATTCCAACCATGGGGAAACAGACAATACAAATGGGATTAAGGGAAATGGAGAGTTATAAGTGAATAATAGCAATGGATCTGAACACAATGGATAGAGCACAGATGTGGAGACAGGAGGACCTGAGTTCTAATTAGACCTCAGTCACTTACTAGCTGTGTGTACCTGGACAAGTCATTGAATTTCTATCTGCCTCAGTTTCCTAAGTTCCTACCTCTCAGGGATGTCACGAGGATCAAATGATATTTGTAAAGCATTTTACATAGTGCCTGGCACATAATAGACATTTATATATATAATACACACACACACACACACACACACACACACACACACACACACATATGTATAAATGCTCATTCCACCAATTCCCTTCCCTTCCCCAACGTTGTAGAGGTAGGATTCAAACCCAAGTCCTCTGACCTCAGAGTCAATGATCTTTCCACTATGCCATGCTTTTCTATGGATAGGACACAGCAGTTGCTTCATCCCTTCACCCCCTACCCCATACTCCCAAACAGTCACATAAGGAAGGAGCAACAGAGCTGTGACTTCTCACTTAAAGGCCAGTATACATTCTATTACCCCCCAGGCTGCCTTGTTTTATCTGAACTATGAAATTTAGATATTACTTCTGGAACTTGCCAATGCAGCTATATTCCAACTGAGTAGTAGACCAGCCCTGCATATAGTCTCAGGGAACACACTGAACTGTTGGTGAATGGAAAGTCCAAAATCCTGGATGGAACAATAGCTCACCTTGATCTAACCCTTTGGGAATCTGCAAAGCATTTTACATACATCATCTCCTTTGGTCCTCACAACAACCTTAGGAGGCATTTGCTATTATCTTTTTTATTATCTATTTCACAGATGAGGAAATTGAGGCTCAGAGAGGATGGATGCTCAGGGTCATATATAGCAAGTGTCTGAGGTAAGATTTAAAACCAGGTCACCCTCCTGATTCCAAGTTCTTGTCATCATCATCATCATCATCATCATCATCGTTGTCATCATCATCATCACTAGAATTTATGTAGCACCGTAAGGTTTGCAAAGCATTTGACCCTCACAACAACCCTGGGAGGCAGATGCTACTATCCTTCTTACTTTGCAAAGGAAACTGACTGAAAGAGCTTAAGTGGCTTACACAGGGTTATACCTAGTAATTGTTGTTGTTCATCCTTCATTTTCAAAGAGGACCAATAACATCACAAGGCGATGTCTTGACTTGCACAAAAATTGAATTGAAGTGAGGTGTTTGACAAAGGATTCAAACCCAGGTCTTCTTTACTCCATATCCAGTACTCTCTCCATTATGTAACCTGGCTTCCTTATAGTTACAAGACCAGCTCTGTACTCCATGCTATGCAGATCTGTGATAAGTGACTTTCTAATCAATTAATCAGTAAGCATTTATTAAGCTCCTACTGTGTGCCAGGCATTAGGGTAAGCGCTAGGAATACAAAGAGGCAAAAGACAGTTCATGCCCTCAAAGGAGCTCTCAATCTAATGGGATTTTACTCTGCTTCCTCTCTTCCCCAACTATCCTCAATGTCCAGTCCAGATCTAGTATTGTCCTAAAATATTCTACCTTCGGGCTATGTTTTTCTGTGCTTTCTCAATTTTCCCATAGAAAAGCAATGTTCTGTGGCAGATAGCAGCTGCCTGATTCTTCCCCCAAGAGGGCTAAAGCCATTCCTCATAAAGGTGCCACAGGCTTGCTGCCTTGGGACCTGTCAGCATGAAAAATTCTGCAGTGTCTAGTTCTGAACCATTTGCTTGCTGATTTGGTTGCCTGCAATTCATTTTTATGCTCATTGCATTTCCCATATGCGTCCTTCCCTGTCTTTTTAAAATACATTTTCCTGGCACAGCTCAGCAATATGTTTTACAGCCTTGTTTCTAAAAATAATTCCAGGCCTTATTTGCAGTCCCTGACTGGGGGCAGTCTGGCAGCAGAATATTTCTCTATTTCTCCTATAACAATTGGATGTGAACAGTGACTGGAATTTCCCCCAAACTAAGTTATCAACAGCTAAAGGCCACAGATTACAAGAAACCCCAAAGCAATAATAACTGACATTAATATAATACCTTAAGATTTATAAAACATTATACAAATATTAGCTCATTTTTTTACCCTCACAACAACTCTGTGAGGTAGGTGTTATCATTACCCCATTTTACAAATGGGGAAAGTGAGGCAGACAGAGGTTAAGTGATTGCTCAGGATCATATGGTCATTAAATGTCTAATGTTGAATTTGGACTCAGGTTTTCCTGATTCTAAGCTCAGTGTTCTATGCACTGCACCATCTACCTGCCTTCAAAGTACAGAAAAGAAAATTAACAAATGTCAGGCTTTGCATAGAAGCACCATGGAACTGTGAGAAATCCAAAGGATTTAGAATCAAAGCATCTGAATTCAAATCCCTGCTCATCTAGGTACATTGAAAAGACCTGAATTCAAATCCTGACTCTGTCATCTTGAGCAAACGACTTTTTTACCCATCCCACCCTAGATATGGCCACCATTAGATACAAATAGGTGTATATTTATATTTTTATAGATGAGGAAACTGACCCCAACAGGGTTAAGTGACTTGCTCAGGGTCACACAACTAATAAATGCTGAGACCAGATTTGAACTCAGGAAGACAAATCTTTCCAACTTCAGGTCCAGCATTCTATTCCAATGCACTAACTTGCTGCCCATGTGGTTGTCTATTGGCAACACTTAAAGTAAAGATGGCAGCATTTTGGAGCTGGTACTCAGACAGGTCAGCTGCCAAGCTGTATGTCTTGGAAAGAAGGACAGCAAGAAAGACAAGTGAGACTTTTTCACAGGAAAGTGGTGTGGATCCAGATAATCTGGTTCTCTAGTGACTTTCCATGTGATTCTGTGCTTATGTTCCTCCATGTCGTAAATGTCCCTTGGGAA
>CM053584.1:50376253-50419650 GCA_028627135.1 Pseudochirops cupreus | reverse complement strand
AAGGAAAGGAAAGGAAAGGAAAGGAAAGGAAAGGAAAGGAAAGGAAAGGAAAGGAAAGGAAAGGAAAGGAAGAAGGAAGGAATTAAGGAGGGAAGGAGGAAAAAAAGGAAGGAAGGGAGGGAGGGGAGAGGAAGGGAGAAAATAAGAAAATAAGCTAAAGCAAGACTTCTAGTACATAGGGTATAATAGTTATAGGAGGATCCATGGAAGGTCATAGACTAGAATAGCACAGGATGGGTATTTACGAAGTGACTACCATCTGTGATCCCCCTAAATATTATTCCTGATGTCTAAGTGTGCAAAAAGGGGGTGGGGGGAATGATTTGGCAGACCTGATGCTATTAAAAGATATTCTCCAACAGGAAGTTTCCAGTGGAACACATTATTTCCCTTACCTGAGATATTTTGAGGCAATACGCTATAATAGTGAGAGTGTTAGACCTGGTGGCAGGATGTTAGGGGTAGGCCTGATGTCAGCACACTGTTAGCTTAAGTGCAATTTGAGGGTAAAATGAAACATTGTTAAGTTATTGCATAGTTAACAACAAAAAAGCTTTACTTAGCCCTGACACAATTAGCACAAGCAGAAAGGATACAGTGGTAGCTAGAAATAATGGTTGGTGGTCAAAGAACACAGTGGCACAAATGGTCTCTATACATCCACCAATTTGGAGGGCCCCAGTTTCACATGGGTGGGATTTTTATGCCTTTAGGCAACCAGGAATCTAGTAGGACTGATCCGATCCCAGGAATAACTTTGTTGTGCGACAATGGAAAAATCACTTAATTATCTATTAGTCTCAGTTTCCTCAGCATTCTAGAGTGTAGAATTTAGAGTCAGAAAAATCTGAGTTCAAGTCCAGCTTCAAACACTTACTAGCTATGTTACCCTGGGCACATTACTTAACCTCTGTTTGCCTCCATTTCCTCATCTGTAAAATGGGAATAATAATTGCACCAATCTCCCAGGACTGTTGTGAGAATCAGAGAAGATAATAACTGTAAAGTGCTTAGCACCATGCCTGACACAGAGGAAGTGCTACATACACATTAGCTATTATTACTAAAATAGAGATAATAATTAGAGATAATAGTACCTTCATTATGGAGTTGTTTAAAATGAGATAATGTATTTTAAAAGCTATATGTGTATGAGTTATTACTGTGCTGCGTATAGAAACGAAAACATTAGGAACATCTGAAAATGTCCCACAACATTTTTCATTTTTGGTCAACGTGGCTCAAAAAAAACCCAACAAAACAAGTAAATCCACAATTCTGTTAAGAAGCTTTATAAGCTTCTGATTATAAAGCAAATGAATGAAAGAACTATGAAATAAGGTAACGTGGCACCAAATTATGGAAAGCTCTGAATGTTAGGAAACCGTGTTTAACTTCCCTCCGTAAGCAATGGAGAGAGCCCGTGAAGATTTTTGAGCAAAGGAGGAACATAACCAGATAAAGGCATAAGGAGAGCAAACCCTTCTTCAGAGAAGAGAGGAAGCAGCAAAAAATAAAGATGAAAGCACCAGTGAGCCAAGTGCTGGAAGTAAATAGAGAAAGGTGCCTCCCAGGGCTGCAGAGTACATTGGGACCCATGGAATCACAATGACCTTCTTGGTGTATTCTTAAATTAAGGATTTATTTGTGATCAGTATTGGGCAAAGTACAAATGGACAGGTAGAAACTGGATAATAGTCTTTGCTGGGGAAATTAAAAAGCCCAATACTTCTAGAGTTCTAACATTAACATAAGCCCCTAATGTAAGTCCAACAAAATTAGGTCCAGCAGAATTTGACCTGCCAACTGCTTCCCATCTGTGGCATGATTACTTTTCATATCTGACAACTCTCTGGAACCCAAATCACTGGGCAGATGGAATACGGGAGTCTGATAAGAGGCAGCTGCCAAGTAAAATCCTACACAATGTTTCCAGCAACAACTGCCCCAAACAATACAGAGACCAGTTACTCAGGAAGAGATCATTCATGTTAATATAATCAAAGACTTCCAAATAGCACCCAAAAAAGTGGCCAAGAGGAAAATGGAAAGGAAAGCAATGTCATCTTCCGAGGCCAGGGCAACGAAGGTGCTGAGTGAATGGTCATTGGGCAACCAGTCTAGATGAAGCCAGTACTTGAGTTGAACTTTCACTGAGGGTAACTTTATGAGGCACAAGAAAGTCTATTGAAAATGTATTTCTATGGTGTTTTCAGTGTGACCTCTCTCTCTCTCTCTGTGATTTTTGGAAGCAAGCCAAAAAAGAGAAACTGGAAAACCTGGAAAATATGGCAGCATCTGTTTCTACAAAATTTCCAAGCAGCTGGTGCAGCATCACTCATAACTGTGGGATCTACTAAGCAAAGAACTTGGTGATGATGTCATGACAGCCATTTTTTGGGCAGTATGATCTCCAAGCACTAGTATCACTCTGAAGAATGGTATATGCCTCCATTTGCTGGACTTGTGGGTGGGAATTGTGGCTTCAAACCATAGTTTCATGTTTTAATAGCTCTTTGACCATCAACAAATTATTCTCCCTCTCTAAGACTCAGTTTCTGAATCTGTAAAACTAGGGAGGAGTAGGTAACACTTGTCCTACCTACCTCAAAGGGTACTTTGGAAACCTTAACGTATTTTATAAATGTGAATTGTCACAGTTATCATAGGACCTTAGTTTTAGACTTGGAAGGTGAGGAGATGGCTGGGAAGCAGTGTTTTCTTCTTCTCTTTCAGAAGCAGCCTAATTACTGCTTTCTAGCCACCATCTTCATCTCAACCTATAAGGACTCCTCCTCTGGGTCATCTAGATCTGATAGGGGAGTTGTCAGCATGTACTGCTGGTAATCAGACCTCCATGGAGCTTCCCAGTTATCTCATCAGGATGCCTCTCTCTCATCCCTTTCCAAGCCCCACCCACATCGTTTCTACCTCCCTTTTATGTGTGGACTCCCCCCATTATAATGTGAGCTCCTTGAGGGCAGGGACTGACTTGCTTGACTTTGTATCCCCAGTGCTTAGCACAGTATATGGCAAAATAAGTGCTTAAATAAATCTTTTTCCATTGTTCTGCCTAAAGGTTGCAAGATTTCCTTCTGTGAAAATTTCAAGCTAGAAACACAACAAAGAGAGACCTAGGAACTTGAAAACAATCATTGAGGACAGAGTGTGGAGTGTCTCTTCTTAGAGACAACCTCCCAAAGGAAGCCTTCCCTGATACTCCTGGTTGCTAATTCCCCTTTGAATTGACTTACTATGAGCTATCTGACATCATGGCTGCCCTCAGGGGATGGGAGAACTGATCTTTCAATAGTGTTGTGAAGGGGGATGGAGTTCCTAGAAGACCGAAGTCTATCAGATAGTCCTTAGCCACTTGGTCAGACTGTGGTCACTGGCCATGGATTTAACCAAAATGATCCCAAAGCTGGGGAGCAATTTAAAGAGAAATGAGAGACAGTCTTAAGTTTTAGTCACCTTGTAGCCTTCCTTACAAAAGAGCCTACAATTAGAAAAGCATAAATGGGAAAAGTAACGGTATCTGTTTTTTACAAGCTAGGAAGCAACCAAGAACAATACTTTAGTCAAGGCCAGAGAACAAGAGAAGAGTATCAGCACCTCAAGAGAACTGAACAGGACCAGAAGCTCATGGAAATGCCTCTTGGGTTCAATCCTTCCTCTCTGTTTCCACAAATACCAGACTTCTACATTTCATGCCTGGTTTATGAAAACATCCACCTAGCTGGCCTCAATGAGTTCAGAATCTCCCTGCTCCTTGTTGTTCAGTCATTCAGTCATGTCCAACTCTTCATGGCCGTGGACCATAACGTGCCAATACCATTCATGGGGTTTTCTTGGCAAAGATATTGCAGTGATTTGCCATTTTCTTCTCCAGGGGATGAAGGCAAACAGAGGTTAAGTGACTTGCCCAAGGTCACACAGCTAGTAAGTCTCTGAGGCTGTATTTGAATTCTAATTTGAACTCCCTGTTTTTATCTTCCCCTAAATCCTACAGATGAATTACCTGAAGTGTCATTTTCTTCAGGTCATTCCCCTATTCAAGGACATAGAGTGACTCCTCATGGCCTATTGGCCTAAATCCACAATTCTCCACTTGACATCCAAGGCCTTTCTCCACCAATTTACCTCACTTTACCAATCCACCTTCTTCACCTTCCAGTAGTATGGTTCTGCTTATCTGGATGGATAACTGAGACTGATGTTTAACAGCAGCATATCCAAACAGCTTCTCTATGACAGAGAATAGTATGATTATTTGGGCAATAAAGAGAAAATACCACACAGACTCTTATAGGGTTAAAGCTCTATGATTCTCAATGTGGTAGTACTAGTAGTGTGGTTTACCCTGCCTGCTGAGACAGTTTACTAGAGTGTGGTCACTGTGCATGTAACAGCTTCTTGGAGACCCAGGTGAGGGTTGAATGGCATGTAGATGACACCAGAGATAGATGAGCAGGCCTGAAAAGGGTTCATCAAGTGTAGTCTCCCCTCTGAGTTCCTTGCAACCACATTCTTACCCAGGGAAAATATGGAACCATATTTTCAAATATATAAAGCATGAGGGAGGGATATTACTCAAGAAAGGCTCCAGACTTTTGGCATTCACTCTATCCCTAGGGAAGAGACCAAGGACACTTTTCTCTTCCTAAAGTGCCCCCCTTTGCCAGATTCCACTTAGTGAAGGCCATCATTTCTCGAGTCAATTTTCAATCACTAGGATTTTGCCAAGGTCCAAATGTGTTTTGTCCATCCCTTCTCCCAAATTTTGATGCATCTGGTGAAAGTAACTCATCTGAAATCTGACCATTTCTGCTTCATTTTCTTACTCCTGTGGGAAGACCAGCTGTATTGCCAAGAAACCCTCCTGATTTTCTTTTCAAAGGGCTCTTGTCAAATCAGAGAAGCACTTTCTGGCAATGCTATATGGAAGCGAAACTCAAAAGAAAAAAGAATCAAGTCATTATTTCTAAAATGCTGAAATTATGAGGGCCAAGTGAACACTAAATTCCAACTACGGTGACCATTTCCTTTATTAATTTTAAGAAAACCTGCCATCCCGCCCGGCCCACGACACTGAGAGCTCTATTTAAAAGTATGCCCATGGACTACACCATCAGTAAGAGTAATTTCCAGGGCGCCAATTAGCACAGAGTCCCCAGGCAGAGACTAGCGTGCTTGAGTACCCCTACAACGGCTGTGAGTAACAATGATCAAGTTAGTTAGCTCCAGGAGGGAGAAGTCCAGGAGAAGCATCTAGAATATTCATTTTGTTCTCATTGTTGTTCAATCATTTCAGTCTTGTCCGAGTCTCCATGACCCCAGTTGGGATTTTCTCAGCGAAGATACCAGAGTGGTCGGCCATTTCCTTCTCCACTCATTTTACAGATGAGGAAACTGAGGCAAACTGGATTAAGTGATTTGCCCAGAGTCACACAGCTGGGAAATGTGTGGGGTCATATTTGAACTCAGATCTTCCTGACTTCAGACTGTCCTCTGTCAGCTCCTCCACTTAGCTGCCCCTGGAATATTTATATCATTTAAAACTGACCTCAGGAACTAAAACTCACTGCCAGCAGGTACATCACCGCTGGAACATGAGCAAATGCATGGAAATCATTTTCAGAACAGCTAATACCTCCGTAGCATGGTAAGGTTTACAAAGTACTTCACAAGGTATCTCAGAAGACTAGTAATATTGAGTAGGGTGGGGCAGAGGAGAATAAGAAACCTCTTTAGACCAGTCTCTAAAATGGAGCTTTTGCCGTCATTAAACCCTTTACATCTGAAGGACACCTTGGGCCTGGCTTTGCATATAGGTAGACTAAGCAATTGCCTGCAGAGACTGCCTGATGAGTGGATGTAATGCTATGCTTTGAGTTGGGAGGACCTGAGTTTACCGGCCACAGCAGACACATCTGACCTGTGTGATCTTGGATAAGTTACCTTCTGCTGGCTGGGGTCCTTATTTGTAAAGTGGAGGCAACCAGAACATCACTCTCACAGGGTCATTATTAGGACTTAATGAAAGTAAAAGCATTTTGCAAACCTTAAATTGCTATATAAATATGAGTTATTAGTTTTTGAGGGGCAATAAAAAATCTATACCCCCCCCAAAAAATGTATCTGACTGCTGGATAATACTGAAATTTGACCTTTAAAGCTTCAGAGATGAGGTTGGAGGAGAACAACAGCCCCCAAGGGAGAAATGGTGGGATCAGAATATCTGAGTTCTTGTTCCATGAATCTGAAGCCAAACAGAGGTGCAGACAGAAAGGGAAGTGAACCAGAAGTGCAATTTCCTCTATCTATAAAGGAAGGCTTTGGGAGGAGTTCATTGCTCCATCCTCCTGCCCTCCTGTCAGGCCACAGTGCCAGTGCATGTCAGGGGTAGGATTTGAACCCAGAGCTTACTGACCCCAAGGTGAGCCTTTTATCCCACTCCCCCTCATTCACATATCTATCTATCTATCTATCTATCTATCTATCTATCTATCTATCTTTTTGTTGCTCATCCTTTGTTCTCAAAGAGGACCATAACTTCAGGAAGGTGAATTGGATTTAAGTGAGGGAATGCTGTGCAAAGTCACCAGCCTCCCTCTCTCCTTGGGAGCCATCTAGGTCCAGTGACTAGATATAGATCAGAATGACTGGAGATGGCCCCAGATGCAGTAGGAAACCTTGGCCTTTTTAAGACAAGGTCTTTCCCAAGTTTCAGTTTTATTTTAATTAAGACTGGATAAGAACTGAGGCAGAGAATGACCTCTTTTACCTAGCCAAAGAAAAAAATGAATCAGTCTGGGAGGGGAAGACCCTCAGGGTTTCTGGCCAAAACAGAAATGATTGCTCTTTACATTTACTCTGAGCCATGGTTGGCCAATCAATGAGAGCCAGACCCTATCTATTTATCTATGTATCTATTTATCATGATTCAATCTGTATTATATATTATCTCTTGTGTACCCGTTTTAACTCTCTACTAAATTGGAGTTTATTATTGCATTTTCCTCAGTACCTAGGGCTTTACCTTGCCCTTTTTTGTTGTTTTTTTTAGTAGATCTATGATTTTATCGGTAAAGGGCACTTCCAGTGAAAAAATGTGTCCTAGAAAGACAGATTGCCAATTGCTCTCCAATTTATAGTCTTAGAGAGTACCTAGAGCGTTTAAAGGCAAAGTGACTTGCTCCACCTCACACGACTATGATGTGTCAGAAGAAGGACTTGAATCCTGGTCCCTCTGACTCTGCAGTCAACTCTACTACACTGAGCAGATGCTATGTCTTGCTAAGGTATACTATGCTGTGCTATCATATGCATATCGTACAAATTATGCATTTAATAAATATTTGTTGAACTGAATTGAATTTGACCCCACCCAGGGGATCTGGGATGCACTGAAGTCAGCTTGAGGGAAAGCCAATTGTAAAATTTTCAGTGTAAGCAAATTTATGCTTTGGAAATCAGCAAATACTACAAAACTAGGGCTGATTTGTTGCTGTTCTGGTTGTTAATTGTCTAGACAGAAGAGAGTGATAGAGAAAATATTAATAATTCAATGGGTTCTGCGTAACTTTCTTTTTCAGAGACATGGTTGTTAAATAACTGCCTCACATCCCTGCCCCACCTCAGTTTCTCTTCTTTTAGTATAATAAATAAACTGCAATTACATGAAATTGAAATATTGCATTACTAAAGTAATTGCATTGAGTTAACTCAGTTCTCAAAGGAGACTGAATTCCCCCATTAGAATGTTAGCTTCTTGTAAATAAGGATTGTTTCATTCTTTGTTTGTATTTGCCCCCAGTGTCCAGAAGAGTATGGCATAATCAATGCTAAATAAATTATTGCTGATTGGTTGATTTTGGATTATACATTTGATTATATATTATACCTATATTCATACCACTGTAACAATAATGACATTTATAAAGTGCCCTAAGTTTTGCTAAGTAAACAATATGGCTTCTCATACAATCCTCATAACAACCTAGTGAGGTAGATGCTTTATTATCTTCATTTAATAGTTAGGGAAACTGAGGCTGAAAGAGGCCGAGTGACCCAAGTTGGCACAGTGAATACATGGCTATGATAGGATTTGAACTCAAGTCCTTTTGTATCCAAATCCCGTGCTCTATTTACAGCATTGCCTACCTGTCTCCCACCACTAACTATATAGAGTTCCAATAGTTCTTATATTTAATATATCCTCAATAGTTCTCAGTGTTTTAATGTAGATGAAAGTAGAAAGGGAGACAATGGAATAGATTAGGAGCATGAAAACAGTCTTCTGAAACCAGTTGCCAATGGCTCTTGGCCAATGTAATATTGATCAGTTTAATAATTTATAAGGTAATATATAATGATGAGATAGATAATATATAATGATAATAATCTATCAGGAAAATCAATCCTATTGAGTCCCATTGTCTAATTCCTTAGGTTCCAAGATTTTCTCCTACAGTACTTTGTGTTATCTCATACAGATTCAAGCTTCTTTTACAACATTCTTACTCCATATTCTTAATAAACCTAATATTCAAGTATGGGAACTTTCTCACTGGATTTGCTTTTCAACCTTACCCTTTCTTATACCCACAACAATCTCAGCAAGACAATAAGCAAAATGCAGTAAGAAAGAAAAAAAAATGATTTCTACTTATCAGAAGAGCATATCACCACTACCGACCTCTACCCCAAGCAAAATCTGGTCCAATCCTTGTGATCTGTTTCCACCTCAGCTCTCCATGAGAACTCATGTTCTATGCACAGCAATATGCTATCAAGGAAACATATGTACTCTGTGGTCCATTAATGAAGCTCTGGGCTTGCACAGAACATGTTTAACCTTTAAGATTTCTAAATGATAATTCTATGCCATGTTCACCTGCCTACCCAAAGAAACTCTGGGAACAACAAAGTTTGAGTCATTTCTGACTTTTTCCTAGGAATATTAAGTTCCCATGTAAATATTAATCTAACAAGGCATATAACATTGACCAAATGTATATAAATACAATAAAAATACTCAAGCCCAGAGATGGTCAAGAAAACTTTCCCCTGTGGAGAGTCCCATTTCTTCTTTATAGTTGGGGAGATCTATATAGTTAGTCCAGACTTGTCTTACCACCTTGGGATTCAGCCTTCCTGCCTATACAAGCTACCAAGTTGAACCCTCCATTGGACCTGTGCAACACACAGACTCAAAGCATCCATGAAGAGCAGAACCAGGAGAACATTGTACACAGTTACAGCCACATTGTGCAACAACTGACTTTGATAGACTTAGCTCTTCTCGGCAATGCAAAAGACAACTCCAGAAAACTCATGATGGAAAATGCTGTCCACATCCAGAGAAAGACCTGGGGAGTCTGCATGCAGATGGAAGCATACTCTTTGCTCTCCTTTTCTTTTGTTGTTTTCTTTTGTTTACTCTTTCTCGTTGTTCCTCCCATTAGTTCTAATTCTTCTTTACATCATAACTAATGTGAAAATAAGTTTAATATAAACTTATAAGTAGCGCTTATATCAGATTGCATGCCTTCTTGGGGAGGAGGAAGAAAGGGAGGGGAGAAAATTTAAAACTAAAAATCTTATGGAAGTAAATGTTGAAAACTGAAAATAAACTTTTTTTTTAAGTATCCATGAAAAACATGGTTCAGGTTTGCTCCTAACCATCATAGGTCTTTGCCTCATAGCTCCTCTGTTCCTTCTTCTGGCATTGAGATCTTGGGTCCCTGCCACATTTCCCTATTACATAAAGAATTCTAAAACGCAGTCAACTGAAATATGGTTGAGGAGTCATGACAAATAAAAAGTTAAATAATAGTATGAGGCAGTATAGAATAAAATGGCATGGTTGTTGAGTGCTAGAAGAAGGAACAATCAAGGGAAGAAACAACCTCTCTAGAAGGGAATGGTTAGAGAAGTTTCTTGTTGGGATGTGAGCACTGGATAAATATAGGCTCTGTAATTCATTCAATTATGTGCTTAAACTACGTGAGAAATTACAATGGGCAGGCTGGTGGAAGGGATCATCATTGAAGAAGATGAAAGAGAAGAAAGACTAAGAAATCTATTACTCCTCAAAGTCACCAGGACATCCAGATTTGCCCATGCTATCATGCTCTGCTTTTTCATTTTCCAGTTTTCAAAGCAGAAATCAGAGGCAATTTGTTTGCCTTTTCTTGTATTTCAAGCACTTATCATGATACTTGACCCACAGTAAGCTCTCAAAGGTTGTTGACTGATTCTAACTCAGCCCAGAAATCCAAGCTCTGTCTCTAACTTGCTATATGATATTGGGTAAGTTTTTTTTTTAATCAGCCTCAGTTTCCCCATCTATAGAATGAGGGGATTGGCTTATGTGATTGCTCTGATCTCTTCTAGCACAGTCACTCTGTGATTCACTCTAGGGTGAGTGCAGAGATGGAAATACTTTCAAGTGGAGAGGAGAATGTAGATGAGAGAACTCTCACCCAACACCCTGGCCAAACCAAGAGGTCATTAGGACTTTCAAAGCACTTTTTGTAAGAAGGCATCAGTTTTGCCACTTGAATAATATGGAAATTCAAATTTCTTGTTGTTTTTGGAATTTTATTTAATTTAAAATGAAAAATACCAGGAGGCAGCATTCCCAAGGAAGAAATTAAATCTGCATGAGTTCTCCCCAAAGTCAATAAAACAAATGAGCATTAAAGTCTTAATAAATAGAAACCTCATGAGCCATTTTAGCATGGCTGAATAATTACTTTAATAAAGCAAAGTGTAACCACTGCCTCATTCATTCTTGCTCCTAGCTGCTCTGGCCCCTGTGACATCAGCTTTCACTCACTGCAAGATCCTGTCCCTGCAGGGAGAACAATTAGCTCTAAGAGAACAGCCCAGAGCCAACACAGATGGAAATGCCTCAGTTCTCATTTGGAAAGGGAAAATGAGAATGCCATAAATGATGAGATTACAGATACCCATGGAATATGAGACCACTAAGGTCAACCCTTTTAGTTTACAGCTGAAGAAATTAAGGCTCAAAGAGGGGGTTGGGGGGGGGGGGAATCATTGTCTCTCATCCAGTTCTCTGTAGGACAGGATTAGAAACCATAACTCCTGAATCTTAATCTAGTACTTTATATATGCATTTATGCATGTGAAACAAGCCCATTCTCCATGACATTTAACTTGAGATATTAATATCAACATCTATATGTCCCTGTTTCACATTAAAAAATGCAAAAACCTCCCACACACCGTCCACCTTCCTCCCCTCTCCTCCCTGCTCTCTCTTCTCTACCTCCTTCTTCTCTCCTCATTCCTTTGCTTCTTCCCCATCTACTCTCCTCTCCTCATCCCCTGAAGCTTCCTCTCTTCTTCCTTCCCTCATTTCCCTCCATGTCCTCATACATATTCAGAGGCTGTCTTGAAGATAGGTGTCCTTCAGTGCAGTAGAGTCCAGAGAAAGGGGCCTGGTTCAATCCTAAGGAAGCTGAGATGTGGTACTTTGTAATAGCATATTACTAATCCATCACTTATGAATACACTTAAACTCTTCACATTCATTTATATTTTCAGAATATACCATGTCTTGGGTAACTATTTCTAAAATTTACTATACATAATATAGACATGGAACCTGGCTTTTAAGCACGCCTAGTTTGCTTGTCTTTAAAATTGATGAGACCAAGCTCTCTTTGCACCATGTTCCCTGTGTCTGTATCCAGCTTGGACAAGGGAAAGGAGAAGGGAGTGCTGTTCTCCTGCTATCCCTCTTTGACTCCCAAGCCGGAATTGTTTCTGCTTTGTGTTATTTATGCTCAGTTTCAGGTACAGGTGATCTCACAGGCCTAGATGCCACAAGCCATGGTGCCTAGGATTCAAGTCCCAGTAGGGTTTGGACTTGGACCTGGGGCTGTGCTCTAAGGGAATTAGTTTAAAGTGTGAACCTGATCTTCTGCACATCCCCAGTCACTGAGCTGGTACAGAGTGGAGGGGGATTATGCCTACCACAAATTGGGAAAGTATGTTTGGATATTGGTGTTGATATCTTTGAAAATAAATAAATTCATTTGTTTAAAAACTACACTGTGTTACAGACAAATATCAATTTGTTGTTGAATTGCTTTTCAGTTGTGTCTGGCTCTCTGTGACCCCATTTGGAGTTTTCTTGGCAAAGTTATTGGAATGGTTTTCCATTTTCTCCTCCAGTTCATCTCACAGATTAGGAAATTGAGGCAAACAAGGCTAAGTGACTTGCCCAGGGTCACATAGCTAGGGAGGTCAAATTTGAACTCAGGTCTTCCTGACTCCAGACCCAGCACTCTATCCACTATACCAGATTAGCTGTCCCTCAAATACTGATAGTGGAACAGTAATGATTCACCAACTGAGAACTCACTGTCTAATGAGTTTGTCAATCAAGAACATAGCTAAGAGTCAGGAAAAAGTTACCTCCTTCTCCACCCCCCTCCCCCCACCAAAAAAAAAAAAAGATTTCTAAATTCCAAAATTTAAAAAAGAGAGTCTAAAGTCTATGCACTAACATTCATGATTTTTTACTTATAAGATTCCCTCAAGTCCTTACTCACAGCCTCTTTGCTCTTAATTTACACAAAATTCTAACAAATTTATGTTACTTGGAAACCTACAGCAGATTAGAAGCAGCAAATGAAAATAGGATAAAAGGGCTACTATAGGAATTGATCTACTCCTGGTATAAAAGGGAGATGAACTAAAAATAGAAAAAATGATAGCTGGCAGAGAAGGGAAAGAGAAAAACTACTAAAAGTAGAGCCCACAATTCAAAAGATATTCCAGTCTGGGGCCATTTGTAAGACAAAGAGTCTTAGATTTTTCAGTTTATCGTGAAGGCATCATTATCTTCAAGCATAGTATTAAAGAATACAATGCTTAGTACACTGTCTGGCATACAGTAGATTCTTAATAAATGTTTATTCATTGATTGATTGAAATAGTCAAAATTATGATTCTGAGTCATCAAAAAAGTTTTAGAAAACAGGGGCTTATAGGATCCATTTTAGTGTCTATTCACACAAAACTTTTTAGCAGCTTTTTTTTTGTGGTGGCAAAGAGTTGGAAAATGAGGGGATACCCATCAATTGGGACATGACTAAACAAGTTGTAGTATATGATTCTTATGGAATACTATTGGGTCATAGGAAATAATGAGCAGAATGGCTTCAGAAAATCCTGGGAAGACCTATATGAATTGATGCAGAGTGAAGTAAGCAAAATCAGATCATTGTATATGTGTGTGTGTGTGTGTGTGTGTATATATATATATATATAATATATATATATATACATATATATATATATACACATAATGACAGCAATATTGTGATGATCAACTGCAAAGTACTTAGCTGCTCTGATCAATACAATGAACCCAAACATTTCCAAAGGATTTATGATGAGACAAAACTGATGAACTCTGAGTACAAATTGAAGTATAATTTTTTTCACTTTATTTTTTCTTGGGGTTTTTTGTGACATGATTAATATGGAAATTATTTTGCATGATTTTACATATATAATTGATATCATATTGCTTGCCTCCTAAATGGGTCCAGGATAGGTGGAAGTGGGGGAGAGTATTTGAAACTCAAAAAATTTTTTAAATGTTAAAAATAAATTTTAAAAATGGTTTAAAAAAAAAATTTCCATGAGAAAAAAAAGGGATACACTCAGTGCTCAGCTAACCCTGGAAGGGTGTTGTTGTGGTGGTGGTGGTGGTGGTTGTGGTGGTTAGAAGAACTCCATCCAGTTCAACAGGTTTTTACAATACTCCTGTGGACTAGGCACTCTCCTAGGTTCTGGGGAATCCAGAGCCAGAAACAAAATCCCTGCACTCACAGAATTTACATTCTCTTGAGGAAAACAATATGCATACATGTACATGAATTTTAAAATGTATACAGAAGAAATACAGACTCATTGGCAGGAAAGTCACTAGCAACTTGGAAGATTGACTTCACATAGGAAGTCATTTTAAAGCACTGAACTTTGAATGGATTCCAGGATGCCTAGGTATGAAAAGAGACCCAGGGCAGAAGGTAGTATGCTCAGAAATCCCTATAGAACTTCCAAGGGTAAAACTTCTGGCTATGACTGTTCTTGAATATAATAATAATCTATAATATAATAATAATAATCATCTTAATCATAATAATCTATCCTTGGAGACTTCCAAGTAGTCTCTGTTTTGCTACACTCATTTTTCCCACTTAAATTCCACAGTGAAAGATCAGGCAAAATTGGAATGAGGAAATCTGCCTCCACTTCCCTTCTAGGCAGATGAAAGTGGGCTGAATAATTGTAAACCATTGGGCAGGTTCTCAAAACCTGTTGAATAGTGGTACCCCAAAAATGTCAACTAATGAATTGCTATTCAGAGAAGTATTTATATAATAGGCACATGCCTGAGGCCCAAAGCATCTGTGCTTATAGGGTCCCCTCCCCAGTTTATCAGATAAGAAGTAGTTAGCAAGTAAAAGTTAAACAAGTTTAGAATTCAAGTCACTCATTTACAGGCTGCCCACACCTAGCTTGCTAAATAACTGACATAGCATATGGTCACCCAGGAATAATCAGCACATGGGCAAGCAGCCAGGCACCAAGTTCCCTTAATAAGGTGACAAGAAGATGTGTCCTCACCAAGTAACACCAGCAGCAATATAGCATGAATTCGTCAAACATACACAGACTTGGAATTTATAGGAAGCATTTTGGCATGAGAAAGGATAGCAGAGAGGGGGGTAAAAGTAGAAAATGATGGTTATTAAGGGCGTACTTTACTGCAAAAATCTGAAATAAAACAGCTACCATCCTTGACCTGCCTTGTCCTGTCCTAGCCTGAATATTTGTTTGTCTGTTTGTTTGTTTTTTTCCATTTTCTGTTTCTTTTCCTGTCCTTCCAATATACAGTTTTGACATCAACCTATAGGAGCTTACATAAATGTCACTGAATTTCACATAAAAGCTCCTCAAGAACAAATTTTCAGACTTCTCTGGAGAGTAAAAAGAGAATTCCTTCACAGAATGTTAGCTGGACACCCAGAATAACAATAATCTCAGAATTTAACTTTAAAATACTGGAACCACAGAATACTTCATCTGGAAGACCATGGTGGGAACTTTGCCCTCATTTTACAGATGAAGAAACTGAGGCTTAGAGATTTAGAATTGGGGAAGCCATAGAAGACCCAGCACTCAATGTCTCTGTGTTCAGGGCTTTGCCCACTACCCCATGTTGTACACTCTTTTGTAAATAACCACCCCCTTCCTGGGGCTCGGAATGAGAAGAGAAAATTCAGCAGGAAGACAATTAGCTTCTAGCATGTGTGACAAAAAGTAGAAAAAATATTCAGAAACCATTCAGAACAGTGATGTGTCCCATGTGTACTTAAGAGGATCATTTGAAGGAATTGAGTATATGTACCTGGAAAAGGCAAAAGTAGATGAACAGGACAGCATTCTTTGAAGGGCTGTCATACAGTGGAGAGATTGGCCCCAGACAACAGAAGTGGGAAGGGTAGGTGGAAGTTCTAAAAAAACATATTTTGGGCTTAAAATCAGGAAGAGCTTTCTAACAATTCAAGTGGAATCCAGTATCTAAAAGTGAAAACAAGTCACTTCAGGAGTTAATGGGGAACCCCCTCAAGGAGATGGATTAAGAGGAGGTTAGGTGACCACTTGCCCTATGTGTTGTAGTGGGGATTCCTTTTGAGGTATGGGAGACCAGGTAGATTCTGAGGTACCCTCCAACCCCAAAATTCTGTAACTCTATCATTGTTCCATTTATTGCTCTGACCTTGGTAGACACAAAATCTCAGAGTTGGAATGGATTTCAAAAGTCAGCCTTAGTCAATGAAAGAATCATGGCAAATGACAACCCAACTTGAAAGTGAATCAGGGCACCCTTGGAAAAGAGTAGGCTTATCAGATTTCTAGATGAAATAAGACTGGAAAGAATGGCTTTAAAAGGGGTTGAGGGGAGAGTTCACATAGTACCCAATACACTAGAATGATAAATTGGGTCATTTGATAGGAATAATGTAAAGTTCTACTCTTAGGGTCAAAAATCAACTGTATAAGTACAAGATGGGAGTTCTGGTGTTTGACAAGCTCAGTATGAATCAAGAGTGTGTCATGGCAGCCAAGAAAAAGCTATATTGGGATCTTGAGTCATATTTATTAGAGAAATATTGTCCAAAACAAAAACTATAATAGCTTGTCCTGGTCAGATAATCTATCTAGATTACTATTTGTGTTTCTGGATGCCATATTTTAGGAAGGACTATGGAAAACTGAAGTGTATCCAGGGAGGGTGACAAGAATAGTGAGACAACTGGAACTGATCCCATATGAGAATCAGTTGAAGGACATGGGAATATTTAGCTTGAAGAAAAGAAGGCTGAAGAAGAACATGACAGGTATCATCAAGAATTTGGAGGGCAGCCATGTGGAGAAGGTATACAAGTATTCTTACTAGAAGCAATAAGTGGAAGTTGTAGAGGCTGATTTCAGCTGGATGTAAAGAAAAAGCTTTCTAACCATTAAAACTGTCCATGAGAGAAATGGACCATCTCCAGAGGTAGTAATCTCACCCATCATTAAATATTCATGCAACAGGTGAATAATCATTTGTTAGAGAATGCAGTAGAAGAGGAAAAATTTTTTGTTCAGGTACAAGTTGGACTAATGAAATGGCCTCTGAGAGCCCTTCCAACTGCAGCCCTTCCAAATTCTATCATTCTTTTCACAGCTCAAAATTTGGTATCAATTTGGAAAGGTGACGCTCCTAAGATGATCAAATCAACACTATTTTTCATTGAAAGGTGCTGAGAGTTCACTTCTCCCAACCCCTTTATATGCTGAGAGAGGGAAAGGAGAGGTCTTATTTGCAGCTTAAGCAGACTTAGCTTCCTTGGATAGGTAAAACCTTATAAGCTTAGTTAGTGTGGTCAAATGCACATCATTCCCTCAGACTTTTTCCTACAATTCCTCTCTACAAACTGCCTTAATCTCAAAGCAGGAGAGATGGGAGAGCTGCTCTCCCATGAGACCCCTGAGACATCCTATTTGGCTCAATAGGCTATATTCTTTCTCCTTTTTGCTCAGCCTGCAGAGCTAGGGTTCCCAGAATGCACTATCAATCCAGTCAATGATCATGTATTATTGATTACCCAGATGATGGAGGACGTCATTCTAAACACTCATCCTCTTAGAAGTATTCTCTTCTCACTGCCTGATCAAGTCAGAAGCAGTATTCTTCAAAGCACCCAGCAAAAAAATACACATACCATTTAAGGCATTGAAGAAATGCTTTCTGCCACTACAGACATCATCACAAAATGTGAGCTTTGGAAATGACCTCATATGTCATCTTCTGCAACCCATACCCCCAAAAAGATTCCCTGCTAAATACACTTAAGAAGTGATTGATTGTTCACTTTGCTTGGTGATTTCTAATGAAAAGGAACTTACCACCTTTCAAGGGAGTTCATTCCACTTTTGAAAAGCTCTAATCCTTATGGATTTTTTTTCCTGATTTCAAGCCTAAATGCGCCTCTTGGCAACTCCCACTCATTGCTTCTGATTCTGCCCTCCCTCTATGCTAAGAAAAAATAAATGTAATTCTTCCACCACATGACTTCTCTTCAAATATGTGAATACAGGGATCATATTCTCCTTGAGTCTTCTTCTTTTCCAGTTAAATACCCCCAGATCCTTTAACCTTTAACTTCATATGATGTAGACTCAAGACCTTTCACTATACTGATTGCCATCCTCTAGATACCCTCCAGATTATCAATGACCTTCTTTAAACCTTTGAAACTGTGGAATCTAGAATTTAACATAGCACCATAGGGATATTATCTTCTTTTTCCTGGAAACGACACCTTTCAATCCAGTGAGTCCAGTGAAACCCGTAGACCTTTTTCAGATAAATTCCTCCTCCAACCAGCAACTTTCAAGCTGATTTTTTGAACCCCAATGTTGACTTGATATTTATCTTTGTTGAATTTTCATTGTATTCAATTCAGTCTGAAGTTTGAGACACTTTGAATCTTGACTGTCATCCATTGTGTTAGCTATTCCTCCCACCCATGAGTCATCTAAAAATTTGATGAGTGTGCCAAGTCACTGATGAAAATGTTCAACAGAGCAGAGCCAAGTGGAGACCCCTAGGGAATTCCACCAGAGAATTCCTGCCCACTTGACCTTGAACCATCCACAATTATCTATCCAACAGGTTTTGAATCCTTCTAACTGGATTAATTTCTAGTCCACATTTCTCTTTCTTCCTCAGAAGAACAGACTGAGATTCTTTATCAAAGGTTTTGCTAAAATTGACATAATCCCTAATCTATTAATTTAGTAATTTAGATAAAAAATGTTGACGAGAAACAATTTCCAGGCTTTGAAATACATAGGGAAAGACCAACATAGACATGCAAAGCATGCTTAGATATCATTTTGTTCACAGTGATGCCTATTTCTAGGGTCCAAGTTACATGGTGTGAAAAAAGTAGGGTGTGCTTGTCTAAGATGTGACTATGAAATTTCTATCTCTATACACCAAGGAAGGAATATACATAATCAAAACAAGGAGACTCTCTCTTGTTCTTTCAGAATGTCCTTTCTAGATGGTCCTAAGAAAGCAATGCTAGACTTTTTTGGGGAGGTGAGCTGGGGATAGCGCCAATCTTCTTTTGATACGCCAGTCGTGATGACAGCAAAAGAAAAATAAATCCAGATTAATCAGTCAATAAATATTAATTAAGTGCCTACTATGTGCCAGACACTGTGATAAACACTAAGGATCCATGGAATGGCAAAAAGAAAATCCCTGCCCTCAAGGAGCTCACCATCTAAAGGTAGGGATAATTTCTCACTCATCCCACAAATTCAATCAATTACCAAATTTTGTAATTTCTTTCTCCACAATATATATACCATCTATCCCCTTGTCTCCAATCCCATGGTCACCACCCTAAACCAGGTCCTCATCATCTCTTGCCTAGACTACTACATTAGCTTTGTTATTGGATTCCATGGCTCAAGGTTCTCATCCCTCTATTCCATCTTCCACATAAATGCCAAAGTTTTAGCTCTTCCTAAAGCTAAGGTCTAACCATGTTATCCCCATATTCAATAAATGTCAGTGGCTCACTATTACCTCTAGAACAAATATAAGCTCTTCTTCTTTGGTATTTAAAGCTCTTCACAATTTGCACCCTTCATATCTTTCCAATGTTCTTATGTATTTCCCCTACATACATTCTATGGTCTAAGCATACTTGTGTACTTGCTGTTCTCCCACAGACACTCCACTTTCCATCTTGTGTCTTTGTATTGGCCACTCCTCATGCCTGAAGTGCTCTCCCTCCAAGTCACCGACTCTCAGAATCCTTGGCTTCCTTCAAAACTCAGTAAAAACTCCACCTACTGCAAAACACTTTTCCTGGTCATCTCAGATGCAAGTGCCTTCTCCTGTAAGGTTATTCTGTATGTTTCTTTACATACATACACACGCATATGTATATATGTATGTGCGTGTGTGTATATGAAAAAAACAAAAACCTGTCCTTAGGGAGCTTACATTCTAACATTTATGTAGTCTCTCCCATTTGAATGTAAGCTCCTTGAGGGCAGGTTTTTGCCTTTTCTTTCTGTACCCAACAATTAGCCCTGGGCCTGGCACATATTAAATATCTAATAAACGCTTTTAGGTTGACTAGTTTGTTGACAGACAAGAGACTGAAGGATGAAAGAAGGAATGAGGATGCTGAGTTTTACAGCATGTAAAAGGGAAGTGGAGGGAGTTTACTTTGTTTCCTCAAAATTCTGACCCACCGTGCCATTAAATATGGTGCTGCATTCTGACTAACACACACATACACACATATGCACATACACACACAATACACACACACACACACACACACACACACAAACTCACTGCACCCGACTTTAGCACGAGAGATAAAAAAATTCATGCATGCAGTTGTCTTTGCCTTCTCAATTTCTGAGTTTTTTTCATTTTAATGTCTTTTTTTCTTTTCATATCAAGAACAAGAGAAATAACAAGGGTCTTTGCTATCGAGTTCCCAAGTCTACACAGCTCTGCCATAATAGGCTCACCCATCTTCCATTCTTTGCATATCTGGAAATTTCTTAACTGGGAAGGCTTATATGAGCTAATCAAAATGAAATGAGCAGAACTAGAACATTGTACACGAGAACAGCAGAGTGTAGTGAGCAGAACCAAGAACAATATTGCATGATGATCAACTGTGAATGACTTAGCTATTCTCAGCACTACAGTGATCTAAGACAATTCCAAAGGACTCATGATGAAAAATGCTATCCACCTCCAGAAAGAGCTAATGAGTTCTTAGTGCAGATTGAAGCATATTTTTTTCACTTTATTTTTCTTGGTTTTTTGGCAAAATGGCTAATGTGGAAATATGTTTTACATGATATCATCTGTATCATGGGCATCATATTTCTTGCCTTCTTAATGGATGAAGGAGAGGTTTTGGAACTAAAAATAAAAGATAAATTAGTTAACATTTCTTAGCTATATAACGACTACTAGAAAATTCCTAATTCACAACAAATTTTGCTTTGGAGTAAAGGTAGAACTGAGCTATGAATCATGTATTGGAAATATTCCTTTTATAGGACTTATGGGATGCCATGGAACTAGAGGTACCCTGATCCTCTAAAATTCAAGAAAACTATAAGAGTAAGTAGCCAGCCAAGATTCCATGGACACTGGGAAAAAGCCCTTATTCCAACAAAATAGCTCCCTGGTCAGCTACAGGATAAATGATCTTATAAGGTAAAATATATATTCCTATGAATTAAGCCAATGCTCCCTTTTAAAGTAAAAACATAAGAAAGGGAAGAGAGAAGATACATAGAGCTTGATCTATTGTTTTCACCTAAGGGTGAATGAGTTCATACTCTTAGATCTACTCTTAGGTTTTGCTGAGGATGAAAGGTAAGAGTACATAAAGACCTTGGGTACCTGAGGTTTGGAAAACATTGAAAAGACACACTGTTTTCCCTAAGAAGGAGGAAAGAAACCAAAAGGGAAAGTCAAGAATGATGAAAACAAGCTTTGCCGATTTTTATAATTTTGTTGCTAATTCTAAGTACTAATTAAATCACCTAAAAGAAAAAAATCCTACATATACACACAGAGGACCACTTCTCTTATTTGTTTACTCATATGACATGAAAGGAAAGACAACATGGCACCAGAGAACCTGGATTCAAATCCTTGCTCTTCTGCTGACTATGTTGATATTAGACAAGTAATTCACCTTCTCTGGATCTCAGTTTTTCTGATCTATAAAATGAGAGGATCAGATAATGTGATTTCTAAGGTACCTTCCGCTTCTCAATCCTATTAAATTCCTGACTAGTGAGTAATAATAATAATAGCTAGGGGTGTGCTGGAGCCAGCTCATACTAGCTCAGGAGAGCCAGTCATTAATTTTTCAGTGTGAGCATTTATGCCTCTAAAATCAGCAAATGCTATAAACCAAGACTTGACTTGGGATTTTGTTGACTGTCTAGACTTAAGAAAGTGATGAAGGAAATGTGAGTAATATAGATTAAAGCATTTCCTGTGTACATTTTTTTTTCAGAGAGCCAGTTGTTAAACAATTGCCATCATGTCCCTGATCATAACTGACATTAATTTGTGCTTTAAAGTTTATTGAGCCCTTTCCATATATTATCTCTTTTAATCCTTACTGCAATCCTATGAAGTTACATTCTATAGTTGTTATTGTCCCATTTTACAGATTAGGAAACTGGAAGTTAAGCTGATTTGCCCATAATTGCATAGCTAGTAGGTATCTGGGGCAAAATTACAATCCATATCTTCCCGATGCCAAGTCTAACACTGTGTGCACTATGCCATGCTACTTCTGGCCTCTGTTTGAACTCCTCTAGTAACTACCCCAGGAGGAAGCATATACCATTTGGGGAGAATGCTAAATGTCAAGAGATTCTTCCTTGTGTTGAGTGAAAACCTGCCTTCCTGTAAACTCTCCTAATGGTCTTCACTGGACTCAGACACAATAAAATGGGAAAGAGGTGTTACTCTTCGCCATAACAACTCTTCAAATATTTAAAGACAAGATTCCTGCATTAGCTTGGTACTTCAACTACATGGCTTCCCAGATACCTTCCCGTTCTAAAATTCTCTTATTCTACAAAAGAACTAAAGGGGGAAAACAACAGTGTTTTTTGAGGGTAAGGCGAACAATCTGTTGACTCAAAAGTTGAAGTGTCCTCCAAAGTCTATGTCAGAGGAAAAAAATAAAACAAGTTTCCTAACATCTGGCCTAGTACACGAGACCAGGTTGTGTGGAGGAATCTTCAGGTATTTGAAGAACCATCATATGGAAAGCAATCAGTCAAGCAGTCAGTTAACAAGCATTTATTCAGTGCCCATTATGTGCCAGGCACAATGCCAAGCACAGGGGATTCAAAGAAAGACATCAACAGTCTCTGATCTCAAGGAGCTCGCAGTCTAATGGATTTTTTCTGTTTGGTCCCAGCTAACCTTTTTTCTATCCTTATATATAGAAAAATGCCAGTTTTATTTGGTGTTTGTTAAGTTCAGAAAAATATGGTAATTTTTTTAAACTTCTCCGCCTCAGTGGTTCAAAATAGGGGCAATGGGTGAGAACAGACAAATAGTGAATTTCAGTCTAATATAAGGAAAACTTGCTAACAACTGGAGTCATTTATTTTTCATTCAATTTTATCTCTTTTTCAGATACACCATCTTGTCTCATTTCCCCTCTACCCATCCCCCCTTGGGAAAGGAAGAAAAACAAAATTCCTATTATAAACATGTGCAGTCAAGCAAAACCAGTTCCTGAATTGGCTACATAAAAGTGTGTGTGTGTGTGTGTGTGTGTGTGTGTGTGTGTGTGTGTGTGTGAATATATGGAGAGAGAGACAGAGAGAGAAGCTAGGAGGATGATTCATACAATAACTGCATGTATGTGTGTATATATATGTGTGTCTTACATACATGTTTATGTACATGCATATATACATATGTATAGATATCTAGAGATAGATAGATAGATAGATAGATACAGTTTTTATTGTATGACTTGTCCTTCTGGTTCTACTCGCTTCACTCTATATCAGTTCATGGAAGTCTTCCCAGGTTTCTCTGAAAACATTCTCTTCATCATTTCTTATAGCACGATAATGTTCCATCACCTTCACATACTCTAACTTGTTCAGCCATTCTCCAACTGATGGACAACCCCTTGGTCCCTAACAATTAGAATTGTCCAAATATGGAAGGACTGCTTCAGGTCTCCTTAGTGGGTGCCCCTCCCTAGAAGTCTTCAATCAAAGGCCATGTGACAACTTGAGGGTGGTGTAGTGGGAATTCCTTTTTGGATGTGGGTTGGCCTGGATAACCACTAAGGTCTCAGTCAACTCTAAAATGCTGTGATTCTTTGACTTAGAACGTTTCAGACATATGACTAGTTACAAGAGGCTTCCTCAGCCATGGGGTACTCTTGAAGAACAAGTGACTCTAAGGTGAAAATAGAGTGAGCAATTTAATAACAGCCCCGCTAGACAAGCATCACCCATTTGTCTCAATGTTATCAGGACATATTTCACTTATTTTTGAGGGGAGATTGAAGGAGGGATGCCGCCTCATACAGGATGAGAAATAAATTACCATTATTAACCAGTCCATTCAAATTCCCTTCCCCATCCCCAGCCCTTCAACTCTACTTTAACAGGAGTAGTATTGAGGCAAACTGTTCCCACTGAGGCTGCTCTGCAGGGAAGGTGAACCAGGGAAACCATAGCCACTGGGTAGCTAAAGACAACTCAGAGCATAGTTTCTGTCCCTGACTGACCCTCTTAGGAAGACCAGTAGAAAAGATATGACCAAAAAAAAGTTCCTCAATAAAGACTCTTGTTTCTACTTTAAACAAACAGGGCTACAGAATAGGAGCAACTTTGGAGGTCACTTAATCAATCCTCTTCAACAATTCTTACAGCAAAATAGTATTCTATCATATTCATCTACCATGACCTGTTCAACTATTCCCCTAATAATGGGCAACCCCTCCATTCCTAACAATTGGAGCTGTCCAAATATGAAAAGGCTGCTTCCATTTTTCAGCCCAAGAAACTGATTGTCAGAGAGGGAAAGTGATTTGTCCAGGCTTATATATCTAGGTGGCAAAGTGGGATAGTGTATAGTCATGAGTCATGAGGACCTGAGTTTAATCCAGCCTCAAATAATTACTGTGTGACCCTGGGCTAGTCACTTAACCCTGTTTGCCTCAGTTCCTCATATGTAAAATGAACCGGAAAAGGAAATGGCAAACCACTCCAGTATCTCTGCCAAAAAAAACCCAAACGAGGTCACAAAAAGTCAGGCACGACTGTAAAACAAGTCAACAGCAACAATGTACCTATTTAGAACCGCTAATCTTCTGACATTTGGGGCAGCTCTTTTGAGAAAAAGGGGAAGGAAGGATTGATTATGGAGGGGAAATGAAGGAGAAAAATATTGAAATCAGTTCAACAATTTGATGATTATTCTAAAAACATCAGAAGAAAAGAGAAATTGCTAAGCATCTTTTCACCTCTGAAGAAATTCTTGAGGATTTCAAAAACTCGTCATGTAGCAAAACCCATGGGGGATGGGCTATGAGCTTATCAAACCTTGAAGAATTGGGAGGATGTGGAGAAGAATCCTAAAATCACTGAATTAATAGAATCTAAGTTTCAGATGGATCCTTAGAGGTCATTCTTCCTTTTTTTGTTAAAGGGCATGAATGAGTTTCCTGTTTCCTTCCTGTCCATGTGCAAAAATATGTTTTGCCTCAGAGCATGCAAGCTGTGCACAGGCTGCCATCTGTGGTCTCTGAGTCATGAAGCTGCAAGTGTTTAGTTAATAAAGGGTAGGTTTTGAAACTGTCATGTAAGAAAAATAATCTGTATAATAATATCCTAAGAAATAATGAGTTGAGACTACTTAATGGTAGTCTCAACTCACCTCACATAGTGCTCTCTCCTTCTTTGCTGCCTGTTACAACCAGTTGAGTAGAACAGTAGATAGAATACTGGGCCCCAAACCAGGGAGACCTGAGCTCAAATCTGGTCTCAAATACTTAACTAAGTGTGTGACCTGGGGCAAGTCACTTAAACTCTATTTTCCTCACTTTCCTCAAATGTGTAATATTGGGGTAATAATAGCACCTTTGGAGGCAGCTAGGTGGCTCAGTGAATAGAACACTGGGTATGGAATCAGAAAAATCTGAGTTCAACTCCAGCCTAACATACTTACTAGATGTGTGACCTCGGGCAAGTCACTTCATCTCTGTTTGCCTTAATCCACTACAGAAGAAAATGGTGAACCATTCCATTATCTTTGCCAAGAAAACTTCACAGGGTCATGAAAAGTCAGCATGACTTAATGACTGCATAACAATAAATAGCACCTACTTTCCAGGCTTGTTGTGAAAATCAAAAAGCATAGTATTTGTAAAGCACTTAGCACAGTACCTGGTATATATTAAGTGCTTAATAAATGCTGATTTTCTTCCTTTCTACCCAGATGGAAGTCACTATTAAGGAACCCGTGCTGGGCCCACAGTGGTCTAGGCATAGGGCCACTCCTTGACCTTTACCCAAACATGCAGTTTGGATGTGGTTCAGTCCTGAAGGACACCAGCCTCTAGGAAGAAGGGTTACGCTTCCTTTTCTTATAACCTTTAGCTCACTAACCCTCTACCCCCCTGCCTCAGGGACAAGTTTGCTTACAGCTTAGGGTACATCTCATATCTATGGTTTCCTTGTAATTGGTTAGTAAAAAAGCATTCAATGTAATTTATGAGTCAGGTATGGGGCAGCTGATTCAACTGATATGAAAGCCATGCTAAACATAAAAGTCATACAGCATTCAAGAATGTTTTAAAACAGGATTTAACCACTTAAAATATACAAAGCTACTATTTTCATCCACTAGGAGGCCAATATTTAAGCCTCATCAGAACAGAAAATAATTTGCAGGACTACTAATTAGGTCCTTAGCCTTTCAAGACAACTCTTCACTTTCTAAACAACTCCCCATACATTTCTACTGGTAAAACAGCCAGGCCTGATTCCATCCATCTTCTCCAAGAAGGCTAAAGTAGTTGCCAGGGACTCCCCTCCCCACTATTTAGTCCCAGTCCAATGGAGCCCAGGGACTCCAGACTTCTCTAATACACAAGGTTGCCACACGTCCATCTCAGCATAGATACTCATTTACCTAAAATCAGGAGAGAATAAACCCAAAGAGGCAACTCAAATCCAAAATCAAGCTTACCTAAGCAGAATATTTGCTTTAGAAGCCATAGACTCATGGCCATATAGAGTCCAGTATAATGCTGCCCTTTCCCCGTACTCTCAAGAAACTCCAAACAGCCTGACATGATTTATAGCTGAAAAAGAAGAGAATAATTGAGGAGGTGATCATTTCCTTTTATACAGCCATCAGCCTTTGATGGGGTCATCAGTTCTTATGGCTCCATACACAACAGAAGGACTCTTCACCATGTCAGGTTGCAAGCCATTTAGCCCTGAGTCGCACATCAAAAGCAGGACCCAGAGACTTCATATCTTCACAATAAGAGGTTTTGAACAAGATTTGCAAGTCTTGAGTATTTTCTAAGAGATTATCCCAAAGCCCAATTGAATCTGAGATTCAATTGAACAAAAGAAACCTAGGCAGCCTCCATGAAAAATTGCTCTTGGTTGTGAACTTCTAGCACACAGAATGGTGACCATGTACACTGCAGGGTACGTAAGACAGAGGACCACCATGCTAACATTTATCATCAGCTATGGAGGGAAATAGATGACTCACCGAGCACCAGGCCTTTCTAGGCTTGGATACAGTTTATTGAAGATAGAAACTGAGTACATACCTCTTAGCATGGAAGTTTGGGGGAAATCTCCCATACTCATGCCTCAGGATCATCTCTGCTGGTTTCATCAGAACAGCTTCTTGCCTTCTCTTCACAATGACTATATCGCTTTCTCCCTCCCCCCACCCAACCTCAGCATAGTAGACTCCAGGTCTTGAGTGATATATACTGCCCTCTGGCAGAAACAATGAGACCTGTAAGATCCTAGCCCTCCACTTTTCTACTATAAGCCCCAGAGAAGTTCAGCCTTGCCTTACAAAGAATGCTTAAACAAAGATCCATGCAGAAGGATCATGATGTCACCAAAGAGACTCAGAAGCCAAAAGCTACTTGTCTTTATGGGAAGTGTCACAGAGTCACGGAGTTCCAGAATCGGAAGGTACTTCTAAGACTACCTGATTCAACTAATACAGAAGCAATGCAATATTTCCAGCAGAGTCATCCAGACCTCTGCTTAAAGTTCTCCTGCCCAAAGGAGTTTAGCACTTCTCAAGGCAGTTCATTCCACCTTTTTTGGATAATTGTAATTGTTAGTTAATAAACATTTTTTGAGTGCCTACTATGTGTCAGGTACTGGGCTAAGAGCTAGGGATTCAAAGAAATGCAAGACAGTTTCTGCTCTCAAGGAACTCACAGTCTAGTGGAGGAAGATAACACATAATATGAAGTTGAAGGGTGGAAGGAACAGAAAGTACTTGGTCAACCAGGAGGGAAATGATGAAGTGACTGCCCTGGGTGCCCACCTTAAATGGAGGATCTGGGAGGAGTTCTCCACTATCCACTGTCCATTCCTCAGGAGGAAGGAGCCACAGGGGCAGGGGCTACCAAGGAGGTAGGTTTTTTTCTTTACATTTTTTAGGAATTTTTTTTCTTTGCATAAAACCTAAATGCGCCTCACTGCAACTTTCAAACACTGCTTTCATGTTCTGCCCCTTGGGGCCAAATACGACAAATTGAATCTTTCTTTCTAATGACAATCCTTCAGATACTAGAATACAGTTATTATATGTGTCTTACCCAACCCAAACATTCCAAGTTCCCTCAAATGATCCTCATATGATAAACTCGAGGTCTTTCACCATCCTGGTCATGTTCCTCTGCACAGCTTCCAGTTCAGTAATGTCCTTCATCAAATGTGATACTTAAATGTAGTCTGACAAGAAGAGAGTACAGAAGAACTGTTGCCTCCTTATTCCTGGCAGCTCTGCCCCTCTTAATGCAGCCTAAGCCTTCTTGGCTGACATTTTACACTGCTGACTCCTATTAAGCTTGCAATCCATTAATATTCCCAGATCTTGTTCAGACAAACTTCTGTTTAGCCATAGTCACACACACCCCATCTTGTACTTGTGAAATTGATTTTTTGATCCTAAGAGCAAGACTTTGCATTCATTCTCTTTAAATTGTATCTATTCTATTTGACTCGATGTTTCTCATGCTGGCAAGTCCATAACCATTCCCGGCAAAGTCCCTTTGCTAGAGGTAATTTAGGGGCAGAATGATGACAGAGAGCTGGACTTAAAGACAAGAATATCTGAGTTGGAATTCTTCCCAAAAAACTTATTAGTTGTGTGACTCTGAGTGAGTGACCTAACCTCTCTGTGCTACAGTTTCCTGTAATATAAGGATAATAATAGCACTCACCTCCCAGGGTTGTGAAGATCAAATGAGATAACATGTATAAAGTGTTTTGGAAACCTTAAAGTGTCAAATGAATGTTAGCTAGTACTAGCTATTTTTATCATTTTTGGTGCAAGAAGACATACTACTATCACCATAGTGGCTCTCTCTAAGTTCCAACTTTTCCCCACCCCCTATGGGGATATGCGGTAGACGTACTCCTTTCTCAACTCAATTGTGCCACCATGTTCTGCTCCCCACCAACTATTTTTGCCCTGGGTGAAAAAGCCTATAGTTTCAGTTATAGCATGAAGCCCCTGGAAAATCCCAGGAGTAAGATCTATTCCAGAGTTCAATTCCACATGGTGAAAGATGATTGTTCCTCTGCCTGCATTAACATCATCAAGAATCAGCTGTTGATAAATTTGGAAAGGAAAAGTTTTGCAAAGGCCTCCCCTCCAGGAGGAATAGCAAGCAGGTGACTATCTATAGGTACTGTATGTGGGGACTGTTCAAAGGTCTTATTCCCAAAACATTCATGATTTCCCCAGTCTTATTTCATCATGAGTTTTGAGTACTAGCATAATTGTTGTAGCTATAGCTAAAGAAACTGTAAGGAACTCTAAAGATTATCATGTCCAGGAATTTCAACTACAGGGGCAAGGGCGCTGAACCTGGAGTCAGAAAGACTCATCTCCATGAGTTCAAATCTGGCTTCAGATACTTATTAGCTGTGTGACCCCGGACAGGTCACTTAACCCTGTTTGCCTCAGTTTCCTCATCTGTAAAATGAGCTGGAGAAGAAAATGACAAACCACTCCAGTATCTTTGCCAAGAAAACCTGAAATGGGGTCACAAAGAATTAGGGGCAACTGAAAAGACCAAACAACAACAATAAAAAGGAATCTCAAACCTTGAGTCCTGCCTGTACTACCTTCCTTCTCCCTTTTAAGCATCTCTTTAGATGTGGTCTTCTTCCACTGGAATCTAAGCTGCTCAAGGGTGGAGATTGTCTTGCATGATTTCATTTGCAACCCTAGGGATTGCTTAGCACAGAGAACAATAAGTCAACAAGCATTTATTAATCACTGACTGAGTGCCAAGCACTGTGTTAAGCAATAGAAGCAAAGAAAGGCAAGAGACAGTCTCTGCCCTCAAAGAAGCTCACAGTCCTTGGCACATAGATTGCCAATAAATTCTTTATTAATTTACCTATCATCCATCTGTCTGTCTATCTAAGCTATCTACCTATGCACCTATTTATCTGTCTAGCTAGCTAGCTACTTATCTGTCTCTCTCTCTGTCTCTCTCTTTCTCTCTCTCTCTCTGTCTCTCTGTCTCTCTCTGTCTCTGTCTCTGTCTGTCTCTCTCTTTCTCTCTCTCTCTCTCTTTCTTTCTCTCTCTCTCTCTATTTATCTATCTATCTACATACTGATGGGAAAATTTAAAGATATCTCCCTCCCAAATGGTCACATGGACTATTTGTGCCAGAATTGTTGTAGACTCTTATGATCTCATATGAGTATGATCAGCCTCAGCCAGACACACACTCTACATTGATCATGACATCATGATGTCATGTTGCTTCCCTTTGAGCAGGAAGGATGAACAACAATCTACCTACCTACTTTTCTATTAACAAACAAAACCTACTTACTTGCCTATTAGCTATCTATTATCTATCTACCAAAGTATTTGTGTCTATATACCTATCTATATATCTACCTACTCCACCTACCTACCCACCTTCATACATACATACCTGTCTAGCTAGCTCCTCTATTCTCTCCCACAAATTAATTATAATGGGGGCAGGAAAAGGAACTGGCCAATAATACCAGTCCCTATAAGCACTGGATAATACAATCCCCACTTGGACTTTAGAGCATGCACAGACATTCTGAAAATCTAGTCATTTAAGAAGTTCCTACTATATGCACCAGTACTGGAAATACAAAGAAAGGCAAAAACAGTCCCTGACCTCAAGAAACTCACAATCTAATGGGAGACAACTTGGGAACAACCAGGTACAAGCAAGGGTAAAGGAGATAATTTCAGAGGGAAGGCTCAAGCATTAAACATTAACTACTTCTAGTCCTCTAACAACTGGTAAAAGAGAACCTCTCTCATTGACGGTGAAGCTGGAATTGTAGCATATTCAAAAGACACTAGAAAGTCAGGTTCAGATTCTTGGCTAAAGCTTATTTTGGCCTGCCTAGTTTTGGAGAAGGAAGACCAACTGCTGGGGGCCTTTGGAAGGAGGAGACCCTGAGACCTTCTCTCACAACTGTCATGAAACTGAGCACACTTGACCCTTCTCTTGTTTCTGTCCCTATTATCACTCTTCTTTTTGGATTTTAGGTGAAGTAGGTTGGACATGTCTATGATCTCTTCAGCTCTGAAAGTCAAAAGAGTGAGTCAACTGAAGTCTGGGAACTGGAGTGTTTGAAGGAATTTGCCAGAACCCAGGCAGTGAAAAGCAAAGTACTAAGCAAATTTTTTGACCTTGTCAGGCAGTAGCAGAGATGTGAATCCTTCAATCCATTGGTCAAGCCATATTTGGAAGTGAACTCAGTAGGATGAAGGCGATGGAGAAAAAGTGTAAGGCCACTCTCCCCAGAGATCCGGTAGTATAGTAGAGATTGTGCCCTCCCAGTAATGGAGGAAGATGTTTACATTTTCCTGCTACATCTTTGGAGAGTTTTGTAAAAAACTAACTGATATGAATTGGTTAAATGGAACATTGTAAGTTTCTTGGAGACAGGAATTATTCTTTGCCTCATTTTGTATCCCTAGCACTTAGCACAGTGCCTGATGAATAGTAGGTGCTTAATATTTACTTATCAATTGATTGGTTGGAACTGTGATCCGCTTACTGGTGATTAATAGTAGGGGGAACACATTAGAATAGGGGATGAGTCTCTAGCATTAAAGAACAATCACTCTCAGCTCTCAGGGGTGCCCTAGAATTCCAAGGGAGAGATGTAACCAGCCTCAGTCTAGGAGAGTGGGTCCAGAGTTATCAATAAGACATTATCCAATGTCTTAGTCTTAGACTAGAACAGAACAGAGTTGGTGAGCAATCATGTTATGGTAAATGTTTGAGCTCCACTGACTTCCAGAAGCTTAGCACACTTCTTCTACTTTTTTAAAAAATTATTTCAGATAGAATGAAAACTTCTCAACATATGAATCTTGGGAAACAGGCTGACCAACATAAAGTATTTCAATGTGCCCATATTTATAGAATCTCTGAATTGGAATGGATTTACCCTGTCTTCTGTTTCTTTAAATAGACTTTTTTTTCAACAAGATTCTTCTCCTCTTCTTTAGGGTGGGTGGCAGTTTAAAAAAACTAAAACCCACAGGCCAAGAACAAATAGATCTGCAACATGAGAGCCTTTTATAGTAATATTTCTTTGTAGCCATGCAAAACTAGTCAGGATTAACAACCCCACTCTAGTACATACAAATCACACTACAGAAACCCAAAGAGGCCAACAAGCAATAATACAGAACAGAGAACCCCAGTGTCTCCCAGGAATACATAATATAGCTGCAGAACAATGACAATGTGAAAGGCAACTAATCATGAGCTTGTGTGGTACACACTCTAAGGTCTTTAGAAATTGGTCCTATCCTTCACAGTATGTTCTCCCCTTCAATCTATGACTACAGTCAAAGAAATAGTCAATCAATGACTATTTCTACTCTATGTCCAATGATAAAAGAAATGAAAAATAACAATGAAGTGGCCACACTGATATTCATCATTAGGAGAGTCATAGAGGCCATTAGTTCATGCTATCATAACTATGGGCCTCAATGGATGCTGTTAAGGCCAATGCTGGCAGGAGAGAGTATTGATGGGGAACAACTAAGTTTCCCCACTAATGTTCAGATGACTCTGAAGGTAGCACTGAATAATGAATGCCAGCACTGAACTTGGAGCTAGGAAGACCTGGGTTTGAATCTTGCCTTTGACTCTAGGTTGAAGAATTCCTCCCACCTATTATCAGACCATCATATCAATCAAGACCATGAGAAAAGTTTTGGTGTCAGGGAGACCTCCAGAGTGTAGAGCCTCTCTAAGATTGGTGAGGTACCATAGAGGAAATCCTGAACAGTCTTGAGGTAACATTCAACTGTCGAGTCAACAACTGCGCCTACTATGTGTTTTTGTTGCTGTTCAGTCATTTCCATCATGTCGGACTCTTCATGATCCTATTTGGGGTTTTCTTGGCAAAGATACTGGAAAGGGGTTTGCCATTTCCTTCTCTAGCTCGTTTGACAGATGAGGAAACTGAGGCAAGTGAATGAAATATCTTTCCCAGGGTCACACAGCTAGTCTGAGATCATATTTGAACTCAGGTCTTACCAACTCCAGGCCCAGCACTTTATCTACTGTACCACCTAGCTGCCCTACTATGTGCTAGGAATCTACATACAAAAGTGAGCCAGTCTCTATCCTCAAAGAGTTTATATATTTATATATAAACTGGGCCCTGGGTGAGAACAGAAAAAGTGAGAGAACTAAACGGGAAATAGGACATAGAATCCAAAATCCTTTGACTTTACAAGTTTACTTACAGCTGACCCTAAAGAAGAACCCCAGATTGGCTGCTGATACCTTGTTTCCATTCATAGCTTTGCCACTAACCACTACTGTGACTTTGGACAAGTTATTTAACTTCTACTTGCCTGAATTTTGAGGACTAGTGTTAAAATGGGGATAAGAAGCAGAAAGACATAGTGGATAGAGAGTAGGTCTAGGATTAGAAAGACCTAGGTTCAAGTCTCTCTGCTTTTGTCATATTAACTTTGTGACTTTGAACAAGTCCCTAGACCTCTCAGTGCCCCCAGGTAATTCTCTATGACTATAGATGAAGAACAATTGTAATCTGAGCTAGAAAATAGTAACTAGAATATATAACTCCCTATATAGCATAATTTGAAGGATTCTGAGAAAAAAATAACCAAAAGCATCTACCCCATTTCTCATCATGATGACTGATAGTCTACCATTAGAGACCTGTTCCTATGGGCAAAGAAGGCTTTTGTCTTCAAGAATTCTTTCTTTTTTCTTTAATACTTCAAAATACCTGTGATTTCATCAGTGTAGAAGTGCTTTCTCTACTGATACACACACCAAATCCTCCATACCTTATTAGATGGTTTCATGAATTGCTATAGTTAAAGAATTCACCATCTAATGGCCAACATTCAAGTGACCAGTCTCTCTGAAATAGGCCTATCTCTCTTGCCAGTGAGGATATGCAAAGATCTTCTGGACCTTGGGTATTGCTGGCATCACTTTCAATAACCATGGGTCATCTCCACCCCACCCTCACTCCTCCAATGACACAATGAAGCACTAGAATAAGATATTAGTGAGGGAAGGATCTTCCATTAAGATCCATGCATATTTTTATCAGCTAACACTGTAGGACAAATAATAACAGTGAAATAAGAGGAGAGGTTTGGGCAGTCAAATATAGAATGGTGGTAGGAGGAGGTCAGAAATTGTCAAAAGAAGGAAAAGAAGCCTCAGAAAGGAAGGCATCATAAACTTAGGGTTGGAAGAAACCTCAGAGGTTATTCAATACAAACTCCTCATTTTACAGATGAGGAAACTGAGGCCTTGGTTAAGTGATTTGCCTAAGGTTCTTGTTTGTCCTTTGTTCTTGAAGAGGACCATGACATCAGGAAGGCAATGTCATGACTTATAAGTGAATTGGATTTAATTGAGGGAAGTCTGTGCAAAGTTACCAGCCTCACTTTCTCCTCTAGAGTCATCTGGGTCCAGTGTCAAAATATAGACTGGAATGACTGGAGATGGCCCTGGATGCAGTGAGAGACCATGACCTTTTAAAGTTAAGGTATTTCCCATATCACTAAGGTAACAAGTAACTAATGAAATTTCAATCCCAGTCCTCTGACACCGTCATCTACTCTGTATCATGTACCACTATATCATGCTGAAAAAGGAGGGCTTCAAATATAAACTCTCCTTTCACAATTCTGTTCAGAACCAACTTTGGGAAAAATATCTGTAACCCCAGAGAAATGTTCTGTAATTCTGTGAAATCAAATATGTGTATATGGTTTGGAGACAAGTGCCCCAGGTTATGTCAATGGCACCTAGAAGCACCATGGTGCTGAGGCTAGTGGGAGTCATCTTCCAACAGAATTTTTGCCATCTGGCCATTGCAAAGAGTGTAGTTTTAATAACTTTCTGAGCAAAGTGGCAATGGTTGGAGTGCAAGAGAAGGGACCAAGAGCTCTATCTGCAGAACTAGCCCACAAGAGAGAGATGGAATGGATGCTGTGACACCTCAGAAAAAAGGAAAAACATAGATAACTGTCTCTGCAGTAGGCATAGGCAAGGTCAGTCATCAGGAGCTAGATGGGCCCAGTGGGAAGGAGGTGGGGGAAAATGAAGGATGGAGATATTAGAAAAGAAAAGGGGGGAGGGATAACAGGGAGGGCTGGATTTAGCATCTGGAAAATTACTGCAGTCTCACAGCTTTTGAGATTCAAAGCCGGGGGTGAGTCACCAGCCAGTTGCCTAGGCAACAGCTATTTTCTTTCTGCTCTTGATCAATTTCATCTGCACAAATGTCCCATGAAACCATGAGCTATAAAGATAATACACCAGAGTCACAGAAACTCCTGCCAGACAAGGTTTGCATCTCAAGTGGAAAGGGGTCCAAGGACTACATGTTCCTTAGCTAAAAATGGAGAGAGATAGAGACAGAGACAGGGAGAGAGAGACAGAGACAGAGAGAGAGAGAGACAGAGAGACAGAGAGAGAGACAGAGAGAAAGAGACAGAGAGGCAGAGGCAGAGACAGAGACAGAGAGACAGAGACAGAGAGACAGAAACAGAGACAGAGACAGAGAGAGACAGAGACAGAGAGATTCTTCCTCAAGTTAGGGCAGGTCCAAGATGTGAATGATATAATGAGATGATAGTGCTGGTTACTGATGCCTCTGCTTCAATTATAAATTCTCTCTGTGATGGTCTCACTTCAGAGACATGGAATGAAAGCTGTAAGTATTTATTCATTTCCGTTTTCAAAAATGACATGGAATCACAGGTTCGTAGACTTTTTTGAGGTGGAAGAAAACTTAGAGGTCCCATCAAACTGCTTCTTAAAAGAGTAAACACGCATGGTAAGGCCAGTCAGGGGTGATTCTCAGCAACTGTCCTCAGGGCCACTCTCTGTAGTGATGTCCACTATCCTGGGTAACAGAGTAGACATTTGCTGTATCTGCCCTAAACCTTTTCATAAGACTGTTGCCCACAATCCATGCTCAAAGTTCATAGAACCACAGGATCTGAACTGTTGGGGTAGAATAATCTTTAGAAGCCATCTAGACCAACCTCATCATTTTACAGATGAGGAAACTAAGGTTCAGGGAGGTCAAGTAACCTGCCCAAGGTCACACAGGTAGGAAGCCTTAGAAGCAAGACTGGAGCCTGAATCCTCTATCTCAAAAGCCAGCATTCTTTTACCATAGCATGCCCATATACATACAATCAGTCCATAAACCCAGCCACCAAGGCAAAGTCCCCCTCTATGGCACAATGGGAAATATATTCACCCTGGATCAGAGGATCTGGGGTCAATTCCCTCTCTGGACACTGTCTGGGGGGGTGGGGGGGAGAGGTAGGGAGAGATAGGCAGAAAGAAGAAGAGAGAGAGAAAGAGAAGGAGGGGGATAAGGTACCAACCCTTTTATATGTGGACATCTGGGTTACTGAAAGAGGTGAAATAAGAGAACATTTGTGTAAGGAACACTAGTTCCTCCCAAGCTGATTCTATCAGTGTTCCTCACACAAATGTTCTCTTATTCTGCCCCTTTTATCAACCCAAATGTCCACATAGGAAAGGGACAGTGCCTTCCAGATATCTGTGAACATCAAACCTACCCAATGGAAATGAAATGTCATCATCTCATGGAATGTGAGAGGTGGGAGGCATCTTAGAAACCATCTTAGGGTCATAGCTCATAACTTCCAGAACTAGAAAACATTTTAGAAGCCATCTACTCCATGCCCCCATTTTACAGATCAGAAAACTGAGACCCAAGAAGGCCAGGTCATTCATCCAAGGTTGAACAGGTGGTAACTAGCAGAAGCAGAATTTGAAAACCTGTGAAGTAAGTGGTACAAGTATTCATAGGATTCCTGGATCTAGAGTTAGAGGGAATCTCAGATGCCAGTTAGTTCAATCCCTTCACTTTACAGATGAGGAAACTTGTGCCTAAGGATGTTAGGTGACTTACCCAAGGTCACACAGGTAGTAATCTTCAGAGTCCGGATTTGAGCCCAAATTTGCAATCTACAGTGTCTATTTTTTGTCCTTGCTTTATAGCTGAGGAAACAGAGGCTTAGCAAGAACTGGTTAATTTTTTTAATTTTGCCTGAATAAAAATGGAGGAGGGAGGAAAGGAGAGGACATTAAGGAGTCCTATACAATGTAACTTTCTCCAGATTCCTATGTCCTCTCTCCCAGATTTTCCAATGCCCTTGGCTCTGTCTTTAGGGAACATCAAGATGACAGCTGCTGGGGGCAGAGCCAAGGTGGCAGAGTTGAAGCACAAACTTGGCATGGGCTCCAGCTGCAACCACTTCCAATACCTGTAAAAAAATGACTCTAAACAAACTTCAGAACTACAGAACCCACAAAGTGGCAGAGAGAAACAAACCTCCCACTGAAGGAAGCCCAGCAGGCCTGCAGGAAGGGTCCATCGCAGCATGCTGGGAGCCAAATGCAGTCCCACAGGAGCCACAAGTTTATGGCCCCAGGGTGGCCTCATCCGGCCATGGCTGGAGCAGACTTCAGGAGAGTAAATCAACAGCAACTGTGGTGGTTTCCAGACTTCTCAACCCATAAATGCCAAAGACAAAGTAACGTGGAACTCTGTTGGAACGGGGGGGGGGGGGGGGAGAGATGGGGCAACCCAAGGTAAGAGGTGGCAGAGGCCCAGTGACTACAGCTGCTGCCACATGGCTGCCTCTAGACCTCCTGGCCTGCAGATCTTAGGGGGACCAAGCAACCATTCAGAGGGTAATCACTCTTGCTTTAACCTGCTTGGATCTGGATTGCAGTCTTGGGTGGCAGTCCTAGGGTGTGTGGCCAGTGTGCCAAAGGTTGTGGGGGCTGCAGAGAGGGCACCCTCCTAATAGCTCAGGCAGCTGCAAAAACCCCAGCCATTTGGGACATAGCTCTCTCAATCTGGAAGCAGAGTTCTACCATGGCAAAGAGCTCAAAAGTCAAGTAATTGGCTGGCAATATGAGCAAGCAGAAGAAGCACAAACAGGCCATAGAATCCTTTTTTGGTGACAAAAAGGATCAAAGAATGGAATGGGAAGAAAACAACACAGTCAGAACTCCTGCATCAAAAGCTGCCAAGAAAAATATGAACTGATTATAGGCCATGAAGGAGCTCAAGAAGGATTATAAGAGAAGAGCCAAATAAGAGAAGTGGAGAAAAAATTGGGAAGAAAAATGAGAATGATGCAAGAAAATCATGAAAAGTGAGTCAACAGCCTGCTAAAGGAGACACAAAAAAATACTGAAGAAAAGATCTTAAAAAATAGACTAATTCGAATGGCAAAAGAGGCCCAAAAAGCTAATGAGGAGAAGAATGCCTTAAAAAGCCGAATTGCCCAGATGGAAAAGGAATTTCAAAAACTCACTGAAGAGAATAATTCCTTCAAAATTAGATTGGAGCATTTGGAAGCTATTGACTTTATGAGAAATCAAGATACTATCAAACAGATCCAAACAAATGAAAAAATAGAAGGCAATGTGAAATATCTCAATGGAAAAACCACTGACCTGGAAAACAGATCCAGGAGAGACAACTTAAAAATTATTGGACTACCTGAAAGCCATGATCAAAAAAAGAGGCTAGACACCATCTTTCAAGAAATTATCAAGCAAAATTGCCCTGATATTCTAGAACCAGAGGGCAAAATAGAAATTGAAAGAATTCACTGATCACCTCGTGAAAATGATCCCAAAAAGAAAAATCCTAGGAATATTATAGCCAAATTTCAGAGTTCCCGGGTCAAGGAGAAGATACTGTGAGCAGTCAGGAAGAAAAAAATTGAGTATTGTGGAAACACAATCAGGATAACACAAGACCTAGCAGCTTCTACATTAAGTGATAGAAGGTCTTGGAATATGATATTCCAGAGATCAAAGGAGCTAGGACTAAAACCAAGAATCACCTACTGAGCAAAACTGAGTATAATGCTTCAGGGGAAAACATGGTCATTCAATGAAATAGAGGATTTTCAAACATTCTTGATGAAACAACCAGAGCTGAACAGAAAATTTGACTTTCAACTACAAAAAGCAAGAGAAGTATGAGAAGGTAAACAGGAAAAAGAAATAAGGAACTTATTAAAGTTGAACTATTTACATTCCTACATAGAAAAACAATCATTGTAACTCATGAGACTTTTCTCAGTATTAGG
Source organism: Pseudochirops cupreus (assembly GCA_028627135.1). Classification (NCBI taxonomy): domain Eukaryota; kingdom Metazoa; phylum Chordata; class Mammalia; order Diprotodontia; family Pseudocheiridae; genus Pseudochirops; species Pseudochirops cupreus. The sequence continues at coordinate 50,380,519 of CM053584.1, read as the reverse complement.
ATAGTTGAAGGGAATATATGTGTGTGTATACACATACATACACATATATGTATGCATACATATATATGTATGTATAGGAGGGTATGTGTGTATATAAATATGTATGTGAGTGTGGGCATATATATGTACATGTATACATAGGCAGAGGGCACAGGATGAGTTGAATATTAAACAATGACATATAAAAAATAAAATTAAGAGGTGAGAGAGGAATTTATTGGGAGAAGGAGAAAGGGAGGGACAAATTAGGGTAAATTATCTCATACAAAAGAGGCAAGAGAACACTGTTACAATGGAGGGGAAGAGCAGGAAGTGAAAGGGAATGGGACAACCTTACTCTCATGGAATTTGGCTTAAGGAAGAAATAACATACACACTCAATTGGGTATATTACCCTAGAGAAAAATAGGGGGGAAGGGGATAAGAGGGTGGATGATAGAAGGGAGGGCAGAGTGGGGGAAAGGGTAGTTAGAAGCAAACACTTTTGAAAAGGGTTAAGGTCAAAGGAGAAAATAGGACAATTGGGGGATGGGATAGAATGGAGGGAAATATAGTTAGTCTTTCACAATATAACTACTATGGAAATGTTTTGCTTAACTTCACATGTACAATCTAGATTGAATTGCTTATCTTCCCAGTGGAGGTGGGTGAGGAGGGAAAAGGGGAAAAAATCTGGAACTCAAAATTTTAAAAACAAATGTTTTTTAAAAAATTGGTTTTTTACAGGCAACTAGGAAATAAGAAATACAGGCACTGGGTTTTAGAAATCCATCTTGCCCCACTAGAAATTGGGGGGGGGGGGCAGGGGAAAATTTTTAAAAAAAAGATTACAGCTGCTAGCTATTTACCAAGAGGACACATGGAGGCACAGAGTTCAAGAAGAAAAAAAACAGTCCTTCACCTCAGACTGCCAAATAAAAGGAAATCAACCTACCAATTTCAGACAGAAGCTGAACAGCTAAGAAAAAGCTTGAATTCAATGACTGGAATGATTTGTGGATTATGCCAGAGATTTACACTATCCACCCCTGCACATCTCTTATTCTCCTCTCCACAGGCCCAGTTCCAAAAACTAAAAGGGATCTGGAATTTTAGACAAAGTGAAAAGATTTTAAATTATCTACTTGTCAATGGGTTCCCCAAAAATAAGAAAAAATCCATCAGTTCAAAAAATAAAAATTTCTCACCAGCACTTCCCACTCTTACCAATGGTATGGCAACAAGAAACTCACTTGGTGATGAGTGGTCTGAAGTAATTTATACATAAAATGGGGCAGAAACTTTTAGGAGGCACCATTTTGGAAGCTTCCAAGCCAGCCAACTTTTACTGGGAAATTTATACTAATGGTCAATCAAGGATCTGGGCTTTCATTGAGTGGATGGCTATTTCTTTTCTAAACAAACATTAGGAGACAGTCTTCTGGTGTAGCTATGGAGGTCTACTTTATAATGGGTCTCTCCAAACTTAGATAATGACTGTACCATCTATCATTAACCTATACTCAAAACCCTCTCACCCTGGTAGGGATTGCCAGCACCCAAAGTCACCTCCACACAAGAGAATGATTCTAGTGGAGAATGATTCTAGTGAAGGTACTGCTCCTTTTTTTAAGGGGTCCTTCTCAAAAAAGCCTTAGAGTTGACATGAAATTTACTTTATCTTAAGTTGTTTTTTCATTTAGTAGTTCAGAACTACTCCAAAGCTGTAATTCCTAGGTTCCCCTGAGGAAGCCTGAGGGAGTAAATAGACAGCTGACCTGGGAGCCCAGAAGACCTAGGTTCAAATCCTGCCTCTGGCACACATGTGATCCTAGGAAAATCACTTGAACTCCCAGTGCTTCCAGATAATGCTCTCAGGCTATAATGCTGACCTGCATTAATAGAAATTTTCAATTCTGGGTGCCATGGTTAAAGGACCACATTATAAGCTGCAGTATCTAGGAGAGGGCAACCAGCATGGTTCCCTCAAGAAGGACTTTAAGTCTATGTCATACAAGGATCAACTGTAAGAATCAGAGATTTTCAGCTTGGAGAAGGCTTTAGGAAGGGAATGATAGCCTTGGTCAAATATTTGAAAGGATGTCTTATAGGAAAAAAGGATTAGCTTTGTTCTGTTTGGTGCCAGAGGGCAGATCCAGGTGCAATTGGTAGACATTAGAGACAGGCAAATTTAGGTTTGAAATCAGAAAACAAAAACAAACACACACAAAAATACTTCCTAACAATAAAAGCTGGCCAGAAATGGAAAGGGCTATCTAAAGAAGTGTTTAGTTACCCCTTATGGGAGCTCTTCAGGCAGAGGCTGAAAGATCACTTGTCAGGTTCTGTCATACAGGGGAAATACTTTTTGGTTAAGTACTGAAGTCTCATCTAGGTCTCAAATTCCAAGATTCTGTCATCTTCACAACAATGTAGCAAGGCAAATGATATGGTTATCATAACACTCCTTTCACAGGTGAGGAGATTAGACTGGGACATGTCAAGTGACTTTCCCAGGGTCACACAAATAGTAAGTGTCTGAGGCAGGGCTTGAACACTGTCTTTCTGACTAAACCCAGCACTCTGTCATGCTTCTCAACAGCCCGGGATGCTGATCAAGAATGTGGTCCTGTTGGGGTTGGAGTTAAAAGGAATCATAGAATCTCAGTCTATTAAAACTGGAAGTAACACTAAATATTCCTAACTTCTCTATGCCTCTGTTTCTCCACCTTATAATTGAGGGGATTAGACTCAATTTCTTATATACCTTCTAGCTCTAAATCTGTGATGCTATGATATAGTCTAAATATTCTCATTTTACAGATGAGGAAACTCATGAAACAGATGAGGCACAGAGATGAGAAGTTATTTATTCAACGTCTCAGAGATTCAGATGCTAGTGAATCTGACCATACTACTATACTGGCCTATACTAGGCTAAGAAGTAAGAGGGGCAAAAACATACAGCCATCCTCTAAGGACTATTTGTATTTTCTGAAAAAGAAATTAGTCGTGACAACTGGGAGTTTGCTGGACTTTGGGAAGAAACGTGGGAGATGGGGTTCAAATGTTGTTTACTCTTAACTTTGCTCTAGCTGGAATTTTCCATCCCTGAATTTAGGCACTACCTTCAGTTTAATAACAAATGACTCTGTCTTGGGGCCAATTTGATTTTAAACAATGTCTCCAAATGTTTACAAACCAAGCAAAAGGATCCCGAGACTTTTTAATACAGACTTCCTCAATGAATTTCACAGCCAGAATGACAGGTATTTGTTATTTTGTCAAAATTATGTTCATCAAACCATTTGGAATGAAGAATCTTATAACATAAGAGCCAGAAGGGGCCTCAGACATCATCTAGACCAACACCCTCATTTTATAGACTCTCAGAGCTGGATAGGACCCACAGCATACTAACCAGTGATCATTCATTCTTAAAGTTCTCTACTCAGGAGAACCCCACCATGACCTCAGACAACACATTCCACTCTGGAATAACCACAATAGCTTAGACATTTTCCCTTTTTTACAATCCAAAGTCATCTCCATAAGACTTCCACCCATTGTTTCTAATTCTGTTCTACTTCTATAAATCAGAAGTTTAATCCCTTTTTTCCAAGACAACCCTTTGAATACTTGCATACACCTATTTGGTCTCCTTCACCTGAAATCCCACAGCCAAGCTTTCTCTCCTCCATACTCTACCAGCATGACTTCAAAGCCTTCTGCCATTTTGTCCAACCTCTTCTGGGAACTCCAGTTTATCAGTGTCCTCCCTAAAATGCACCACCTTGAATTAAATGTACAATATCCTCAATGTCCTCTTTCCCAGTCAGAGAACCTCAGGTATGTCATCTCCCTAGTCCTGTACACTGTGCCTCCCTTCATGGAGGCTATAGATTCATTTGATTAGATTCATTCATTCACATATCCCCAATGAGGTCAAAGATAGAAAAATCTCATATATACTATAATATTTATAGCAGCATTTTTTATTTTTTTAATAAACTTTTATTTATTTTAGTTTACATCATTCATTTCCACGAGATTTTGAGTTACAAATTTTCTCCCCATCTTTACCCTACGTACCACCCGAAAACAGCCATCCCATTGTATAACCCCTCCCCTAATCTATTCTCTTCTATGTCCTCCCCCATTGCCCCTCTGACTTTCTGGTAGGGCAGGATGGATCTCCCTACCACAGTACCTGTGTATCTTAAGTTCCAGTTGGATGCAGTTAATAATAATTATTATTATTGTTGTATATATATATATATATATATA
>CM053584.1:50360631-50375753 GCA_028627135.1 Pseudochirops cupreus | reverse complement strand
ATCCGGATCCAGGCTGCTCAATGTGAGAGCACTTGGCCTCTGAACAATCGCTTGGCCCCCCTGCAGTCTACAGGCCGGAAGCTCTGAAGCAGCAATGTGGAGGTGGGTGCAGGATCTCAGCTTCTGCCGCTTCCTTGCCCTGGAGGCGGTTTGGCCAGACCCTCTTTTCTCCCCCAATTTTGAGTTCCACTAACCTTTTAGTCCCTTTTTTTTTCTTTATGGCTTGATAATTCTGGAAACTGCCACAGCTGCTGCAGATCTGCTCCTCTGTTGCTCCAGCTGCAGATCAGCTCGTCCAGCTGCCCCCAGGGCCAAGGTGCCATTTCAGGCTGGGCTGATTTCGGCTTCCAGCCCTGAGAAGGTGCCTCCTAGCTGAGCTGCCTTTAGCGGAAAGTATATTTGTGTGCATTTTAGAGTTCTAGAATTTGTTTAGAGTCATGTTTTATGGGTATTTTGAAGTGGCTATGTGGGAGCTGCGATACTTTGCTGCTCCTACACTGCCATCTTGGCTCTGCCCCCCAGAAGCATTTTTTGTAGTAACAAGGAAACAGAGTAGATGCCCAGTGATTGAGGAACAGCTAAACAAATTGTGATACATAAATGAAAAATGAAGCTTTTTCGCTGTAAGAAAAAATGTACATGGAGACTACAGAGAAGCTTTGGAAGGTATATGCAAAATAAAATAAACAGAATCAAGAAAATAAGCTAATGCAATCAGAAAGAACAAAACAAAACTGAATGCTGGGGAACCTATAATGACCAAGCTTAGCCCCAAAAAAGAGATGAAAAAGAGCACGTCTCTCTCTTCTTTGCTGAGATGAAACTTTGTAGTTATCATCAGGCTCTATTGATGTGTTAAGTTTGCTGAACTCTTTTTTCCCTCTTTCTTTTTTATTCTTTGTCACAAGGGATGACTGTCTTGGCAGGGGATTAAGAGAGGATATATTTAGAAATGAAAGTGAAAACAAAAGATAATTTTTTTTTAAAGATTACATTGGCTTTTTCAGTTACCATATCAAACTTTGCATTTATTTCAAACTTACAGGTAACTAAAACCCCCAGACTATTTTCAGATAAACTGTTATCTGGTGATCCTATATTTGTAAAGGTAATTTTTTTGAATGCAAGTTTAAGACTTTGGAATTTATTTTTAAATTTCATCTTAACAAATTCATCTCAATCTATATCTGCTATCTATATCTATATCTGCTGCTCCCATATCTCAGGTACAGATGCTCTCCTAGCCATTTTTGTTCTGTCCTTTCCATTACAAAGATCATTTTCCTTTGCAGAAAAAGTAGAAGCAAAATAAAACTCTTCCTTCTTTCCCTTAGTAATTCTCATTTTCCCAAGCACCCCACCTATCCTTTCTTTAATCTTCTTTCCCCCAATTTTCCCCTCAAAACAAACAAACCAACCTCTTCGTATATTTAGGCTTACTAACCAGTCTTACCTCAATCTGAGCTTTAGTACTACTGACATTACAAGAATCTGACACGTTTTGATTTTCATTCTCTATTACCTGCCCCAGTCTCTGTTTTCTGTTTGTCTTTTAACAATCTAGGTTGGTTGATAAGCTCCCTTTTGTCCACACTGGAATATTTTTTTGTTTTCAAAATGTCAATCATGAGGATTTCCCATGTCTCCTGGGCTGATTTTACGTAAAGAACTGTAGTTAATGAGATTCTATCTATCTGTATTTAGACCTCTTTGAAATCTGCTCTCCTAAAATCAGAGAGGGGGTGGGCAGCTAGGTGGCACAGTGGATAGAGTGCCAGGTCTAGATTAAGGAAGACTCCTTTGTAAATTCAAATCTGGCCTCAGACACTTAGTGACCCTGGACAAGTCACTTAACCCTGTTTACCTCAGTTTCCTCATCTGTCAAATGAGCTGACAAATCATTCCAGCATCTCTACCAAGAAAATCCCAAATGGACTCACAAAGAGTTGGAAACCATTGAACGAAAAAATATATAGAAAACCATATCTAGTTACACAATTACTTTTCTACTTGAATGTTTATGATTGAATCAACAAGTATTTATTAAGTCCTTATAGCCAGGCACCATGCTAAGCATTAAAGATAATAAATATATTTTTAAAAGATAATAAAAAGAATATAAAAACATTAAAATGCTTCAGATTAATTCTACAAGAAGACAAATATCCTGATCAGTTGGTGTCTCTGCTGGGTCAATCTGCTGGACTCTTCTTTTATGGGCAGCTGTGGTCTCTACCAACTCCAGTCTTAGGTTTGTCTGTATGCTACCAAGTTCCTTTACAGGGAGCGCTATTGTAGTCTTTTAAAGTTCTTCTGTGGTCTTCCAAAAAAGAACAAAGATTTAGGATTAGGAAAATCAAATTCTGATCTCTAAGGGCCCAAACTTTAAGGTTTATCATTTCCAAGGCAAGGGATAGAAAAGGTATAGCTTCTCCTACTCAACAACTCTTCCTGGGTCAGAGCTAGGTTCCCCTGATAAAGGACCTCTACCTAACCTATAGTGATCACCTCTTGTAGTCCAAAAATTAAAAAAAAAACATATAGTAACCGTAATTCTGTGAAATTCTATACTCTGTGCAAATAAGTTGAGAGGGAAAGAGTAGAGATGAAATAATGAGGCAGTCTGTCCAGGAAGCAGATGCATTATCTCTGCTGCTTTTTTTATATGCAACTGAGCTATTCAAAGTCTCACCTCTTGTGCAAGCTGTGAAATGCTTCACTTACACCTGAAAAGGTCCCACCCTATATGACCTATGGTATTAATCTTTTACTCATTCCATATCCTCATCAGGGGTGGAGAACCTGCTGCCTCAAGGCCATATGTGGCCCTCTAGGTCTGGTTGACCTGAAAGTTTGGTTAAAAGAGGCAAACAGTCTAGGGGATATATAAATTCATATTGTTTTACTCCCTTAAAGCTAGCAGGTATATGCATACACAGAGCCAAATTTTGACTGGCTGATAAAAAGAATGAGAAGTTCAGATACATTTTAGAACAATACCTACTCAGGATGTCCGTGTCACTTAAATTTATGATCTCCATATGTGTTTAACCATAGTATGAGAAAGGAAGTGTCTTAGTTGAATAAGTTATAAATACAATAAGACAATTGACAAAGTGACAATTGAAATTACAATCCTAGGATATCTGTATTTGCCCTGTATAGCATATGTCTGTAAGATACCAAGATAAGAAAAGTCCTACTTTTGAAGACAGTGTCTGGTCCTAGGCGTCACGTCCTTTAGGGGTTACAAACAGGAAAAATGGTCCTGATCAGCCTCAGTTGCTGACATAGGAAGAGGCATTTGGAGCTCACTCAGAGAACAAGGCATGTCCGTCATGCCAGAAAATGCAATGTATTATGGTAAATTAAGCTCAGAGCGGGCTACAATGCCTCTCCTTATTGGCCAATCCAGGTTTTAGACCTTTCTCAGATCTTGGGGGTTCAAAATGGTTTGGGGAGGGGGTCTAAAGACTTCAAGTTCGGCCCTTTGACTGAATCCAAAATTCACAGAACATTCAGTCAAAGGGCCATACTTGAGGACCTAGAGGGCCACACATGGTCTCAAGGCCACAGGATGCCCACCCCCTGGATTCAATGCATCATTGACTTCTTCCCTAATAATTGTTGAAAGAACTATGGATAGATCTGTACACTGTAGTAAAATACTCACAGATTATCCTAGTTGTCCAGTTTGTATTCACAAAACTGATCAGTTATTTATAGCATCACAAATTTAGAGCTGGGAAGGAAATTTACTGTTGTTCAGTCCAGTCTAACTCATTGTGGTGCCATTGGGGGTTTTCTTGGCAAAGATACTGGAGTGGTTTGCCATTTCCTTCTCCAGGTCATTTTACAGATTAGAAAAACTGAGGCAAACAGGATTAAATTACTTGCCCAGGGTCACACAACTGGTAAAGTGCCTCAAGTCAGATTTGAACCAGGAAAATGAGTCTTCCTGACTCTAGTCGTGGCACTCCGCCCACTGTACCACCCAGATGCCCCTGAGAGGGTCATTAGAGATCATCTGATGCAATCCTATCACTTCGCAGATGAAGAAATAGGCCCACTGATGTGGTAAATGACTTACCCAGGGTCACTGGCAGGGCCAGGATTTTAACTAAAATCCTTTGACTCCAGAACTACTAGACTACATTGCCTCCTAACTTTAATTAGACAGCTAGACAGCTCAGAGGATAGCGTTCTGGACTTGGAGTCAGGAAGCCCTGACTTCAAATCTAGCCTCAGACACTAACTGTGTGATTATAGGAAAGTCATTTTAACCTCTGTCTGCCTCAGTTTCCCCAACTGTAAAATGGGGAGAACAATACCTACCTCACAAGGAGTTGTCATGAGAATTGAATATTATGTTTATAAAATACTAAACACAATGCCTGGCATGTAGTAGGCACTTCGTAAATGCTCATTCCCTTCCTTATTAACTACTAGGTACAGATGTGCCTTGCTTTGTAAAACTGGATCATATTTGCTAAACTGAAAGTAAATTAACATTTTGTAAATGGAATCCTGTTTCCTGATTGGTCTTGATTATTATTTCTGAGATGTGCTTCTGTATAATATAATAATAATCACTTAAGAATGCAGCAAAACTTTTTTATGCACTTACTCAAATATTCCAATGGATCTCTCTTTTAATTTTATTTAGATATTGGGTCCAGTGATGCACATGGCAGCCCAGTCCCTGTCTGCTCATGCTCTTCAGCTTCCATCTCTCTCCTTCCAAGTATCCTGGCTGTTCATTCCCCATTTCCCCCCTTGCTCTCACCATGTGGTTGGCCTTTCTGTTTTTACCCATTTTCCTGACAACTTTCACTCTAATTCTTCTTCAAAGTTCCTGACTTGTTATATGTTGCAGCCTACTCACCCTGATTTTGTACCTCTATGCTGTGATTATCATCTTTAATTACCCAGAGGCTACATTGTTCCTTGACTTGTCTCCACAAAACACCACCAGTAGAATATTGATATTAAAAAGTGGTTCCTTTGTTTCTGGGAGAAGTTTGAGGTCATTAAAGGAGCTTTGCAATTTCCTGAAAGCAATCCTGCTCACTCTCTTCCTCTTGTTTAATACGGGTCCCAACTCATTGTCCATTTGTACTGTCTGTCCTAGATGTAGATTTAGGTATAGATATGGGAGGGAAGGAGAGAGGGGAGAGGGACAGGGAGAGGGAGAGAGAGAGGGAGAAGAGGAAAGAGAGAGGGGAAGAGAGAGAGAGGAAGAGAGAGAGAGAAAAGGGGGGAGAGAGAGAGAGAGAGAGAGAGAGAGAGGAAGAGAGAGAGAGAGAGAGAGGGGAAGAGAGGGAGAGGGAGAGAAAGAGAGAGAGAAAAAGGAAGAGACAGAGACAGAGACAGAGATTGCGATAAGATGCATTAATGGATAAGCTCTCATCAAACTGTGTGTCACCATCTGAAAAATATATTCTTTATCCCTTTAATTTTTTTCTGTGTAGATAATTAGGATAAAATCTTTTTAATGTTTACAGGTCTCTTCTAGGAAGCCCTGCAATGTCTGGGACTTGGTGAAACCAGTATAATATGATTCACAAATAGGGAAAACCTCATATTTACAAAGAACACCTCTTTAATTTGGACCATAGATCTCTTGTATCATAATGGAAAAGATTCAGTGAGCACACATCTCCTGTCTTGTGCTTTGCCTGATAGATATTATCAGAGGGCTATTTTTGTTGTCATGTCTGTCAAGGAATCAATCATTTTAAAGCCAGTCTCTCTTTCCTAGATCAAAAATAGAGGGTCTTCACTCCACTGAGTAGCAGTTAGTTGTCCTTGGTCTTGGTCCTTCAGGGCCCTGCTCTCTGTCAGTAGCTGTGAAAAACTTATCTGTGCTATTAACTCTGATCAGTCTCTATTGACCAATAAGCAACATATCTGAAAGTCAAGCCTTTCAGTATTCTTTACATCATGCCTTTAAGAATAATCCTACCTCACATGTGTATAAAATTTGATACTTTCTTAAAGGGCTTTCACAATTATATAGAATTTTCTAGGTAGAAGGGACTTCAGAGAGCAATCATTTCACCCAACCCTTCATTTTACAGAAGAGGCAAATAAGATCAAGAAGTAAAGTTACTTGCCTTGGGTCCCATAGTTAATTAGGACTAGGGCAAAATCTACTAGAGTTGACGTTTCTTTAGTTCAGTGCCTTGTCCACTATACCCATTTGAGGGAAAGGGGGCAAACCTATGATTTCACTCATTTAGAAACTTCCTAGAATTCCCAGTTTCCTCTCCTTATGATCTTAATTGCTCAGAAGACCTAAAAGTTAATTTTCTCTTCTATCTTCAAACCTCTCTTACCACTTCCCTACTCAACCTCAACAATGAGGACCTCACCTTACGCTTTACGAAGAAAATTTGTTGTTGTTCAGTTGTTTCAGACTCTTTATGACCCTATTTGGGGTTTTCTTGGCAGATACTGGAGCAGTTTGCCATTTCCTTCTCCAGTTCATTTTACAGATGAGTAAACTGAGGCAAATAGGGTTAAGTGACTTGCCCAGGGTCACAAAGCTAGTAAGTCTCACACAGCTAATAAGATGAGTCTTCCTGACTCTTGGCTCAGCATTCCTCTAGCTATTTCACCACCTAACTGTGCTTAGGGAAAAAATCGAGCCCCTCTTATTCCTCTCCCCTTCTCTACATCAACAACCTGGATCCATCCTGCATTTTCAGTCTTAAATTACACAGTACCATTTTTCAAGCACATCATGGTCCAGTCAAATTGGCCTTCTTACTGTTCCTTACACACAGCTCTCTGTCTCCCATCTCTGTGCTTTTACACCGACTTTCTCTCACACCTGGAATATATTTCTTCTTCACCTGTATCTCTTAGAATCCCTTCCTTCAAGGCTCAATTGAAACACCACTTTCACATGACGGCTTTCCTCAGCCTTAGGTGATAGTATCTCCCCCCATACTGATGCAATTTGGGGTCACCAAGAACCCTAAAATGTCAAGGTATAGGGTGGCATCTGCCAGGGAGGAATTCACAAACTCAAAACTTCTTCTAGTCAAAGTGGCAAGGTTTACAGTAATCCTAATAGTTGGGGCTAGATTCCTGGTGAATCCCCAATTTAATGAGGTTGAGACTGATGCTTATATACAAAAAGTACTATGAAAGGATCTGGATGGGATTAAGGAGTGGTTAGGAGTCTGGGGTGAACTAGGTACCACAGTGAAAGGACTATCAATTAGGCTAATTAGATGATCTAGGTGGGCCAGTTGCCTTGGGCAGAGGCCAGTGATCTGGGAAAATTCAATGACTGGGTTGCCTTCAAAGATGTGATCTTTTCCTTCTAAGGATCCAGGTCCCATCACCCCATCATATACAAACCAATAGAGGAATGAATCATCTTTCCTTGCTAAACTATGAGCTCCTCAAAACAAGGGTTGATCTGCTTTTGTGTTTATCCCCAGTGCAGTGACTGGCACATAGTAGGTCTTTGTTAGAGACTTATCAATGGATTGAAGTGGCAAGTCTTGAGTCACACAGTCAGTAATCCTTAGAAGTAAATCACAGACTCGGGTCTTCCTGACTGATACCAGACTTCCATCCCCTACCATGATGCCTCTCATTTTTGGTCATTAATTATCCAACCTTTTAGGGAATATCATGATTGTCTGACCTTGGTTCAAGAAGCCTCTGCTACTATGAAATTCATGCTACAAAATAAACCAGATTTTGTTTCCCGTTGGGTTTTCGCTTGTCTCCTCCTGGCTAAAAACTCAGGACAGAATTAGAATTTAAAATGACTCAACAAGGGTAAGTGATCCTTAATAAACAAGGGAATCAGAATGCATTTTGTACTCGTTACTTCTCTCACATGTTCACAAGCAGAAAAACATTGCTCCTTCAGCTCCAGAAAGGGAGGAAAAGTAGCAATGTGCTTATTATGCCCACACACAGCCTTGGAAGCTTGTCTGTGAGTCAGCTACAAGCCCTGCCAGAGGGCTAATTACTCCCTTCCTCAAGGAGATCCGCCAGGGCACTCCCCCCTGCCCGGTTATCCCTTTCTCATACTTCCCTTCCTAAGGAAACTTCAAAGCTCTGTGGGTGATGATGCTTTTAACCAGTTGGCACATATACATTAGGGAAGAGAGCACAGCCTCTCAGTTATGTAATGTAAAGGCAATCACATAAATCTAATATCCACTCTTCTGTGCCATCCATTCCCTACTCACCACACACACACACACACACACACACACACACACACACACACACACACACACACACACACACTCTTCCTACCCAGCTTTACTCAGGGATGTGTGCATACTCCACCCATGTTCCCAAAAACACATTTGCTCAGAGAAAGGCCAAATCACTTTGATTATTGGTAGCTGGCCTTGCCCTCAGACAGGATAGTACCAATAGATATCATCTACTGGAGAAAATAACATGTGCACATGTAGGACTATATAAAACATATACAAAGTTAATATAAGATAATGGGGAAAATGCTGGCAGCTGTGGAGGAGGAGGATCAGGGAAGGCTTCCTGTAGGAGGTGGCTCTTAAACTGAGCTTTGAGGGAAATTAGATATCTTAAGAGGAGGGAATAAAAGTAGCTAGAACTTATGTAGTGCTTTAAGGTTTGCAAAGCACTTCACAAATAATATTATCTTGTCTTTTTCATCCTCACCACAACCCAGAATGGTAAGTACTGTTATTATACCCATTTTACGGTTAAGGAAATTGAGGCAGATGGGGGTTAAGTTACCTCTCCAGTATCACTGAGTGAGGCCAGGTTTGAGCTCAAGTCTCTTGACTCCAGGTTATACCCTCTATCCTCTGGGTCACCCAGTTGCCTCATTCCAGGTTGGACCCACCTGGATACCACCATCTTTCCAACTCAAGTTTAAAACCTCCATGTCATCCTCAAACCTTACCTTTCCTCACTCACCAATTTATTGCTGAGCCTTACAGACTATACCTCCCTAACAGCTCTCTCATCTGTCCCTGTCCCCACTCACACAGCTACCACCCTAGCTCAGGCCCTCATCAACTATTGCCTGGACCACTCTTTCAATAGTCTCCTAATTGGCCTCTCTGTCTCAAGAGCAGAAAAATGGACTGTCACATCTCCCCTCCAGGCATTTTCCCTGACTGTTCCTGATGCCTGGAATGCTCCGACTCCTCATCCCCACCTACTGACTTTCCTGGCTTCCTTTAAGACCCAACTAAAATCCCATCTTCTACAGGAAGCCTTCCCCAACTTCTCTTAATTCTAGTGTTTTCCTTCTCTTAATAATTTCCTGTTCATCCTGTGTGTAATTTGTACATATGTGTTTGCTTGTTGTCGTCCCCCCCACCAGTTACATTGAAAGCTCCTTGGGGGCAGGGACTGTCTTTTGCCTCTTTTTGAACCCATAGCATTTAGCCAGTGTCTACCACACAATGGGTGTTAAATAACGATTGGTTGATTTATCAATTGATTGATTGATTGATGTGTGAAGAACAGCAAGAAGGCTGGTTTGTTTCTCTTGTAGAATGCATGAACTCATACTAAACCAGAAGGCAGGTTGGAGCCAGCTTGTGAATGGCTTCAAATATCAGACCAAGGAGTCTGGGTTGATCCTAGAGGCAATAGAGGGTCAAGGATTAATTAAATCAAATGGAATTTCTTGAGCAGGGGAGTGACATGATCAGAACTATGTTGTAGGATTATTACTTTGGGAGTAAATTAGGAGTACTCTCTCCAGAAACGTGGATAAGGGCTCTCTATACAAGTTCTAAGAATTATCTGTTTTTCCTAACCATTTCAGTGCCTATATTTGGTGGCAAAAGCTTTTCCAAAAGAGTAACTATGTGGTAACTGAGCCTTTGTACTAGGATCAGGAAGAGGAGAAAAACCAGACACAAGACAGATGTGCACCAGGGAGATTTATTAAAAGACATTCTATATGGCCTCATGAGGCCTCTGAAGGCAGTAAGAGGAGGGCTGTAATCCACTACATCTGCATCCAGGGAGAAAAGCTCCAACAATGACTTCCCAGCTTTCTCCTTTCATACAGAAAAAAAATTTCCATATATGACTGTTCTTGGAACAATCTTTCTGATGGATGTGGGGTTGAAGAAAAGAATTCTAGGCATGTGATTATGAGGTAAACAAGATGTTATCTGGCAGTGATGTCCATAGAGAGCTGAGCCTGGCGTCAGGAAGACCTGAGTTCAAATTTGACCTCAGAATGAACCTTAATAAGTCACTTGACTTGTCTGCCTCAGTTGCCTTAATTGCAAAATGGGGGAATTAAAAGTATCTATTTCCCAGGATTGTCATGATAATCAAGCAAAATTATATTTTAAAGCTTTTAGCATAGTACCTGGCCCATTATTTGTTTCCCTTCTGTTTCAAGAGAGACTTTTGAGCACTACAATTAATTAAGGGGAAAGAAAGGCATAGAATTGGAATGTCCCAACCCAATCTACTTGAGGGCTAATAGGATGGGGAAGGGTGAATGATCGTAATTGGTCCCAGGTACTATGGAGTGACTTGGGCCCAGGTAGACACTTAGACACTTATCTACAAAGTAATAATGAGGAGACAGGAGGAGACCTTCTCTGCTGGCTTTAGAGGTAAAAGCAAAAGAGAGCAAGAAGCAATTAGGAATGCAGGAGAATAACCAATTAATATGGGCATGAGTCTTCCCAGGGAGCTATGTGTCTAAATTGCCTGCCAGGAAGATGCCTTAGATTGGACTTTTGAGAAAATTCTCCCCTGCACAGATGGTCATGAGTTCATACAAAGAATAAAGGTCCCAAATTTTATTCACAGTCTGAATTTCAGATTTAACTCTTTATTCTCTTGAATTACTCTCCCACATCTAAAGAATTTTTTAGATAAAGGAAATAAGCGAACATATACCATATATATATATATATATATATATACATATATATATAAAGAGAGTTATATATATATATAATATAGTTTTATATGTAGTTATATGCATATAGATATCAAACATGCTTATGTATATATGTAAATACATATATGTACATGTGTGTAAATATATATTATATATACATATGTGTGTAATGTGTGTATACATGTGTGTGTAGATATAGATATAGATATACATATACATATACATATACATATACATATACATATATATATACATGTCTGGCAGTTATGTGAGGGGCCAGCAGGCACTTGTTTGGGGCTAGAATGGACCCTGACACAGGCAGATTGGAGAGCAAGGCTTTGCTAACTAGAATTCCCTACCAAGATGGAAAACCTTCAAGTAGGGTCTATTCACTCACTTTTTCACAACAGTTAAATTTGGAGATGCTAATTACCAACTCCCTCAAGCCACACTACTAGGGTATGTGTGATCTTGGGTACTCAAGGTCTGAACCTCCAAGTGCCTACCTTTCAAATGAGGGGATTGAATTAGATGGTCTATAAATTTTGTTCCATTGCTGGGATGGGATATAGTGGAATTTTATATAGATAGACAATAGAGCAGAAAGAGAGAGAGATGATGATGATGATGATGATGATGATGATGATGATGATGAATAAATGGATGGACGGATATAGATCAATAGAATAGAGCATTTATTAAGTGCTCACAGGCACTGGCTAAACCTTAAGATCCAATCTCATAGAAGCAGACCATTCACATAATCAAGCTCTCCTCCTCTGTCCCCTTTTCCTTTCTTGGTCCCAGATTTTCTTCAGTCTCTGCATTCCAGGGAGTGGAAAGTTTGCTCCCATTCCAGTGTGGAAATTCCAAGAATAGGAATTGCCAAAGGAGCTGCAGGATCTTAAGAACATCAGAAGACTTAAACAAAGCCTTCACATCTGTGGCAAAGGCTGACTTTACAAGTGAACAATGAAAATGAGCTTTTTTATTTGAAAACAGGAAGCAACAAGGCTTCTGCTGCCACCGGTGAGCTTTGAGGTGCTATGAAACATTCCCCTGAGCCATTCCAAACCTCCAGCCATTCCAACTCAAGGCTGCTGCTCTATTAATGCTAATGCTTTATATTTATTTCAAGCCTTTTCCCTGAAGCTCAGGGTGTTTTACTTCCATCTTATTAATCCATGCAACTTGTCTGTGAGATAGGTAGACAGGTATTATCTATTTATCACTGCATTTTCACTAGAGAGAAGAGTGAGAATTAAAGAGCAGTCAGCAGTTTCGTCTTGTCTTGTTAAGACTAGGTCTCCCTACCTCTCCCACACTGGAAGTACAGGGGCTACTCCTGGGCCAGCCCCATTGCTGATAACCAGGGGTCTTTGGACAGGTCCATTTCCAAACCAAGTCAGTTCTCCCCTCCTTAGGCAATCTGTTGAACCTCTGCACCCAGGTGCTCATTGTACTGATGTTGGAAGTAATACAGACACACAATTGGCTTCACCCACTGCAGCTTGGAACTCCCAAGTGTAAGTCACTTACCAGCCTGAACCCTGCACCCCCTCCGCAACAAAGGGTAACAGGAATGAGCCACTACCCCCAACTCCAGTCGGGAGTTGTACACCTGAGGAAGAGTACTCATAGAAGCAGAAATTAAAAGAATGTTAGGACGATTCTAGTCCAAGCCCTTGTTTTCCAGATGAAGAAACTGAGTTCCTGATAAGTTAAGGGACTTAACCCAATATCACATAACTAGGAAAGGTCAGGGCTATGACTAGAAACCAGTTACCCTCAGCCCTAGCACTTGCTTCTACAGCACACTGCCATTCCACAAGAGCCCTTGTGACAGAAGACTTAGAGTGTGGGGATTTAAATTGTCCAACCTACAATAAAAGAGACTGAGGCAGAGCCCTGAGCCAATGGCACTTTATTAAAGGGTATATGGTCCCCTCTAAAGACTTAATGGAAGTCAGAAAAGCCCAGAGATGAAGAGGGAGAACATTCCAGGCATGGTGGGTGGGAATGAAAATCAAGAAAAACACCTGGAGTTGGCAGATAGCCTTTGTTAGAAAGCTGGCTACAGTAGGCTTAGAAACACTTGGCCTTCCACTTCCATGATGGAGGGCAAATTCAAGAGCTTTCTGGCTCTAGTCCTTGACTCACACCCCTTCCCAAAAAGATATGGAAGGGGAAGTGGAAGACAGCACCTAAGTTCTGCCCTGTTCATTCAAACATCTCCCTGACCCACTTAAATGCAGCTCTACAGAGGGGAAAAAGGTAGGGGGGAGCCAATTTGTGGTGGGAAACCACATCATCCAAGTCTATGGCCTTGTCAATGGTCCACTGAACTCTAGCCAAGACAAGATTTTAGTGAGATAAATTCAATTAACTTCCCTGATAAGCCTTAGATTAATTAGCCAAGTCATGCTGACAAGAACGTATTTGGGCTTGGGGTTTTGTTCCAGTGACATGAGTCCAGAATATCTGCCCAGGCCATTTCATTAGATTCAAATAGTAATCTGTTATTTTTCTGAACACATCCCCTCCCTTATACCACACAGCTTAATGCCTTACAGCAATGTGCCTTGTTCTCTGGTTGTGTTCTGTATGTGGCTGTCTTGTCTCCCCAACTGGACTATAAGTAACTTGAGAATAGGGACCAGAGTTCCTACCTCTTCGTGCCCCTAGCACAGGGCAATGCACACTGCTGTCACTCAGTAAACAAACCTTGCTGACTGGTTTCCTATGCTGGGAAACATAGGAAGCACGCCCTATATGTCTCAAATTCCTGCATTGAGATCCTGCTTATCCTTCAAGGCCTAATTCAAATGTCTCCTTCTCTATGAAATAGTCCTCGATACTGTCAGGGAAGAAATTCTCTCTCCTTGCTCAGAATTCTCATGACACCCTTTTCAAATATCTCTCAAGTGCATACATTATTCTGTTTTGTATTATAGTTGTAACCTATTTATCTTATTTCCCTTACTAAACTATCCTTGAGAACAGGCACCACATGTTAATTATCTCAGCAGCTAAATATAACCTGGCAAAATGCTCCACGTGTAATAGGGATCCAATAATTATTTGGCAAATAATTAAGTGGATAATTGAATTAATTAATTCTTGCCTTTTTCTAACTTAATCCATGCTATCAGTCAATGTAACGATACTGGGATTTGAAGATCTTCCATGCCCCTTGAGCTTGCTGACGTAGCAGGAAGGGGTGGAGCAAGAGAACGCCAGAACCAAGCTAGTCTCCATGCGGTGCTGACTGGAAGCGGCAGTGGCTGTGGTTGCAAACTCCTTTTGCTTTGAGCAGGGCAGAATCTCTGCTAAGGACTCCTGCTGAGGACTACCTGGGGCAGGACTGCCAGGGGCTGGAGCTGCTGGGACCAAGCTGCCTGGACTCTGAGCAGTTGCGTGCATGAGGAGAGGAGGATCTTTGCCTGAGGTAGCCTGTCCTGTTTGAAGGCTTGAGGATGTGGGTGTTTACTACTTTGACCACATGTGCCAACTTCATCACTACTGGGTTGGCTTTGACTTTCTGGTTTTGGGACTCAGTTTTCTGGTATTTAAATGAATGGACTATCTATATTTCTTATGTAGAGAGCCTGTTCCATTTTGTGATTAATAACTATATCAGCATATTTATAGTTACTGTAGGCATTGTGAATACTGCATTGCTGATACAGTCAATCACCCAATAAGCATTTCTTAAGAGCTTTCTTTGTTCCAGGCGCTGTGCCCTTGCACAGTGGGATAAAAGTACAAGGAAAGAAATAAATCCCTACTCACAAGGAGATTACATTCTAACGGGGAAGACATACACACACACACACACACACAGAGTATCATAAATATAAGATGAGCAAATACAATAAAAACCACAATAAATACAGTATGTGGCACTGTCTCGAATTCCCAACACTTATAGTAACCACTAAGCAGACTGCTGCTTCATGTTTTGTTGTGTCCAATTCAGACATACCAAGACATGTTTTGCATCTATTAGAGAAGCACTTGGCTCTGTTTAGTACACAGTTAACATAATTGTAAGAAAGGGGAAAAAATTACTTATAACCACTTTTATTTTTTGATGCACGAAGAGTTTTCTCCCCACAGACAACAAAGCTGTTGTTTTGAAAGGAAAGAAGGAAGGAAGGAAGGAAGGAAAGAAAGAAAGAAAGAAAGAAAGAAAGAAAGAAAGAAAGAAAGA
>CM053584.1:50349362-50360131 GCA_028627135.1 Pseudochirops cupreus | reverse complement strand
GAAAGAAAGAAAGAAAGAAAGAAAGAAAGAAAGAAAGAAAGAAAGACAGACAAAGGAAGGAAGGAGGGAGGGAAGAAGGTAGGAAAGAAGAAAGGAAAGAAGGAGGAAAGAAAGAAAGCAAAGAAGGAAGGAAGGGAAAGAAAGAGAAAGGAAGGGAGAGAAAGGAAGGAAGGGGAAGGAAGGAAGGAAGGAATTTTGACTAAAGAAAGAATTTTACCTCATTTAAATTCAAGAAAATGAATCCCTTGTCTTCTAGAGGTGGCAGGGGTGATTTGCTATGAAAAAAACATGTACACTGAGAAAAATGACAAATTGAGGTTGAAATTGGTGATCACACTGTATCTATTCCCCAAGGTAACAAGGATAAAAGATAAGAGCAGGAGCAAGGAGCTTGCTATGGGATCAGTAAACAAAGGGCTTCCCAAACAACATCATCGTTGCAAATGCAAGGTGCAGAAGGATGGCTCCTGCTCCACTTCCCTCTCTCCTCTGGATAGATTTGATGGGGCTCTTCTTCATAAATAGGATCCTGGATTTCTATCTAGAGGGCTCTGAGGAGCTCAGCTATTCTACCACTCTCACTCCCCTACCACCCTCACTTTGTGAATAAGGAACCTGAAGGGCAAGGGGAACAAGTGACCTTAGATCAGGCAAATAGTAAATGGCAGTGCCAAAAATCTCATTCGTGTTCTGTGACTCCAAATCAAGCATAATTTCAATGGCATCAGACCAAATCCCACATAAGTAAATCCTAGCATTTCGAGAACCAAGTCCCAAAATGAATAAATCTTGACTTCCTCTTAATTTCACCCAGGACAGTATTGTAAACATCATCATCATCATAAACAATGACCACAATGCATATTTGTTGAGCCCTTCCTAAATGGAAGGCATTAGACATATGCAAATGGAAGTATCATTCCCACCATCAACCAAGGCAGCAACATTTAGGTGCCTACTGTGTGTAAGGCTCTGTGCTGGTACTGGGGATACAAAGAAAGATAAAAAAAATTGGTTCTGCTCTCAAGAAGCTTACATTCTAATGGAGGAGACAAGATGGAAATAACTATCCATAAACAAGTTATACAGGAGAAATTGGAGGTAATTTCAGAGGGAAAGCACTAAGATTAAGGAGGCTTGCAGACTAAGACTAAATCACCAAGGTCTTTTTTTTTTTTAAATTAATGTGCCTGCTATATACCAGGCAGTGGGGATTAAAAAAAAAAAACCTGGTGTG
Organism: Pseudochirops cupreus; assembly: GCA_028627135.1. Taxonomy (NCBI): domain Eukaryota; kingdom Metazoa; phylum Chordata; class Mammalia; order Diprotodontia; family Pseudocheiridae; genus Pseudochirops; species Pseudochirops cupreus. The sequence goes on along the minus strand of CM053584.1, from coordinate 50,358,894 downwards.
GCTTCCTTGTGGGGAGGAGGAATAGGAGGGAAGAGGGAAGGGAACAAGTATTTATTATGTGCCTTCTATGTTCCAGGCACTTTGCTAATCACATAGATCATTCTGAGCCATGGAACTTGAGGGAATTGATTAGATAGGATAGAGCCAAGGTGAAGTTGAAAGAACCATTCAGCCAGTCCCACTAAAAGTTTCATGATTCCATGTTTCAAGTATCAGTCTTCCAAGAGAAACCAATAGAAGTCATGGGCTACTGTTTCATGTTTTAGGTCTTTGTCAATACACATCCTTAAAGCCTGTGTTTTAAGCATCTCCTGTTGGGAGGAGATCTATAACTGTTCTATGTCTGATCTACCTAGTACATTGAATATTTTTCTAATCTCTTTTGGGGAGACCCTAGACATGAGCCAGATTTATTTCAATGATTTTCCCATGGGCTGTAGGGTGGGGACATAAAGAACTACTAAAAAGAGGCCAGACTCCCCAAGACTGAACCCACTGTACTACAAGTATTCCCATTTTTCAGATGAGGAAATTACATCTGAGACAGACAAGTAACATTCAGGGTTAGAGAATTTGTAGCTATCTGAGGCTGGATTGATATCCAAGCCTAAGTTCAGCATGCTTTATCCCTGACACCATAACTACCTCTCTTATGTAGAAAAAAAAAATTCCCAACCCTCTCTACTCTTGTACTTAAGTCTCTTAGGATCATTGCTCCCTGAATTATGTCCGCCACCAAACGCCCATCTTGGGTTATGTCTATTTGGTATTAACTTGCTTTGGGGGCTGGTGTAGTCCATATTTAACCCACCTTCCTTTGAGAAAAGAACATTTAAATCAAGCAGTGCATGTGCCCCCAACACATGGATTGGATAAGGTTGCCAAGGCAACACCAGCTGCTTCTGACATCACAGAGAAAAGATGTTACCTCCCCAGGAAATCAATCTCCATTTAGCCTCTGTATTTGCCTCAAGTTCCTGTATCTTTCCTTTGTCAACTTTTCTGGAGTCTGTGGGGATGCGTTAGACCTCTCAGAGCTTAGGGAAGAAGTTCCTTTGTTTGTGGAGCTGTCTGTCTCCCAACTTCTTTTTTCTATTATACTTTTTGACAAAAGATGTTTCTGAAAGAAACAAGGCCCTCAGCCCAACAGAACTGCCATGCCTACTCCCAAATGTGGCCACCCCTTTTAGCAGTTAACATTATTCATCTTCTCCACAGTGATATCTGGTCCGGAGCCCAACAAGAGAAGGACATAAAAAAATTTTGGAGTATTCAGAAGGGACCCACAAACCTATGTAAAAAAGTGACAGGGGTAGAGAGTAAATTCTGGGCCTCAGTTTCTTATCTGTAAAAAAAGGAAAACTGAACTGGATGAGTTCTGAGGTTCATCCCAGTGTTAATATTGTGAGTCTATGAAATTATTAAGCTTAGTGAAGAGTTAAAGGTAAGAAAAACTTTATTTAGTCTTCCAGTATAGGAGGGTTTTCCATAGGATTTAAAGCAGGGAAAAGGAATAGGAATTATCTACAGATAACTCTATTTGTGGCTCTGTAATTTGGGGAGAGAGGAAGATGAGAGGGTAAGGGAAAACCTAGGCATCACTTGGTACCCCAGAAACGAAAGAGCAAAGGGATAGTCTGGTGAATTTCAAAGCAGAGGATTCCTAATTTGTCTCTTTATTAGACATAAGACCCTGGACAAAACACTTTCATTCTCTATCTGTAAAATGAGGGGTTTGGGCTGTAGAGCCTCTGAGATTCCTTCCAATTCAAGGTCTATGATCCTCCTGTAGTCAATCAACCAGCGTTAAGTGTCTACAGTGTGCTAAGTGCTGGATATATTGAATGTCTAAGGCCATTATCAACTATCTTGTGATTCTAACTAAAGTTGACAAAATGAAAAACCAAATCTGCTTGAATAATAGCTGCCTTTATGTAGTCTTTCAATGTTTAGAAAGCCTCCTACAAATATTATTCAATTTTATTTTCACAACAACCTTAGGAGGTAGGTGCTGGTCTTATCACCTTTCTACAGATAAGGAAACTGAGGAAGACAAAGGTTATGTGATTTGTATCACACAGCTGGTAAGTGTCTGAGGTCACATCTGAACTCAGATCATCCTGACCCCAGACCAAGTGCTCTGGATTACAGCCTCTACCAGCATCAAACACCAACATAAACAGTTGCCATTGAAACCAAGTGCGGCATGCTAATGGCTCATTTTGCTACTCTACCCACAAAAGATTTTAAATTGGAAAAATAGAACTTCTGGAAATAGAAGATGGTATAGTGATTAGAGCCCCAGACTTGGAATCAGGAGGACCTAAATTCAAATCCTTCCTTAGATGCTTCCTAACTATGAGCCCTGGGAAAGTCACTTACTCTCTTAGCCTCAACTACCTCATCTGTAAAATGCAGATAATAAAACCCCCATTGGGTTATTGAAAGGATCAACTGAGCTAATGTATTAGAGGTGCTCTGTAACCCTAAAGGACTATATAAATATCCATGATAGCTGTTCAAACTCATGGGAGGACTCTCAGAATTAGGCTGTTTGGTGCATACTTCAGAGGATTTCACACATTCTAGCACAGACTGTGATATTTGGGCCCCAACCTGTGATGTTTTGCTGCACTAAGTTGATGAAATCATTAACCCTGCCCTTCCAGTCAGGAGCAGTCAAAGGCAGTTGTCTTCTGGTGACAAGGCCATATTGATGTGAAAGTTGGTTCCAAATCACTTTGTCCTCAGGCAGAAGATGTTGTCAAATGATTTATTGAAAGCCCAGGCAGAGCAGAGACTGCCTCCTTATCAGAAAGAAATGTTGTCATTCCAATGAAAGCACAATCAGGTTAGTTTCACATGGTTTGTTTTAATAAATCTGTGCTATTCAAGGATTCCAATTTGGTTACATTAGCCATTCCAAAGGTGCTTTTCATGTTGTTCCCAATATTCTGAAACAAACTAAAGTTAGATTGAACAGATTGCAATTTCCAGGAACTCACAAAAAGTACATTACTTTGAATTTGAATTATATTAACTATTTATTACCTACTTTGTTCCCAATGATTCGGTGTGATAAACTCTCATCTTCCAAGGCAGTTAACAATCCAGCTTTTATGGACTTATAAATAGTTTCTTTCTGCCTTGCCCTGAGATCTAGACATTAGCAGACGTCTGCCCTCTTGAACCCCAAACAAAGAGTAGAAGGAATATTTTCTCCTCCTCCTACAAGAACGCTAAATCTGAAGTCTTAAGAAATTGGTTTCAAATCCTAACTGGACTGACTATGTGAGCTTGAACAAGTGTAATGTCTAGGAGGCACAGAGGATATAGCACCAGCCTAAAGACAGGGAGAACTGAGTTCAGATCTGGCCTCAGACATATACTAACTGTGTGACCCTGAGAAAGTCATTTTAGCCTCTGTTTGCCTCTGTCAAATGAGGATAGTACCCGCCTCCCCTTGTTGTGAGAATCACATGAGATAATGTTTGTAAAAAGTACTTAGGACAATCCCTGGCTCGTAGTAGGTCCTATATAAATGTTTATTCTCTTGCTGACTACTCCTCAGTCTTTTATTTACTTGCTACATCTATAGCTCTCTTTGTGATCCTCTCAGCTCCCATTTCTTCAATTCCATCTAGCAAGCATTTATTGAGCACCTACTGTGTGTAAGAAATTGTGATAGGTGCTTGAAATACAAAGACAAACATTTTTTAGAAGACCTCAGACTTAAGGAATTTCTAATCTCCTCCATCTCTGTTTATGACTTCCAGTTTCTATGTATCCAGCCTTAATCTCGCTCCTGAACTACAGTTCCAAATTGTCTTCTCCCTGCTGCACATCTCAGTTTAGATGTTCCACAGATGTCTCAAACTCAACATGTCCAAAGCAAAAGTGACCATATAGAAACCCCATATCTATCAAATCCTAGTTATCTCATTACCAACTTCTATAATCTTGGGAAAGTCACCCCTTCTCTGGGTCTCAATTTTTCCCAATCTGTAGAATGCAGTGGTTGAACTAAATGATCTATAAATTCTCTTCCTTCTCTAAATCTATGGTCTGCCCATTGGGTATCCAAATTAATCTGGCAACAATAGGGTGAATCCCATCCCCCGCAAAGCAGAAAAGCCTCCAGATTGCCCAAGAAGGAGTAAACCAGACCAGACTGGGAGCATTGCTGATCAAAGCTCTTGTGCCAGTCAATGGTGGGATCCAGTCTGTGAATAGCCACTCTACTTCCAGCCTAGATAAGATAGAGAAAATTAATTTTTTAATCATATAATAATCTTTAAAAAGATACTCAAATAACAGAACACATTGTTTGCTCTACAAATATTGTCTCATTTGATCTTTACAGCATCCCTGTGAGGTAGGTCTCGTTATTATCCCCATCTTACAGTTTAGGAAACTGAGGCAGATCAATGTTGAGTAACTTGCCCAGTGTCATATAGCTGGTTAAACATTTGAGGCTGGATTTGAACTCAGGTCTTTCTGACTCTAAGCCACAACTTTCTAGATGCCTCAAGAAGATATATCCAGAAATAAACATTATAAAAACAAAACATGTCTATTTTAAAAAGCAGAGCTAGTAGACTGGATTAAATTTGTGTATTTCTCTTTTTTGGCTCAGTCAACTTCTTTCTTCCACAGAACAATTCTGAAAATGAAACTTCATTAATGAAAGAAACAGTGAGAACTATTTTTTTTCAAGCTTCCAGGGCAAAGGACATGACCCACAGCAATTATAGCTAAAATGTATTTATCTTTTTTCCTATTATATTTTCCTTCCATGGAGGAAGAGGACGAGGAGGAGGATGAGGAGAAAGAAGAAAAAGAAGACGAAGAAGAAGAGGAGGAGGAGGGGGAAGAAGAAGAAGAGGAGGAGGAAGAAGAAGAAGAGGACGAAGAAGAAGAAGAAAGAGGAGGAGGAGGAGGAGGAAGAAAAGAAGTTCAAAAGTCACACAAAAATGTTAAGTAGAAGAGCTGTGTGCCAAGCACTTTGCTTAGCCCTAGGAACACAAAAAAATACAATCAAATAAAAGAAAATCTAGGGGGGAGAGGGAAGGGGAGGGGAGAGAAAAGACTGGTGCTGCTGCTGAAGGGGATGGGGGAGAAGGAGCTCCTGGGTCCTTTACCTTGCTTTACCCTAGTACACCTATACTGCAGAAGCAATGGCAGCTTTCTGTGACAGTTTCCAGTCTTGTTGGAACCTGGGTTTCTTCTCTGCCCTGGAACCCATAGAGTATCTGTAGGATGCCCCATACTTTGCATTATGCCAGTACTTTTTGAGTTCCCATTGCTATTTGCGATAGTAACATTCCTGGTATCATTTTTGCAGCCATTGAGCTCAGGAAGGATAAAGGCCTGCCTGTTATTTGCCTGTTCACTGATCCCTGACACACCAAATTTTCACTCCCCAGCCCTCTGTTACATCACTATTGATCCTATCCCTACTTCGCTCCTCTTATTTCATACTACCAATTGATCTGTGTCAGAGGGAGATGAGCCAAGATACATTTGTTTCTCACTACCCTCTTGAAGAAAGAAAACAAGATCTTCTCCAAAGAGAAGAAATGATTCCTTCTTCACTCCCATGCATATCCTACATATGAAGACATATGTAATGAAAAATAGAGGGGTGTGTGTGCGTGTGTGTGTGTGTGTATGTGTGCACATATCCTTACTTAGGAGAGAAAATTAATTGAAACCAGGACATTTCTTATGTCAGTTCAATTGTCATTTTGGTGTCAACTTGGTTTTAATGATTTTGCATCATTAAAATATCCATCTGTACCTTTTTTTTCAAACTACTCATATATTTGAGTGATTAAGAATTAAAATCTAGGGGGCAGCTTGGTGGCACAGTGAATAGAGCACTGGCCCTGGAGTCAGGAGGACCTGAGTGCAAATCTGGCCTCAGACACTTAACACTTACTAGCCATGTGACCTTGTGCAAATCACTTAACCCTAATTACCCCTCCAAAAAAAAAAAGCAAAAAAAAAAGAAGAATTAAAATCCAGCTACTTATTATTAAGATAAGAGCTAGTAAAACAATAAGAAAGTCATTCTACTGATACGACGTAGATAAATAGATGAGAGATAGAGATAGCCACATAGATGGAAAATGAGAGAGAGATACATAATTGGGTAGATAGATACACAGAGAGAAAGATACATTAATACACAGGTGGATAGATATAGATGTAGATGCATACATAGATAACAGAAAGACATACATATAGACAGATACAGAGAGAAAGATACATTGATGGATAAGGAGATACAGAGAAAGACGTACATCAATACACAAAAAAACAGATGAGGGGAAAGAGACAGGGAGAGAGAAAGAGGGGGAGAGAGAGTGGGAGAAAATACACTGGGGACATCTATTCTCCAAGCTAAACTATGGGCAGGTAGGTGGCACAGTGGATAGAGTGATGGGCCTAAAATCAGGAAGATTCATCTTCCTGAGTCCAAATCTGGCCTCAGACACTTATTAGCTGAGTGATCCTGGGCAAGTCATTTAACCCTTTTTGCCTCAGTTTCCTCATCTGTAAAATGAGAAGGAAATGGCAAACCCCTCCAGTATCTTTTCCAATAAAACCCCAGAGAGGATCATGAAGAGTCAGACACAACTGGAAGACACCTGAAGAAGTTCTTTTTAGTCAGTGGCTGTAATCACAATTTTCAGTCCTTGGGCAAATCACTATTCTCTTCTTAGGCCTCAGTTTCTTCAACGTGGTATAATTAAAGAGATTTGACTTTGAAGGCAGAAAACATGAAGTCAAGCCTTAACTCTGACAGTGACTGACTGTGTAACTGTAATGGCAAACAAAGAAGTACTTGGTGCCTTGTTTCAGCTATTTAATTGTTTAGCACCCTGTTTCAGTTGAAGTTTCTTTTAAGCCTTGCCTGTGATTATATCAAGTCTTTGTTAAGAAACAGAACTTGTGAATCCAAGAACTTGTGAACCCCTGTTGGAAAGAGCTGATGACCATATATGAGGAGAAGCGTAAGCTTGGAGATACCAGAACTGAGCAAAACTGAGAAGAGAATTCTTGTGGTGGTACAGTGGAGAAGGAGAAAACTTGTGCTTTGTCTTCCCAGAAACAGAAACTGTGAAAGACTTGAGATGAACTGGACACTGTGAGCTTCAATATGGAATGGGAACTGGACAAGGAGCTGAGAGCTGCCTGCCTTTGAATCCAGGTGACAGTTGGATAGATTCAGGCAGGAGCTGGGACCGTGGAAGAGGAACCATGGAATCTGAGAGCCAGCCTTGAGTCAAGATGAAAAGACCTCTTCTTGCGTACCTCATGCTGACTAAGAAGATTATGATTTATTGTGACCTAGGGGTGGAGAACTTTGACCTTTGTACTTTGTGTCCCTTAAGGAGGCTTGCTCCTCAAGGATGATTGAGTTAAGTTCTTACTAAATGATATCTTTTGCTTAAACTATGTGGCCACCGTAGTGATAATTTGTTATGTTACAATATTGTGAACGCTGTACTTTGGTTTCTGTGAATGTTTTGCTTTGATTTACTGCTGAATAAATAGAGAGTTCACTATACTATGTAATCAGAATCTTAGAGCTATCCACAACAGCAGTCCTCTCAAAAGCTGCTCGTGCTTGGCTTTACAGTAACCAAAGGTAAGTCATTTAACCCCTCTGAACCTTAGCTTCCCCATCTGCCAACCAATGACAACATATAGAAGACTAGATGGTATAGTTGAAAGAATACATAATCTGGAGTCAGAAAGTCTGAGTGGAATTCACAATTCTGACCTTTCCTACCTAGCTGACTTTGGGCAAGTCACTTAGCCCTTGTAGACCTCAGTTTCCTCATCTATAAAATAGGATTATACTATATGACACTAAAGTCTTTTCAGCTCCAAATCCTATGATTGTTTTTTTCTTTCAAATTTTCCTTTCTATTATTATGAATTTGACAAACATCAATAAAAATGAACATCTTCCTTAACACTGAATATATGAAAACATGAATTTCCCATATGTATAGTATGTTTCAAGTTTAACAAGGATGTTCTGACATTTCCCTGCTTGTCTGTTATCCCCTTTGCATGTCCTCTGCTCATTCTTATGTATTTTAATGTAAATCCCATGATTTTATGATCTATGAGATCCTTTCCATTGCTAACTTTCTATGGTATAATAGTTCAGTATCTGTCATACTTTGAGAATATGTTTCTTAATCTTTTATGTGAGATAGAATGTATATGTAGCAAATCTATGGGTCCAGATGTCTCATTTGGGGGCTCTCTGGTTTGACCCAATCGTCCCACTTGCATTCATACTAGCCTGGGGGGAAGGAGGTCTCAGAAGGGGTGCCATGGTTGCAACTAAACACTGGGTTCTAGCAAAAATCTCATGAAAGAATTAATCTCCTATTACTGTACACTGTGGCTCTTGAGTCCCATCAACATGCTTCCATTTAACAAACTAGCCAAAATTATTTGAATTAACTTTTAAACAGAAACATTTCATAATGGTGATGATAGCCAACATTTATATAGCACCTACTATATAAGCTCCTTGCAAATATCATCTCATTTGATTCTCACAATAACACTGGAAGGTAGGTGCTATCACTATACCCATTCTACAGTTGGGGAAACTGAGGCAAACAGAGGTTAAATAACTTGTCCAAGGTCACATAGCTAGTAAATGTGTGAGATTGAATTTGAACTAAGGTCTTCATGTCTGCAAAGCCAATATTATAGCCATTGTGCCACCCAACTGCCTTACTAACCAAAAAGTACAAGACAGAGGTAGGTCACCCAGCATTTATATATCTACTTTAGAAAAACTCGGATATTCTTACCAGATGAAACAATGATCGAGAAATCCAAAGACAAACTACAGCAAGTTACTTCTTCTACCCAACATCAGAAAAAAATGTGTGCATGCACACACACACGCGCGCACACGCACACGCACACACACGCGCACGTCAACATTCCCCACCAGCAAAGCCCATGCCAGCATCAATACCTCCCAGCAGGAACAGAAATGGTAAGGGACACAGTTAAACTGAAATATTTTTTGTCTAGAAGCAGAAAGAATGGAGGGCTGCTCTGAGAACTCCCCAGGGTAGGGACCTTAAAAAAAACAAGGAAAAGCAGCAGGCAGTGACCAGAATGGTAATGACAAGCACAATGTCATGGTGCTGATACGGGAGATAGCTGAAGCCTTTGGTTCCAAGGTCCTGAAAACTCTATCCTGAGACAATGGAAAGGACCCTAAAGATCCAACACTAAAAGGTCCAGGAAGTCTGAACCCCAGGAGGCAGAAGTCAGCACAAAAATCCAGGGACTCAGGATAAGACCAAAGAGTACCAACCATTCTACTCAAAGATGCAGCAAAGGGAGAACCTGGTCCTGGCACAAATCCTCCATTCAGGAACTAAAGCTGAAATGATGAGCAAATCAAAGAAAATGCTATCCAGTACCAAAAATTATTACAAATTTAATTCCATAACAACATTAAACATATTCAAACAGAAAA
>CM053584.1:50284687-50342619 GCA_028627135.1 Pseudochirops cupreus | reverse complement strand
AAAAAAAAAAAAGAAAATACAATCACCCAAGAGTGGAAGTAACTTCACAAAGAAGCTTGCACCAGAGAAGTATTCTGGCTATGAATTCAAGAAAGGACTTCCAAGTGATGAAATGGTAGTAGTTGTATTATCCTTTCACCACATGGGTAATCCTATATATATACTTACTATTATGCTCCAAGTTTTAGCCTTGTGGATCTGTGTATTTGTGACAGAATGGTCCCAGGCTCTTTTTTTTTTCTTTTTTTGGTGGAGGGAAATGTTTTGTACTAACTGTTCTTTCTACATCACCAGCAAACATGTATTTGCTAAAAGCAATTTGAGTCAACTAGCTGATTGTTAATAGAGAGCATACCAGTGGGGGCTTGTGAGTAACAGTACTAAAAACTCAGCTCCTCTTCTAAGATTAGGACTTTGACTCGAAGTAATAGCCACAGTGTGGGGTTCACAACATAACAGTGAAAGTGCAATTTAGGAAAGTGACCACAGAAGAGATGTTAAACTAATGTAACCACATTGCTTCTGTCTCTAAAGGAAAGCCTCTACTACCAAATCTTAGCCGTAGTCAAGAGGGGTTTCTTTATTTTCTTTCTTTTTTATCATCAGCACAGTATCAGAGCAAGGATGGGGCTACCTCAGTTGCCTCAGGTAACCAACATGGGAAGAAAGGTGTGCTTCCTCTTTTGGAAGGGGAGAGTCTTCTCTATGGAGGTGTGAGACTTCCTTCTCAAGGTAACTATGGACCCCCCCACCCCCCCCCCACACACACAATCACTTCATCCTCCTGTGCCAACTCCATGTTCTTTCACAACACAGCAACCCCAGCCTACTACCACCAGGGTCTTGTTACTGGTTCTCCCAAAGCCTGCTTCCCCTACCCCCAGATCCATTTGGAGGCATAGGCAATATTCTTGGGGAGTGGGGGAAGGGGAGAGTGTAGAGAAAGACAGGCTGTCCCTTTCCTTCATGCCACTACAGCTGCAGCCAAATCATCCTACGTACCACTTTGCCACCTAAATGAATTTGCCCCAAGTACAAGCACTCTGCTCCAGTCCAACCATGGCTAGTTCACTTTTAATCTCTAGCTGAAGCCTAGACAAGCCCTCTTTCTCTTGATTCAATCAATAAAGATCAAGTTTTAAAAAATCTTTCCTACATAATTTTTTTTAAAAACCAGACAAGAAAGTCTATTGAGCTCACAAAAATATCTCCCCTAAAGTCCCTTTACACAAACCATTCTTTTGCCTTCTTTCCTTTTAAACAAGCATCACATATCATTCCTCAAAGGCTGGATCAATTCAGCACAGACTCAGAAGATGGTGCACTGAAGGAAAAGTGGCTCACACATACATATATACACATGTATACTCACATATATATTCATTGTCACTTTCAAAAACTCAAGGTGAACAGTAAGAAAAAATGTCACATGGCGCATTGCTATACTACAGCGTCAGAGCAAGTTAATGATAGACCATTTCATCTTGCAATTTAGATAAATCTGTGCTTATATTTTGCTATCTGTTGCTCTTTGAAATGGAGAGAAACAACCTGGTATTCTGCCCATTCTTAACAAAAGGCACAAGATTAATTTTCGTATTCAGTGGACCTGCCCAGCCATCATGGTCAAATATTAATCCTGGTAAACAGATTGTTCCCGTCTATAATTTCTCCGTGTGCGTGTGTGTGTGTGTGTGTGTGTGTGTGTGTGTGTGTATGTGTTTCCCCCTTGTACTGCACATTCCCAAGTGGGAAGGGCACAGATTCAGTGTCAGAAGTGATGATAGATGAACAATATATAAATATGCCCTTATTTAAACTGGGAATTCTCAAAAATGACAAAGAATAAAGACATCACCGATTACTTTCTTTCATTGCATCAGCTCCTTCAAACTTAGAGCTAAAATGGACTTGAAACAGTCTACAGATCTTTAAAAAGTTAATTCTCTGCCTTCTTACCCCAAAGCATTCTATTCTTGGAAGTCAGGCACAAAACAGATGGTGGGTAAAGTAGAAAGATGGTGTTTGTCCATAAGAAAGTTGTAAGTGGGAACTTCATTCCTGACCAAGGACTTGGCATCAAAGACACCACAGAGATGACCCGTGGTTTATTGTAAAAGTAAATATCAAACAAGTCTCACCCTCTATAAACATTTAAAACAGTAAAATTATGCTGCAAAGCCACACAGAAGGAACAGGACTTAGAAATCACTTTACCCTACCACTCCCCATTTTATAAATAAGAAAAATAAGAAATGAAATTACTTTCCCAAAGCTACTATAGTTACTATAGCAGCAAATCTGAACCAGAACCCAGGCTTCCCTATTCCTCAGTCCAATGACTTTTCCACTTGCCACACTCCTTCCCTTGTAAAAAGACTTGTAAAATGAACATATATCCATGATTTCATCACCAAATATTCCTTCCAATGGTGTTCACACCCATCCATACCTTCTCAGCCTACATAAGTCTTGTCTGTGCTATTCCATAAATCCTCTTTAGAAAAAAAAATTTATAGCTAGCATCTAATAATTGCTAACATTTATGTATTGACTACTAGGTTCCAGGCACCATGCTAAGCACTTTTAAAATATTATCTCATTTGATCCTCCCAACCACCCTGAGAGGTAAATGCTATTATTATACCCATTTTCCAGTTGAGGAAACTGAGGCAGGCAGAGGTTAAGTGACTTGCCCAAGGACACATAGCTAATTAAATATTTGAGGTCAGATTTGGACTCAGGTCTCCCTGACCCCAGCTCTATGGTCTATGTACTATGGCATCACCTACCTGCCTGAATTTACGCAATACACTGAGTCTGTCCTTTAAATCTTCAGCTTTGGGTCATGGACCCCACTTTGACAGTATCTGGTGAAGCTTGAGAACTTTTCTCAGAGTACCATTTTTAAATGTACAAAACAAAATAATGCCGGATTACAAAAGGAAACCAATGGTGTTGGAATACAGTCTGGATACAAGAAGACTGCAATCATATGTGATCTAGTGGTAGGTTTTATTTTAATTTTTAGAAGCTGGGAGCTTTAACACTATTTTGAGATATCTTCATCCACTGGAATGTGATACAACAAATATCTGTGGTTGCTATTGATGATAGTCACAGGTCCTGCTAACATTACTGTGGTTTGTTGCCTATGTACATAACAGAAAAACATGCTGAACTTCAACCAGGGATTAGTGAAAACAAAGATGTAATTCTTTTTTTTCACATCCAAGTTCATGGATCTCACATTAAGCACTGCTGCTCTGGAGGGCAGTATGGATAGAGTGCTGAGTCTGTAGTTAGGAAGACCTGAGTTCAAATCCAGTCTCAGATACTAGCCTTGTGACCCTGTGCAAGTCACTTAACCTCCTGTTTACTTCAGTTTCCATAACCGTAAACTGGGGATAATAATAGCACCTACCTCACAGGATTGTTGTGAGGAATAAATGAGATAATATTTGTAAAGAGCTTAGTACAATGCCTGACCCATAGTGAGCGCTTTATAAAGGTTTGTTCCTTTTCTTTCTCTTCTCCCCTGCTCTGTTTCCTTTTTTAGCATTCCAAAGAGACCAGTGTAACATTTGGACTACACACCTGCTATCTTTTGCTCTTAGTTCTTGCTACATTATGATCTCCCTTTCTGATCTGACATTTCCTCTATAATATTTCTCACTTTGCTTCTTACACACAAGTCATTGTGGGCAATATGCTTCAGCCTACAAACAAAGCATCTGCCATGCATCTCTGCACTGCTCTTTGGGGCCCCTGAAATTAGAATTCTCCAAAGAATGGACTGCTCCATTATTCACAACCATGTAACAACCCTTGGTGGGGTAGAACGTGCTTGCGTACTGAGTGCGCTTCTGAGTTGGAAGGAATCTTAGAGCTCATCTAATCCAGAGATCAGCAAACTACAACCAGGTTTCAGGGCCAAATCCAGCCCACAGACTGCTTTTGTATAACCCAAGAGCTAAGAATGGTTTTTACCTTTTTAAATAAGGTTTTATTGTATTTTAAAATGTAAAAACCATTCTTGGCTCTTGGGCTGTACAAAAGCAGGCTGTGGCTGACAGATTTGGTACTCCCACCAAAGTTTGGGAAGAGAGAAAGAAGGCAGATTTTGGCTAATTAAAAAAAAATAAAATTTAATCTAAAAAATATCACCAGAAAATGTCATGCTATTTGACAATTTTCTAAAAATCTAAGTATACTATGTCTATGAAATTCCCTGAAGTGAATTACCAAAATGATGCCCTGAAGTGAATGATCAAAAAAAGGATATAAAGTTGGTCTGTCATGACCATTTCTTAATGAAGCCCTGCTGGATGAGAGAAATCACTGATTCCCTTCCTAAATGCTCAGAAACCATTCCTTTAAATGTTCTGGAATTTTGCCAGGAATAGAAGTGAAACTCACAAGTCATTCAATGTGAAGACTCTAAACTCTTCCCTTTTTTGGAAATCAGGATACTGTGTGCTCATCCTAGTTCTGTGGTATCTTTCCTGTTTGCCATGATTTTTCAAAGAACAGCTGTTAATGAGACTGCCTATTATTCTCCACCAATTATCTTGTTAACCAGTCTACAACCTCCTAAAATCTGTTAAGGGCCAGAGTTCTCTTTTCACCTAGGGGTCTTCGAATAGACTGAACCCAACTAAATAAATAATTACATTCCGGAGAAAGAAATAATCAATAGGAACTTTTAAGTATATATGCTATAAAGAGAAATTTCTAACTCAGTACAAATAAGCCAATCTGTCAAAAATGATTCCTGCATAAGTAAGACTAGACTACTTAACAAATATCCTAAAAATATAAGTCATATAATTATTTCTAAGAGGAAGATGGCAATGAATATCTTTCCCAGTTGAGCCAACGTTGACATGAAGCCATGAAGATTTCGCAACTTTTAGTAGATAGAAAAGGGAAGTCTATTGGTTATCTGCCTAGCAGAAGAGTAGTCCTTATCCTTATGGTTGTTGTTCCTGTTGTTTGTACTTTGTTCACAAAGAGGACCATGACATCAGGAAGGAAATGTCATGACTTGCAAGTGGATTGAATTTAAATGAGGCTGGGCTATGCAGTCACCAGTCTCTTTCTCCTCTAGAAACCATCTGCATTCAAGGATAAGACACAAATCAGGCCTGAGATACAGTAGGAAACCTTGACCTTTTTAAGTTAAGGTCTTTCCAGGTCCCAGTTTGTCAGAGACAAAGACAATTTAGTGATTAAAACTAGGTTTAAAATGAGGCAAAGAATGGCCTTTTAGTTAGTTTTAAAAAAATCAATCTGGGAAGGGAAGACCCTCAGAATTTCTTACCAAAACAGAAGCAATTGCTATTTTCACTCACTCTGAGCCATCAGAATCCAAACAATGACCAAGTGAGGCTTGGGCTGAGACCTATAGTTAGTCAATTAATGAGAGGAGGGCCCTTTGGGTTTAAGACATGGTCCACAAAAAATAAATCTAGCCTGTACACCTCAAGATATCTTGCTAGGTTTCATCAATCTAAATTTACATTCCTTTGGGCAGAGTACCCAAAGGTAAGGGTATAATTCCTTATGTGGACAGAGGGAGAGGAGGGAGAAGAAGAGGGAGAAGAAGGAAGAAAAAGGAAGGAAGGAAGAAAGGAAGGAAAGAAGGAAGGAAGGAAGGAAGGAAGGAAGGAAGGAAGGAAGGAAGGAAAGAAAGGAGAGAGGGAGGGAGAAGTCTGCTTGTTGTTTATCTGCCTACCAGGAGTAAATTAGTCCTTATCCATTGCTATCTTCAAAGAAGGTAAGTAGGTGAATGCTCCCTGCAATGAAGAAACCTTTTAGCTCTACCCTACAATTGACCTGGTAAAGAAGAAAAGCTACCTTGAGCAGAATCAAGCCACTGAATCAAGCCACTGATGTCTTACTTTGCAGAAAACAAAGCAAGGTCAAGGAGAAAGAGCTTTAAATATCCATGTTTTGATCTCTTAGTCACATCCCTTCTTCGCTACTCCTCAGTCGCTTTTTCCTGAGAGTTTAAAGCAATGTTTTACCTGCTACATTCCAGCCACTGCTAAAAATTAAGGTAAGTGAAAGTGCGCACTCAAATACATTACACACACATTTTTTTCAAGGGATAATTCCATTTTTAATCAAAAGGATCCTCCCCTAATAAAAATAATAGAAAACCACCACCCACTCCAATCAAAATGACCCATTGGAGACCCCCTCTTTCCTGAGATCTATTGCTCTGGCTGAAGTCAAACGAGAAAGGAACATGTTGTTCTTCTACCAAAGGCCCAGAAAGCAACTGTTCATCAGTTATTAATTATGATACTGCCACAACTAGATGAATAGATGGCTACTAACAGTTCTTTCAGGATCATCCAATCATTTACCTGGACTCACTAAAACAAGTTTGGTACTCTGTTACCACCTCTTGATTTATTTTGCATTTCACCTCCCTGCTAATCATTTTTATTCTATCCTTCCCAGTCTAAAGATCACAGTCCATGGGAAAGAACAGAAACAAAGAGTTGAGTAGTTCTGTCTTCTTTTCATTTTTCATTATTATTAGCTCATGTCCCACCCACCCCACCCCCTAGCAACTCTTCTGGTTAAATCTGTCAACTCTGATAAACACAGCTTGCTTTTCCATTTGTACACTTAGAGACATTACGTGATTTATGAGCAATGAATAAAAGTAGCACAGAAATAAATTTAGGCTCAACGTAAGGAAAAATTTCCAGATAATTCAGCTTTCCAAAAAAAAAAAAATGGGTGAGCTCAGGAAGTATTAGTTTCCCTTTTATCAAATGTCTTCATTCAGAAATTAGATGAATACTTAATTACGGATGTTTTTAAAGGGGATATTCAGTCAATTGAATTGCCTTTCTTGAAAATCAGTAGATCACAGATTTAAAGCCAGATGGGACCTCAAAATGTCCAACTCCCTCACTTTACAGATGAGGAAATTGAAATGAAGACAATTTAACTGGCACTCCCAAAATTACATGACTAGTAAGCAGTAAACTCAGGATTTAAATGTTTTCTGATTCCAAATTCCCCTCCTTCACTGTCTTTCTCAGACTCTCATGGCAAGTGAGGAACCAGGAGAAGGAATGGTCCCATTCCACCATCCTCATACACTCAGATGTCATCTCTTCAACACAAAGGAAGCCTGATTTTGTGTTAAGAGGATAATGAGCAATGAGATGAGCTTGAATTGAATTTGTCATGTCATCTCTGTTTCCACAAAGAATAGAAAGGTAAATGAAGCCATGATTTGGTGTTGTGTGTGCTCCAGGAAACAGAACATTCTCAAGAGATGAGAGTATGTGAGTGGGAAGAGTATGGAGAGAGAAAAAACAGAGGTAATACTGTAAGACCAAGAGGAAGCTAACCATATGTGGGGCTGACCAGAGAAAAAGGTGTTCATGAAGCATAAGTATCTCTTCAAACTGCAATCTGCAGCTTGGATTTTTCTCAGTGACAAGATATGGTCAAGGCTTGAAATAAATGCAGAGAGCTATACTTCCTCAACACTGAAATATCACATATGGGATCAGACACACAAGACAACAAGTCATTCTGATCACTTAAAGGAACAGTATAAAAATAAACTAACAAGCAAATAAATACACAAATGAATAAATGGATAGATTTTTTAAAATAGGTAAATGAATGAATTCATTAATTCATAAATAATGAGCAAATAAATGGATGGATGGATGGATAAACTCAACTTGTATGGACAGTCCCCAACTTAGCAAGCTGTGTTCCAAAAATTCATTACAAATTGCTCATTTGGTACTTACTAGTCTGGAACTACGGAATTTTCTTTTATTCTCACTTCATATCACCCATCTCTGGTATATTATTACTGAGTTTTCACCTTCTCTTTTCTTTCGTAAATAAACCTTATTATTGAATTTCCACATTCTCCTTTATCTCACAAACAAATCTTAGAATATTGCAACCTTATAGTACAAAGTCAATTACTTCCTAACTATGTGACTCTGCACTTAGTTTCATCTCTCTTGGCTTCAGTTTCTTTATACATACAGTGAGACAGTTGAATAAGATGCTCTTTAAGGTTCCTTCTAGTTCTAAATCCTAAAATGCTACTTCTGTGTAGTGACTGGGTTGGGAAAGGAAGGAGACAAAGTAAGGTGCTAGCTCAAGCCCCAGGATATAGTAACTGTGACAGAAGGGAGACAGATAATCAGTGCTCAGGTATAGCAAATCTCTGAATTGTCCTCTTTGAAGCTAAGATGGCTCAGTGATCCAAGATTGGGGGTCTTCTTAATTAACCGATCACTACTTTGAGTTGGGATTCAGGGACCAATGAAGGTTTAGAAAATCATGAAAAGAGAATGTCATGGTGTCAAAGACAACATTTCCTTGGACGAGTTCCAAGAGGAGCAATTGCTGCCCCAGGATGTTGATGCTGAAGGCCTAAGTTTGGATATTTCATCTAAGTTTGTGTTGCTTGGGAATGCTAGACATCTAGGGAAGAGAGTACTCATTCAGAACACTGAACACACTAGTACATCCATAGCTCAGACTCTTCAAACAGCTTCCTAATTGGTCTCCCTTCCTCCAGTCTCTACCCTCTCTGATCCTCTACCCAGCTGCCAAATTATTCATCCTAAAACACAAATCTGAGTATAATCACCTTCCTCCTACCCCAAAAGCTCTGATAGTTTCTCTTTCTCTGTCTGTCTCTCTGTCTCTCTCTCTGTTTGTCTCTCTGTCTCTCTCGATATATGTGTGTGTGTGTGTGTGTGTGTGTGTGTACACATATCCTCCTCTTGAGATGTAAATAATTCCATAATCTGGTTCTCATTTCTCATTTACCTTTATAATCATATTTCCTATTACTCTCAATACACCCTCCATTCCAGTCAAAGTGCGCAGTACACAACATGCCATTCCCCACCTCCGTGCCTTTGTACCAATATTCTCTCATGCCTGGAATGCAGTGGATCCCTAGCTTCCTTCAAGGCACAATTGAGGTATAACCTCCTGCATGAGGCCCTTCCTCATCCCCTTAGTTATTAAGGTAGAGTGCTGATCATTCTACCTTTTGAAATAAGCTCATATGACTTTGCACATTTTGTGTAATTTCTTACTTATGCACATGTTGCATTTTCATAGTAGAAAATAAGCTCCTTCAAAAGATCAGATAAAATAATATCTGGAAAGCATTTAGCACAGTGCCTGGCACATTGTTGTTGTTGAGTCGTGTCTGACTCTTTGTGATGCTGTGGACCCTAGTATGCCAATACTGCCCATTGAGTTTTCTTGGCAGAGATACTAGAGTGGTTTGCCATTTTCTTCTCCATTGGATTAAGGCAAACAGAAGTTAAGTGACTTGCCTAAGGTCACACAGCTAATAAGTATCTGAGATCAAATTTGAACTCAGGTCTTCCAACTCCAGACCCAGTGCTCCATCTACTGAGCCATCTAGCTGCCTCATTTTGCATAAAGTAGACACTTAATAGCTATTTATTGAATGGAATGAACAGGATGGAATGGGACTGCTTCTTCCTGCCTATATTTGAAGTAAACCATCTCTCTTTCCCCTCCTTTCCTACTTTGTCTTCTTGGAACAGGAGAAAGTGTCAGAAGTTAAGAAAGCAAAGTGTGAATTGGACTTATTGTCTGAAAAGTCGCCCTCTAGAATACAGAAATTTTAAAAATGGAAACACTGGGAAGGAGGGGAAAACTCCAAGTAACGATATAGATGAAGATGTGATTACTCCAAACCATTGGCGTGGCATAGGTACAGCCATACATCAACTTTTATTGGGTTTCTAGTGCCCACTTTCTGCCTACCACCCAGAGCTCTGTGGGTAAGAAAACTATTCTTGTTCACCTTTGGGAGAGAAGAGAAAGGAAAACAGGTTTGTAAGACTCTGGAAAGTGTTAAACTTCTGGGAACAGTTCCTGGCCCAAGGGTAGGTGCTACCAAGGAGAAGTTGTGGGCATCATTTCCAAAGAACCGGACCAAACTAGATTCTTCCTTCCCGCAATTTAAGGTCATTTGACTTCTAACAAAAGCAGCTGTTCAGTGGCCAGTTTTCCCTTGGACTGTCCTACTGTTTCTACAAGTATAACACTCCCTCTCCCAGCCCATTCCCCACCCCTTTCCATTTCATGAATGTTTCCCTGCCTTGCTCGGCTGGCTTTGGAAGCTCTTAGCAGGGGCTCCACACCTGCCCAGCTGTTTTCCACCTTGGTTTAGTGTTAAGATTGTAATGAATAGTGAGACCCTGCACTGTGGATTGTCACATCAATTCTGTTTCCATGGAAAAGTCATCTCCCAGAGGCAGAGAACTGGCTAGGGCCTCTAGAGGGTTTGAGGCTTAGTGCTGATGGCAAATCACCCTGCACCACTCACCCTCTCCTTATACAACATTGTTACAGGTGAAATCAGCTCAAAATTAGCTTTATGGGGCAAAGAAAGCACACAAGAGATACTTGTGGCTCCTGTGGCATGGCTTATTATTATTCTCCTTCCCACTGGCTCTCTGGGGGAAATAATGTAGAGATAACACACTTTTAAGTCTAAACTACAGTGTTAAAATGTTCTCTATCACTTCCTCAAGTCATAGAATCTAAAAGTAAAGTTAAAAAATAAAGTAAAAAATTTAAAAATAAGTAAATAAAAAAGTAAAATAAACAAGTTTTTAAAATAAAGTAAATAAATATGTAAAGCCCTGATTTTTAGGGTTTATTGATTTTCAAAGTATAAATGCTCACACCAAAATTTCAACAACAAGCTTTCTCTTTTTTAGAATTCTTTTTTTTAACATTCATTTTTTTTAAATAAAATTTTGAGTTTCATATTTTGTCCCTCCCTCCCTTCTCTCTTTCCTTTCCTCCTCCCTAAGACAGTAAGCAATTTGACATAGGTTATACATGTACAATAATATTAGTCATGAACAACAGGCTTTCTTGAGCCAGTTCAATCAGCTTCCAGCACACCCCTGCTCCCTCCTCTCTGACTGTTCCTTCTTGGTCTCCTCCACTTGTTCTTCTTCCCTCTCCTTTCCCCAAAGGTAGATGTCCTCAGAAGCTTTATCCTTAGTCCTTTTCTCTCCTTTCTGCTTTTTTGCTTGGAAATCTTCCCTAGTCTTAGAATTTAAAGATAGAAGTAATTTCAACATCATCGAATCCCAACATTTTACAAATGAAGAAAACTGAGTCTTAGGAACATTAAGTAAGGAACAACGTTACACGGGTAGCAAGTGAACTGCCATAGCTTTAGTTTTTACTTCTCTGAAAACTTAAAATATCCCTCTTCCTAACTTTCCGGTGTCTATAGGGGAAACCACCATTCTTCTAGTTACCCTTGTGGGTGACCTCAGTGCCAGCCTCCACATCTTATATCCACTAACTCGCTGCAAATAGCCAATCAGTTGTCAAATTCTGTAGATCCTACTCTACACGACTGCTCACATCCATATTCTTATCTCCACCCACAAGGTCACTACCCTAGTACAGGCTTCCATCAGCTCTCAAATGGATTATTGCAATAACCTCCTGTTTGGTTTGCCGACCTCTTCTAATAGTGACTTTCCTAAGAGGACTGCCCATGTTAGTCAATAAACTCCAGTCTTTGATGTATAGACAGAGACAGAAAAAACAGATAGACAGATAGATGAGAGGTAATGGAGGTAGATAGAGAGAGAGAGAGAGAGAGAGAGAGAGAGAGAGAGGGATAGATGGATAGATAGACAGATAGATATAAGATAGGTATCTATAAGAAATATGATCAAACATAAAACCCATTTGGTATTTAAAGCCCTTTGCAACCTAATTCCATCCTACCTTTCCAGATTTATTGCATATTCCTCCCTTCCCTACATACTACTGCCCAGTCAAACTAGTTCTTCTTTCCTTTCCTTACACATGCCCCTATGTCTTTGCATACTTTATCCATTCCTAGAAAGCACAAACTGCTTGATGGCTTAATGCATCAAGCCATTGACCCTGGACCTGGAGTCAGGAAGACTCATCTTCCTGAGTTCAAGTCTGGTGTCAGACACTCATTAGCTGTGTGATCCTAGACAAGTCACTTAACCTTGTTTGTGTCAGTTTCCTCATCTGTAAAAAATGAGCTAGAGAAGGAAACAGTAAGCCACTCCAATATCTTTGCCAAGAAACCCCTAAATGGGATCACTTAGAGTTGGACAAGACCAAGAAACTACTGAAAAAAACAAAAATGCACTCCCTCCTCACCTTTGTCTCTTGGAATCCTTAGCTTCCTTCAAAGCTCCTTCAAAGCTTGAGGTCTTGGTCATCAAGGACTGCTTTAAACATGATGCCAGTCCTGATTTCCTCAGCTGCTACTTCCTTCCTCAAAAAATTATCTTGTGTTTATTTCTTATCTTTTATAGACGTGTGTGTGTGTGTGTGTGTGTGTGTGTGTGTGTGTGTGTAATACACTCCTTGAGGAGCATTGATGCTCCTTCATTTTTCTTTTTGTATCCCCAGTCTATCAACCAGTCTGATACATAGGAGCTTACTAAGTGCCGTTGATTGATTCACAGATCTATACATCTAGTGTGGATGAGAGATAGGATGTTATACTGGAAGGTACGATAGACTTGGAGTTAGGAAACCTAAGATCAAATCTTGGTTTTTTTGTTTGTTATACTGTGTAAGTCACTTAACCCCTATGAGGATCAGTCTCCTCATCTATAAAATGCGGAAAATAATTCATGCACTACCTATCTTACAGGTACATCATGAAGCAAGTACTGTATCAGCCCTAAAGTGCTATATACATGTAAGCTATTGTTATTTCATCCTTAAAATACATTCCTATATTTCCAATCTCTTGCTAGACATCTCTACTTTGATTTAACTAGTCACTTTTCCCCTCTCCCTAATCCTTCACCCAATCAACTACCTAGTCCTGCCAATTCTGCTTTGACAATATGTCTTTTATCTCTCTCTCCTCTCCACTCACATTACCACCAGACAAGTTCAAGCCCCCATTAACTCACAGTCAAACCATTTAAATAACCTTACAACTGTTGTCTCTGCCTCTACTCTCTCTCCTTACAAGCCCCACACAGATGCCAAAATAATTTTCCTAATGCACAGGTCTGACCACATGAATTCCCTGCTCAAAAATATTTAGGCTTTTGCCCATTATCTTCAGGGCCATGTACAACTGGCTCCAATTCACCTTTCCAAGCTCATTGTTCATTTATGCTCCTCAAGCATTGTCTTCCAGCCAAGCTTTTGCACTGCCCTCTCCAGTCACTATAGATTTATGTGAGCCAGTCCCCATGACTAAAATATACTCCCTAACTGTTTCTGCCTGCTGAAATCTTTCTCTTCCTCCAAGGCTAAGTTCAGGGACCACTCCCCCACAAGGGTTTTCCTAATGCTCACATTAAAGATCACCTCCCCCTCCTCACATTTCTCCTGATACTTTATTTAGGCCTCCATCATGCACTCATTACATTCTACCTTAGTAGACTAGCACACTTATTTGTGCAGGCATAGATTCCCTATATTGGGTTGTAAGCTCTTTGAGAGTGCTTAATAATTTTTAAATTGAATCAGACAAGCTAGGACACATTAGTGCTACAGGCATGCAGACTGCTGAACAACCCTCAAATAAATCCATATATTTAATAAACACATACTTATCACATAGGCAGACAAAGAAGGAAAAGTAAGCAGAGAGTTATGGGATATTGTATATAATCGCCTTCTCTTTTCCTTTATTCCCCAGAGGAAGCAGGATTTCAAAAGCTTTTTAAGTTCTAGGTAAATAAGAGAATGATGAGCTAGAACAAGGAAATAATTGTAGGTATTGGTGATAATTTTGGCATAGGCATGAGGGATGAAAAGAACATTGAGAAAATTTTCTCTGTGAAGAACAAAGGGAACAGACCCTGAAGTAAGAGAAAATAAGAGAAGTGAAACATCACAAGAGCAATAAAGGGAAGCATTCCTATTATATAGCGGAGGCCTTCCATGTTGGCTCTCCTACCTTTTTCTCCAAAATCCAACAAAATGAACCAGGGTTGTAGGCACGATGACAATCTTTTTATTAGGTTCGATTAGTCATCCCCAGAATGAAGGCTATGTGACAGAAATAGATCACTCCTGTTCACTGAATTAATCTTCTGGATGAGAGGAAGGCCTAGGACTTGACCTCAGACAGTCTGGATATGAATTCTGGCTCCCTCGTGTTCCAATTTTGTGACCTTAGGCAAATTCCTTAGTCTCTCTGTCTTCATTTCCTCATCTGTAGAATGAAGATAAGAATACTACCTCCCTAGGTTGTTAGGAAGAAAGTATTTTGTAAACCTTAATATGGTACAGAAATGTGACTTAGTATTATCAGTAGTGGGCCAGCTAGATGGCACAGGGAACAGAGTGCCAGGCCTGGAGTCAGGAAGATAGGAGTTCAAATCCAACCTCAGATACTTACTAGCTTTGTGACCCCAGGCAAGTCACTGAGCCCTGTTTGACTCAATTACCTCATCTATTAAATGAGTTGGAGAAGGAAATGGCAAATCACTCCACTGTCTTTGCCAAGAAAACCACAAATGGGGTCACAAGGAGTCAGACATGACTGAAATTATCAGTAACAATAATAGTTATTGTTTTAAATTCTTTTCCATGGCCTACTCCAACCTCTAGGAAAAAAAGAAGAAATCTGCCCAGGGCTCATGTATGACCTAGCTGAGGTTCATTAATATTGCTACCCACTGCAGTCATCGATGAAAAAATAAAATGGCGCATTACTAATGTAGGCAAAATTCCCTCTCCAGAAGCCATCAATCCATTGTATAACCGTCATTTTCTGCTTGCTGGCAACAGAGAGAGGAAGGCTTGGGTTTGGGAGTAGGAAGCTTTTCCTCTATAGATGACCAGAACACTGAAAGGAAAGCTCTCGGGTTTTTCTAATCAGAATCAAGCTTGCTCCTACTCAAGCCTGACCCTGCCTTCATCCATGTTTCTCCCTTTTGGCCTTGCCAATTTGGAAGGGATGGTTCAATAACTGCAACTTCCCTCATTAACACAGCCTACTTTGCTCAAAGAGGCCTCCTTCTAAAAGAAGATTCTGCAGTCCTTCAGATTTGGAGGGGGAAAAAGTTATGGCAGTCAAATTGTTGGTTACATTCCCACTCTGCAGATCCATGATTGACCGGAGCTTTGCTGCCACCTTGAGTTCAAGGGCTGAACTTCAAGTTAAATGAAATTTAATGCAGTAAAATTGGGCATGGCTGTCCCCAATCTCCTGTTTAGGTAGGTCAGGAAAAAACAAACATTTATTAAGCACCTTTTGTGTTCAAGGCACTGGTATTAGGTATAGGGAGAGGAGATTCAAAATTTGCAAAAGATATGGTCCCTGCCCTCATGAAATCTAGCAGGGGAATAATATAATAATTGATATAATATGACATGATATAATGTGACATAACATGACATAATGCTACAAGACATGACATGATATAATTAATATGATATGATTCAATGTGACACAATATGATTTGACATGACACAATATAACATAATATATCATATTATTAATATAATATATTGCATAATATAACATAATATTATATTACTTGGGTAGTGCATTCAAGAGGTATATCACCAACTGCTGTGAGAAGCCTTGGAAGGAAGATCGTTAACAGGGTCATCTCTAGCATATAGTGAATAATAATAATCCCAAAGATTTGTGCTAGAAAGGGACCTTAGGGACCATCTGGTCCATTGTTTATCTTTTCTGTTATCATGGAACTCATGGGCAGTTTAGTGAAGCCTTTGGACCACTTCTCAGAATAATATTTTTAAATGCATGAAATAAAATAGAAAAGGTTATGAAGGAAACTAGTTATTACTAAAATAAAGTTACCCGAACTTTTTTCTAAAACAAGTTCCCAGACCCCAAGTTAAAAATTACTGTTAATTTCTAAATCTTTTAGTTTATAAATAAGGAAGTTGAGACTCAAGAAAGGCCACACTAGCTGGTCTCTAAAATCCATTTCAAGCCTAATAGTTTTAAATGACTTGACTACGGTCACATAGGGTGTAAGTTACAGATATGGGTTTGGAAGCCAGGTTTTCTGTCTCCAGATCCAGCACTCATGGCAAAGTACAAAAGATGTCATCTCTGGAGATAAGTACTCTGACGACAGCAACAATTCTTCCAGACCTTAACTGATGGTCATAATGAACACTATGGTCATGAAATGACAGGTCCCAAATGGCACATTGGATAAAGCACTGGACTTGGAGTCAGGAAGACCTGAGTTCAAATCTAGCTTCCAAAATTTATAAGCTATGTAATCTTGAGCAAGTCTGCCTGCCTCAGTTTCCTTATCTGGTAAAGTTGGAATAATAATTTATGGTAAGGACAAAATGAGATGATATCTGTAAAGTGCTATATAATTTCTAGTTATTATTATTCATCACCTGATGGTCAACTTTCTAGTGATGAGACTTTCTAACTTTTGCTAGGCTAAGTTGGGTCTCTAACAATAAATGTGTCCCCCATCATTGGCTCTATACTTGAATCCTTCCTAGTTTTTAGGATATCCCAGAGGTTGCATCCCACTGGTATAGTGATCAAGAACCCAGGATGAGGCACTAGAATATGACTTCAAAGGAAAGTTTAATATAAGAATTATTATCTTTAGGTTACAGTTGAGAAAATGGAGACTTGAAGTTAAATGACTCTATAAAAGTTAAATGAAACCCAAGTTTCTCTGACTCCAAGTCCTATGTTCTTTCCATTATATTACACTGGCAACGACTCAGGGAGGTAACCAATGGGAGTGTCTCCCTGGTATATCAAAGATCAACTCCTGTTAGGTATTTAAAACCCTTCACCTCTTGTTCTTATTTTACCTTTCCAGCCTTATTACATATTATTGCCCTTTAGGCACATGCTGATCCAGCCAAACTGGCCTTCTCATCACTCTTTGCTCATGGTACTCCATCTTCCATCTTCCTACCTTTACACTGGTTGGCCTTCATGCCTGGAAAACACTCTCTCCTCATCTCTGTCTCTTAGGATTCCATTTCCTACAAAGCTCAGCTCAAACACCAACTTCTACATGAATCCATTCCTAATTCTCCTAGACGCTAATGGCTTTCCCCTTCCCCAACCCTCCTCCCTGATATTACCTTATATCTATTTTGAATGCTTCATAAATACCTACATGTTGTCTATCTGGCTAGACTATAAGCCCCTTAAAGGCAAGAACTGGTTCGTTATCTTTGTGTTCTAGAATATAGCACAGGGTCTGGCATGCAATAGGTGCTTAAAAATGCTTGATGATTGATTGTTTAAAGGAGGTGGCTCTACCAGCTGGTATCAGAAAAAGACGTAAGTCCCAATACATTCTATAAGCCTGAGCTCCCCCTTCACCATCCCCACCACCAAAATCATCCCCAATGCAAAGAAAATTGGGACTGTGTCTCCCCACCTTTTTATACATCCCTGCTAAGGCTGTGGGTTACCTTGCAGTCATTTCTTTTCCTCCTCAAAATTGATCGTTGTTCATTTTGATATGACTTTGTATGGGTTAAAAACATGGAAGGGGGAGAGTAGCCACACAGTATTATTGGGGATGCAACTTGTATTATATTAATTTCCCCTCAAAATTCATATTCCCCCTCAGGATTGCCCCCATGACATAATCTAAATTTGCTCAAACCCAAAAAAATACTCCAAGACCCTTTTTTTAAAAGACTTCTTCAATGTATTTACCATTTTAAACAGCTAAGTGATTTTCAAGGAAGGAAGAAATTGTCTAGGGAGTCACAAATAAAAAGGAAGTATTATAAAAGCAATTCAGGAAGAGTGATGACCTGAATTAATAGATTTGATGAGAATTTTGTGCCCTCTTGGCATTTCTCACACCTGGTATGGTGCATCCCATATGGTGAACAAAATACAATACTCAGAAACATTAGCAATGTAGCAAAAAACCTGTTCAAGTCTTTAATAACAGACAAACTCTCTTCTTCAACTGCCCCCACTAGCATAGAATGAAAGCTATGTCTGCATATTTGTTTTTCAAGACAGAGAAAAGATAGAGAAAGGGAAATGTGTGTGGGACCGATTAGATGTACCATGCTGGGCTAAGGTACCTACGTATTTACCTTTCCAGCCACTTGGACAGAGATCTGAGATGGCCATGCCCCACAGAGAACTTTTCCCCACACACTCCCTGGTATAAAAAAGAACATACATAGTCTGTTGTCCTTCCCAACTTGTTGGTGGAAAGGAGAGGAGAGATGAATCTAAGCTTCCGAACTTGACCAAATTAGAGCAAATAATACTTTAGAATAATTAGTAAGTGACTTGGCATAAGAACTGGCAAAGAAGTGCATGATTGAGCCAATTGGGTTCCATGAATGACCAACTTCTCCCCCTCCCTGAAAGGAGTTGGTGTGGGGGACAGGGATGTTTGAATGTAAGCACTTAAACTCTATTGCTTGAGCTCCAAGTTCTTGCCTTGCCTAAAGACCTAAAAAGGTTTAGGCCAGCAGAGTCTGGGAAGTAGCTGCAGGCAACCAGATCATACTAGGGATTTCATGCATTTGGGTTTTATGCATAGTATGAATACCATATACATAATGTATATACATACTATATACAGTTATGCTATTCTTACTTGACTGACAACATTGAAATGCAGTAGATAAGGGAAGAGGAAAAAGTTTTTCAGAGAATCAGCAAAGAAATTAATTGGATAAAACCACACATACTGACCGTTTAGAGTCTAACTACATGAATACTGCAATCCACCAAAGGGGATAGAGATAACCAGCTCTCTGAGAGCCATAGAGAGTTTGAAGTTGCCTCTCTCCTTTCCTCCAGCACCCTCTCTGATGTTAGTTGGAATACATAACCCATAGGGTGAGTTTGTGCTTGTTAGTATTCAATTTATATTGTGGTGGTTAAAATAATACAGCAACAACTCAATTAACCAGACCATTCAGGAAAGGTGTGGGTTAATTTAATTTTCTAGTCAACTGAGAATTAAAGAAACCTTCTCAAGGGCATAAATTTCCTTTCTGCCTTCATAAGCATAATATGCCAAATATACCTACATTTTTTTTCTTCAGCATTTTCCAATACTTCAAAATGTTCATTATGAAAATTAATTCTCAATACAGATTAATATGCATGGTAATATGGGTGGTGTAGGGGCTCAGAATATAAGCTCCTTGTGAGTAGGAATTGTTTCATTCTTTGTACTTGTTTCCGCAGCACTTAACACAGTATCTGGCACATAGTAGGTGCTTAATAAATATTTGTTGATGGATTCATTGAGTTAAATATGTATTGCCTCTGAAGCATATTAGGGCATTTTTCTGAATTAAACCTTAACTATAATAATAGTAATAATAACAACGTGTTTTCTTGTTATTTGCTAATTTCTTCTAAAGGCATGCCAGAATGGGGGAGCCTGGAAGGAGTTGTGGAGGAGTTCCAGTTAATTAAAGGTACATTTGAAAGGGAAGAAGCTCTCACCAGGAACCAGAATGGATTCACTAAGAATGAATTATTTCCCTCTTTCTGTGTGACTACTAGATTGTACATCAGAATAATGCTTCAAACATACTGCAGTTTGGTTTCTACAAGACGTTTGACAAAAACTTATCATATCCTTATGGAAAAGTTGAAGAAACATGGACTGATTGATAATAGAATCAGCTTCTTGAATAACTCTACTCAAAGCATATTTTGTGAATGAATCTGTCATTATGGAAGGTAATAACTACTCACAGCATGTCTTGTCTCATTGAATATATCTTCCAAGGAGCTCTTCTGGAAGTACAGGGGATCATCAATCCAATAATGAGATACTGGGACTGAGAGGCAATAGATCTAATGTACTCCTCCTTCAGGGCAGCTGGATGGCACAGTGGGTAGAGCACTGGGCTTGGAGTCAGGAAGATTCATCTTTAGGAGTTCAAATCCAGCCTTAGACACTAGCTGTGTGGCCCTAGGCAAGTCACTTAACCCCGTTTGCCTCCTTTCTTCATCTGTAAAATGAGCTGGAGAAGGAAATGGCAAACCACTCTAGTATCTTTGCAAAGAGAGTCGAAAGAACTGAACAACAACTCTTCCTTCAGCCAACCACACTATGTGTACAGTCATAACATCTTAGAAAGGACATTAATGAGCTTTTAGCATGTTCAGAGGAGGTTGGCCAGAACAAAGAAGTGTTTAAAAACCATATTATATGAGTAACAGTTCGAGGAACCAAGGACATCTAACCAAGAAATGAAAAGATTTTGTGGGGTTATGACAACTGTCTTCAAATATTTGGAGGGAGAATATGTAGAAGAGGAAATTACTTACTCTGTATAATTACAGGAGACAGAGTTAGAACTAATGGATCAAATTTGTTGGGGGACAGGTTTTGGGCTCAATAGATGGAAAAAATAATTATATATTATATATGTTCAATATTATTATTATTTTATAATTATATTTGTAATTGTATAATAATTGCAATTGTATTCTATAGTTTTATAGTTATAAAATTGTATCATTTCAATGAGGAAATGAACTTGCTTGAGAACACACCCAAATTGTCTTCTTTGTAACTTCTAGTCCTCTTGAGCTGAGTAGTACAAATATAATTCCACCAAAGAAGATGGAGTTCCTGAAGGAAAATGATAGAGTTTGACAGAACCCCAAGTACTTTGAAAGTTAGTACCACGCCTCGATCTCCTTTTTAAAAATGGGTGTGGGGGTACTAGAGGATCCCTTAGGTTGCTTACAAATCCTCCTCCTGTTCCCTCTACCCCAGGTGTAAAGCCTTCGATCATGTGATCCTGTCAAATAGCCCAAGATTTAACAAGGATGAAAAGGGAGGGGAGGGGTAAAAATGTCATCAGACTAGGGTCATAAACCAAAGCCAGGCCAATTCATGGATCATAAACACAAACTTTGCAGTGGGTGTGCAGACTTCGGGTCAATAAACCAGTCCAGAAGTTAAGACACTAAGGGTCAAACACCAAGGGTGGTGGTCAGGAGCATGGAGACCAGGCTAACCAGGATTTAGGGACATGAGAGGCTTCCTTGTTCCATGGAGCTCCAGGCTAGCTTTGGTTTTCACTCTGTTCAGTCACACTTTCTGACACCCTTGGGCCAGTGTTATTATTGAGCATGGACAAAACCAGAAACATTTCAAGTACTGAGGACAGCTCCAGAGACCAGCAACACTCAGGGACAAGACAAGAGTTCTCTGGAGTTCTCTGCAGACCACTATGGATTATGTAGCATGAAAGGATCACTAGATACAGAATCAAAAAACTAGACTCAAATTCCAGCTCTTCTGCTTATTACCTGCGTGACTTTGGGGGAACCATTTCACTTTTCTGGGACTCAATTCTCATCTGTTGAATTAGATTATCTCTCAGTACCCTTACTGCTCTAAATGCTATCCACCTATGATCTCTAAGACCTCTTCCAATTCTACAAAGAATCCTGCAAAATCCAAAGTTTGCTGGTGTAATTTTTATCTGACTTGATTTGTCTCCCTCTTCCCTCCTCCTTCCTTGTGTATTTGTACCTCCAGGGGTTGAAGGAAGAGGTGGAAGAGTTAAGAACAGGTGAATTTTGTGTGTTAACACCTCTGAGGCCCCAATCTCCCCCTCTGTAAAATGGAAATAAGAATGCCTGTACCAAGGACCTCATAGAGTGGCTGTAAGACTTAAGTAAGAACATCTTTGAGTGTTTGTGCTATAAATTAAAGTTAATATATACTTTTTAAAACTATACATAATAGAGATTCATAAATTCGTATGCAATTCTCTTTTCTAATCTTTGCAAATGGAAATGTTTGTGTTTGTGTTGAGTAAGTTCATAAAAATCTATGTAAAGCACTGCATAAATGTCAATTGTCATTACTTTTGTTGTTGTCATTAATCCCCAGAGGCTTTAAGCCTCAACTGTAGCACATGCATCTTCATTTACCACAGTTAACCACTATGTTAAAATTATATCTTGTTCTGGTCTTCCCCCTACTACCACCACCCCCACTTCTAGTCAGTATAATTGGTAAGTTTATAAGTAGCCAGGATAAAGTAGCAATAGCAGGAAATAAGATTGCAAAAGAAGAATCTAGAAGTCACAAACTATTCCAAAAATCAAAGGAGCATAATTTCCTAACTGCATCATGTATTAACCAAAAATCACACCCAGTAATATGTGCTAAAAGGGCAACTAAAGTACTGCTTAAGGTAGAGTGCCTGGAGTCAGGAAGACTCATCTTCCTAGGTTCAAATCCATCTACAGACACTTATTAGCTGTGTGACCCTGGGCAAGTCACTTAATCTTGTTTGCCTCAGCTTCCTGTAATGGGAATGGGAATTTAAAGATCTTCCCTGCCCCTTAATAGGCTGAATGTAGTCACATGGAGCCTGTGGTGGGAGGAATTTTGCTGAAGGGAAGCAGAGCCCACAAGAAGCTGATTCAGAGCTAGCCAGACATTGGGGGAGAGAGAGGATACTCATTAAGGAGAAAGAGAGGTTAGTGAGTAAATATTGATCTCATATTGGTTTGTGGGAAGGCTGAAGGATGCTGCAGCTCTCAGTTTTATTATGGCTTCTGAATATCTCTGGTACTATGATGGAACTGGCTTACCGGTTTTGGGAAACAGTTTTCTGGTATCTAAATAAATCTTTCAGCTCTGTTCTCTACCTGGAGAATCTGGTATATTTTGCAATTACATGTCATGCGATACTTATAGTCACGGTCTTCATCATGATCATGGGCACTGTAAATATTGCATTGCCACTACATTTCCCCATCTATAAAATGAGCTGGAGAAGGAAATGGCAAACCACTCCAGTATCTTTGCCACCAAAAAAAAACCCAAATGGGGTCATGAAGTTTTGGGGACATAAGAGGCTTCCTTGTTCCATGGGGCTCCAGGTTAGCTCTGGTTTTCACTCTGTTCACCCACACTTTCTGACATTCCCAGGGCAGCCCCATTGTTGAGCATGGACTAAGTAAGAGATATTTCAGCTACTGAGGACAGCTCCAGAGACAAGTGACACTCCAACAACAAGCCATCTAGACTTTGCTGTCAGGGTCTTTTGGTCCTATGATATGTAAATCTCAGATGAGCTCCAGACATCCACAATAAGACCAGTAGAACACCAAATGATGCTCATAACTCTAACAAAACATGGATGTGTTTTACCAACAACTTGGAGGTGATTTAGATAGGTTAATGAACTAACCCCAAGGTGGTTCCCTGAGAAACCCTATAAAAAGTGTCCTTCAAGGTTTCTTCCCTCTCCATTAGGTCCATGCTGATGAGTGTTCTCAACTGTAATCTATGGTGACATGAGTGATACTCTGTGCCTCTCCTCCTCATCATCCTTTTCCTCACACTGCTTGTCTTTCTTCATCAATCTATCCTACTCCTCACACCACCTGCCTCCGTACACCTTTTTGCCATTTGTCTCTGTATTTCTGTACCTCTGCACCTTCTGTGCCTTATTAAAATGTGATTGCAGCATCACTGACTGCTGTCATTATAGTCTTTCCTGATGAGTACGCAAAGAACCAGGTGGGCTTACTCTATTTCTGAGTTCTATAAATTAATTAGTAATTCAAACATAGTGAAGCATCTAGGTGGCTCACTGGATAGAGCACTGGCCCTGGAGTCAGGAAGACCTGAGCTCAAATCCATCTTCAGACATTAGCTGTGTGACTTGGTACAAGTCACTTAATCTGTCTGCCTTAATCTCCTCATCTGTAGAAATGGGGGAATAATAAGAGCACCTGCATAAAAGACACATTGTGAGGATAAAATGAGATATCTATAAAGTAATTGCAAACCTTAAAGCACTAAATAAATGCTAGCCATTATCATCACAAAAAAATTACTATAATCTTGGAGAGAAAAATTTTCTGGCATTCAAAATATATACATATATGTTCTCTTCAGTGATCCAATTTTGTGATTTGTCTTCAACTTATCATCTTATAAGGCTGATAGAAGCCTTGAGATGTTAAATGACTTATCCATGGTCACATAGCTAGTATGTCAGAGACAGAACTTCAACCCTGACTCCAAAACTAGTCTTCTGGCTACTATTCCAGCTCCCTCTCATTAAAAAGTCATAATAAAAATTATCACTTATTGTGCCCAGTGCCTCCCTGCATGCTCTGCCTGGCTGACTGCCTACCTCTGGGTGTCTACCCCAAGCCAGATAGTAGGAAAGCAAAGATAAAGCTCTGAGTGCTGAACTTTGCTCCCTATTACCTACGGGGGAAGGATAAAAGGGTTGGATCAGTCAAACTAATAGCAGAAGTGAAGTCTGGAGATTATCTGTTCATTTTAATTATCCAGCTATTATCCTTTTGTTGGCTATAGTTTTCCCCCATTAGCAGGAACAAACCAGAGTAAAGTCTACTGGAACCATTTCCTAAGCATGAAACATTTATTGGCCATCGTTAATGAGTGAGCTCTGCTCCTCACTAGAGCAGAGAATCTCTGTTTAAATAACAGAAATTTTATTTTAAAACATACTTCCTTATATTTTTAAAACATTAGTTCTTTTCTGGAATTTATTTTATGGCTCCATAAGATTTATCTTAAAGGCCCCTACTAGAAGCATTCCCAGAAAAGCTGAAGTTTTGAAAATTCAGCCCAAAGCAACTCAACAGGGATCATGAGACATTCTATGAGCAAGAGCTTCCAAAACTCTGAGTCTGACCACCTGGGGAAGGCACCGGTCTCTTTCTTTTCAGCTGAGCTATAGGCTCATTATTTATTAACCTACTAGAATTATATACACCCAAACCTCTAGGGAGTCCAAAGTATGTACCCTCACGCATGGGAAAGGCAGAGCAGATCACAATATGACTAACGTGGAAATATACTTAATATGATTGTACATGCATAGCCTATGTCAGATTGCTTGCTGTCTTGGGCAGGGACAAGGTGAGGGAAGGAGAAAAAAATTTGGAAAATGTTTTTCTTATAAACATTATAAACATATAAAAAATCTTATAAAACTGAATGTTGAAAACCATCTTTACATGTAATTGGAAAAAAATAAGATGTCATTAAATGGGAAAATTAAAAAGAACAAAACTCATTAATGAAGACAAAAAGGGGGAGGTGTAGTTTTGGAAGAAGGAGAGATGTTTCCTTTGAAATTTCAATGGAAATTCAACAATGATCATCAGCTTCTGGGAGGACAGGGTGGGACTTTTCTATTCTGGTACCTTTGAAGTGTATTCCTATAAAACACTGAGAGTTGCTTCCTTGGGCATATAAGTCACATCATAAATGTTACATTTCCAATATTATTTATTTATCTACTGGACTTGGAAGGATCCACTTCTCTAAGGAGTCCAACATATTGTACAGGAAACCCTTAAGCAGTTAGCTGTTCTCATTAGCTGGTGGAGAGGGAGGAGTAAGCAGTGGAAAACAGAAACAGGAGAAAGAAAAATCCTGTACAAATGCTTGACAACAATAAGGGCTCATTTTTATATGTCATTTTTTACATGCTCGAATTCAGTGGTTCTCAACCTTCCTAATGCTGTGACCCTTTAATACTTGTATGTGGGTGTATCTGCATGTGGGCAGACCCACCTTGAGACGGATAGACTAGCGGTGTCTCAGCTCCTAAGACCATCGGAAAAATGTGTTTTCCGACAGTCTTAGGCAACCCCTGTGACCCCTGTGAAAGGGTCGTTCGACCCCCAAAGGGATCACAACCCACAGAGGGAGAACCGCTGCTCTAATTGGGTTCTTCTCAATACAATCCTATGAGGTCTGCAGAGCAGCTATTATTACTATTATGGAAACTGAGGCTCACATAAGTTATGTGATTACTTCTTTTCTGGTATTCATTTTCTAGCTCCATAAGATTCATCTTAAAGGCCCCAGCTGGAAGCATTCCCAGAAAAGTTATAGTTTTGAAGATTCAGCCCAAAGCAGCTCAACTGGAATCATGAGCCATTCTATGAGCAAGAGTTTCCCAAACTCTGAATCTGACCACCTGAAGGCACACACAGCTAGTAGGTGGTGGAATTCTGGTCAAGCCCTTCTGATTGCTGGTCCTGGGTTCTTCCAAGTCCAGGCAACAAGCATTTATTAAACCCTTACTATGTATAAGGTATTATATGTTAAGTGCTGGCAAAACAAATACAGCAGAAAAAAAAAGTCCTTCCCCTCAAGTGTCTTACATTCTAATGGGAGAAGACAACTTGGAAGGAAGCTGAAAAGAGGGGAGGAGGGAAGTGGCAGTAGGGTAGAAAGGGACACAGTGGAGAAAGTCCAGAGTTTGGGGTATAGCCTTGAGCTGAATGGAGACAGGGAATCCTACTTAAAATGGCGTTCCTAGGAGGAACCAGCCAATCAGAAGAAGAGGCTAAAGATGTATTGGGCACTTCCATTGTGAGGGAGAGTGAAAAGGTTTCTGTGATATGATAGATAAAGTTTGGAAAGACAGGAGGGCAGCCTGGCCTGTAGAAATCCTTCTGGCCAAGCTTGGACTTGGCTGCCTTTCAAAAGACCCTAGAACTTTATTTCTCACCAGGCTCAGGAAGAAAAGCTAATGAGATCAGGAATAGAGAACAGAGTTTTCTGCTATAGTGTTAGTTTTGTTTTGTCTTTTAAGCTCGCTAGAAAAAGGGAAACAGAGAAAGGAGGGAGGTAGCAGGGCTTTCCCCCCAGACACATGGAGCCTTAGTAGGAACCAGAGAGTAGTGGTGGTAACATTATAGTTGCACGTGCAAGGGTAAAAGTACTACCAGCTTAGACCTTTTACCTATGTCCCATCAGACCATGAACCTAAATCTGTTGTGACATCCTAGTGGCTATATCTCTGGTAGAGAAGGTCTCCAGGATTCACAATGGTGGAGCAAGCAAGAACTGTCTGCATATTTTCAGATCAGTATTTAGATATGGGGGATTGGGAGGGAAGAAATGGGAAGAAGAGAGATCAGTAAGAGACTAGCAGTAAATTCCACACTTAATTTTGCTTTCATCACAGTTGGACGAAAAGTCTATAAGAATATAACTACAGGCCTCACTCACGTTTTGTAACAGCCATGTTTAGAGGAAAAGTATGACCTATAGTCAAACCAATATGATACTCTTTTTGTGATTCCCACAGACTCATAGTAAATACGCAGAAAATCTTTTACAGGGAGAACAGTAATCCCATTATTGGCAGGAATACAGGACAAAATATCCATTCCACACTTCTTCTTACAGTCTTGATAACAGAAGCCTTCAGAATTTTTATTTGCATGAGCCACAAGGATAGGAGTGGAAAAGAGTTGAAAAAAAAAATGTTTTCAAATAAAAGGGTTGAACC
This sequence comes from Pseudochirops cupreus, assembly GCA_028627135.1. Classification (NCBI taxonomy): domain Eukaryota; kingdom Metazoa; phylum Chordata; class Mammalia; order Diprotodontia; family Pseudocheiridae; genus Pseudochirops; species Pseudochirops cupreus. Next base: position 50,315,280 of record CM053584.1, on the reverse strand, counting down.
CAGAGGGTAGCCAACCAGATAAAATCAAAGGGGTTCAAAGGACAGATCTAGCCTAAGACTATAGGTTACTACATGCTTACTACATAGATAGTTGAAGCTTTGGGGTTTAAAATACAAAAGAGTGAGAAAAATTCTAAACTTATATGCCAAAATAGCAAAATATTCATCCTTCAAGGAAGTCTCATAGTGGTAGCAATTCAGAGCAAAACCAGCAGGTGGAAGCAGAAAACAGCAGATGATTGCACAGTTGTTCATATCTGTCAGATCAGCAGATGGCAGCAGAGAGCACCCCAGTTGCTTGTGGCTAAATGTATAGCCTATTTGGCATCCCACAACTGAATTCCATCAACAGACCAGTCCAGATGAAAGCCCATACTGAAAATTTAATAATCCTAATCAGCACAGCCCTGAATGTACCTCTGTGTGTGCTGGGAGGGAGTCTTTCCTTGTCATTTACTTTGCTATGGTGTTTAACTAGATAACTTTTGCTTTGAAAAAAAAAAGTGTCCTCTGGTCTATTAAAAGCAAACATCAGTGAAGGGCTGTGATCTGTGACTATGAGTGGGTGAATTAAAATTAAAATTAATTGAAAGGTGTTTATTAAGTGCTTACTATATGCCAAGGTTCGAAGATACAAAGGCAAAAAGTGAGACAAATTCTGCACTCGAGTAGCTCATTATTCTAACAGAAGGAAGGGTGTTTTGACTGAGTCAGTAGAGTCAAAGGGGAGCAGATTGTCATAATCTTTCAAGAAGTAATGAGAGTATTGATTTGATGATGATTCCCAGAGTCAGAAATGGAAAGGAAGGAAGAGGGACACATATACCACAGCAAGGTGGATGGCAAGAAGATGGCCATCTTCAAGGCTAGGTGGAAAGGGAAACATGGCAAGATATGGTAGGCCATGTGAGTTTTTGCTTGTGTGCTTCCCCATCAAGACAGCTTGAGCCCCAGAGTAAGAACTACAAAACTGAATAGATTAATGCCCACCTGCCCCACCAAAGGGTCCAGAGAGTACATTGGCAGGTTGACAAGCAGATGGACAACTGGGGCTGGCTAGACATATATTTGCCATATGAGTTTCTGCTCAATTGTTCCCAGAACAGGCCCCAGGATGGGAATTCCAAAGTTAAATAAATTAACTTCCCTGTAGCATGAGTGGTCCAGCAATAGGGTATACCTTAAACCTGGGGAAGGATCAATGACTGAGGGTGAGGCTTTGTTGAATTGACTAGATTCTTCTAAACCAAAAGTTCATGTGTGGTTTAAACAGAAGAGCATACCACCCCCTTTCAGGCTTGGCTTGATTCAGGCCAGTATGGTGTTTAAGTTTCAGATTGGAATAAAATGGAACATTCATAGACCATCAAATAGTTAACAAAAAAAGGTTTACTTAGCCATATCATGAAAAGAATGCTTAGAAAGGATATAGCATTGATTCATTTGGGAGCAGCTTTCCTGCCTGTGTTGACCATGCTGGTCCACTGGTCAGAAACCTGAGGAAGAAGAGTAACTCCTCATGGAATGGCTTTTATTTCCCAAGTCAGTTAAATCTCAAGAGATGGCTTCAGTCCTGGATAAGAAGAAATTGGCCTAGCCTACCATAGTCTCATAGCTGCTATGACCAGACTTTGTTTCTATGAGACTCAATAAACAAAATATAACTCACACCTTTAGTTGGCATGGATTCACCCCCAGGACAATATCCTATGGCTTATAAGACTCTACCATCCTTAGACTGCAGAAGGAGACCCTTAATCCATTCCCATGTGCAGGGGTACAGAGGGTGTCATGTTATCATCTTCCTCTTGTTCCATTCTCAATCCATGAATAAACCAGCAAAATTATTCCCTCCACGGTTTACCATAGTCTAATAATCAGCCCATGAAGCTGATGAAATAAGCTGTTATTTCTATAAATCCAACACCCCCATTAGGAGGGCTGAGATCTGCACAGATGGGTATTTTTCATTCTCATGTTTCACTGCATGACTGACTCACTACTTATAATACTGATACGATGCTTGTATTCATACCCTCTCTGGGCTCTGCCTTCAAACTCAAAAGTATTTGCAACAGTTTTTGGCAAAGAGCCCAGAAAAATCCTGTACTTGGTCCAGGTTTCCATCTGAGTCCATGTGTATCTGAAAGGGAAGCAGGAAGGAGGAGATCGTTTTAAGAAATATAGGAAATATACAATAGACTGTCTTCAGAGATCTTTCCAGTTAGCCATCTATGGTCCTATGACTCCCTCCCTCTGCTGATTATTTCCCATTTCTCCTCCATATAGTTTTTTTCCTACTATATTTGTTTGCATCTTGTCTCTCCCATTAGATTATAAGCTCCTTGAGATCAGGGGTCATCTTCTGACTTTCTTTGCATGCCCAAAGTGACATATAGGAGGTACTCAACAAATGTTTACTGATTGCTTGACACACTGACCTTGACCACCAAATAAGGTCACTCCCTCTCTGTTCTCCAACACTAGATGCCTTTTTCAAGCTCTTCTCCTTTAACTCTAAGATTTTGCCTACTCTTTGGAGACATTAGCTTCAAATATCCTCTGCTGCATTATAATGGATTCCTGTCTCCAAGTCTATGGCAACTGTAACAGGCTACATGGGATGCAAAGGCCAGTCACTTAGCAGGGCCATCCCCTTTGCTTCTCTGACTTTTCTTTTTCCTTTTTTTGCTAGGCATTTGGGATTAAGTGACTTGCCCAGGGTCACACAGGTAATAAGTCTAGCTTTTCTTTGATCAGAATGAGACCAAGAACTGGACCTGTGATTTTCTCAGTGTAGGGAACTCCCTTTCCTGCAGTTTGGTGCCTTCTCTGCAACTTAGAGACTAAGAGAGTTGCCAGGTCACTAGGAGACAGAGTGACTTGCCCAAGGTGCCATAGTCGATATGTGACAGAGACAAGATTTCAATGGAGATCTTCCTGGCTTAGAGGCAGGCTATGTGTTCACCATGATTCTCTCCTTCTATAAGGAATAACTAACGAAAACAGTTGCCAAATGCTTAGCAAACAAAAGAAAATGGAAACCTAGCATAGAGGAAAAAGGGGTGATTTAGGAGACAGAAGTTTGACTTGAGTTCATGTGAGTTGGGTGCCCTGGGCCAGGTAACTTACCTCAGGTCCTCCTGGCTTTGAAGCCAGCTGTCCAGCTACGATGCCCCACTCTCTGCCTTTTGACACAAGACCTTTTTTTTCCTGCTTTGTTTAAAATTTCTACATTTTAATCAGAATTGGAAGAGAGCTCAGATGTCATCTAGCCCAACCCACCCTTGCACCAGAATGCCCAGTACAAGATGGCAGCTTTCACTTGAAGACCTCCAGTGGGAGTGTCCTAAGCCAGTGGTGTCAAATTCAAAATGAAATTGGAGGGGAGGAGGCACTAATGCACGTACAGGGATCCCTGTAGGCTGCACATTGACTTAGTTTTAAAATATAATATCATCTATGCTTTATTGTACTTTTATTTATTTTAGCATTTGTCAATTACATTTTAATACAGTTCAGGCTACAGTCAGGAGGGCCGTGGGCCATAGGTAGCGTGTTTGACACCTCTGTCCCGGGCCATACTAGCAGCTATGGGGTTTAGGGCTTCCACACAATAACCAGGAATACCATCGGTGTGTAAAGCAATAGATCTTTGTCATGGCATGTTTTCATTCATACAAGGGAAGACCTAAAATGAAGCTCCCTGGGAGTAAGAACAAGGTGAACAGAGACAAGGATACAACCACAGAGACGGCCCTCAGAACATCAGGAGTGGTGGTCTTCAGAATATAGCAAGAAGGGGAAGTGAGTTAGCAATGGTCAGTGCTTCGTCTTAGCTTACCCAGCTTCACTATGCTCTTGGACATCCTCTTAATTGGCATGTAGAAAGGCTGGGAAATAATCACTTCCACAACAGGACAGCTCCATATTTTTTTTTATTTTACTTTAAGTTTCATTGCTGAGTTTTATTTTTCCATTACCAATGCATTACAAGCATTTATAGATTCATCCCCACGTCATGGGAGGTCTCTTGTAACAAAGCAAAACAGCTGTAAAACAAGATTGATAATACCACTAGTGATCTTATCTTAAAGTGCATGCAGTGTTTCACATTTGTAATACACACACATACACACACAATTCTTTATTTTTTTAATGAACAGAAATTTATTTTCTCTTCCCCTCCTCCCCCCACCCCAAGCCCCATCAGGGAAAAGAAAAAAGTAACCCAAATCCCTTTTAACAAATGCAGATAGCCAAACAAAACAAATTCTCCCAATAGCTGCATACAAAAACATTTATGCTTCATTCTGCACCCTGAATCCACCATCTCTCTGTCACAAACAGCATGTTTCATTGAAGGTCCTCTGGAATCATGTATAGTCATCTCATTGACCACAGTTTTAGCCCAACAACTCTACAAGTTACTTTTTTTATGGCGTTGTTGTCATTGTACAAATCATTTTCTTTGTTTTATTTCATTTTTCATCCATTCATAAATTTTTTTTATGGTATTGATGTTACAGTATAAATTGTTCTCCTGGTCCTGCTCACTTCCCTCTACCTCCGTTTGTCTGTCTTCTCATGTCTCTTGAAATTTTCTATTTCCTTACTTCTTACACTACAGTAGAACTCTATCACATTCATTATATCCCAGTTTGGGGCATCCCCATATTTTATAGGGCAGGGGAGGAAGAAGTTGCCACTACAAAAAGCTTCTATAAATAATTTTGTACATAAAGGATATTTTACTCTTTCTATAATCTCCTTTGAGTATAGACCTAGCTGTGGTATAGCTGGAAAAAAGGCACCATTTAGTAACTTCTTGTGTATAATTGCAAATTGTTTTCCAGGATGGTTGCACCAGAGATGTGCTGGAGTCAGCTCAAACCGGCTCTCCAGAGTCATGTTTAATTTAATTTTCAGTGTGAGCATTCACACTTTGGAAATTGACAAATACTACAAATCTACCTGATTTGTTCTTTTGTTGATCATCCAAGAAAGGGATGGAGAATAAGTTAATGATGCAAATTAAGCACAAAAGTATGCTGTGCCAACATTTTTTTAAACTTTTATGGTTAAACATTTACCAGCACATCCCTGGTTGAACTCATCCACAGGTCCACCAAGAGTGCATCAGCATGCCTGTTTTCCCCTAGTCCTTCCAACATGTATGTACAGTATTTTCTTTTTTGTCATCTTTGACACTCTGATGGGTATGAGCTGAAATCTCAAAATTGTTCTAATTTGCTTTTCTCTAATTAGTAGTTATTTGGAACCCTAGGTTTCTCCTCTTGATAGCTGTCTATTGCTATCCTTACACCATTTAACAATTTGGGAATGTCTCTTTTTCTTATATGCTTTCAGCAGTTTTTTATATATCTTGGAAATAAGACCTTTATCAGAGAAACATTGCAAAGCTTTATTTTTTCCCTGTTGTTTCCTATTTATCTTAGTTTTATGAGATTTGTTTGTGCAAAAAAAGTTGTTGATCCTATCTTCTGTGTTCCTATTTGGTCATGAACCCTTCTCCTATCTATAGATTTGATAGGTAATTTGTTTTCATCTTTCCCTAATTTATTTATGATGGGACATTATCTCACTTGTAGATATGAGAGGGTTTTGGGAGATAGTGACCTGTAAGTTCATGGATATAAGTAACTTTCTAATAATGAAAGCCCCTCTACCAATGCAGATTGCTCAGTGCTCTGCCCCTTTCAGGGTTCAGAATATTGCCTGGGCCACTGAGAGGTTAGTTAAGTGACTTCTTTATGCTAACAAAACTACTAAGATCAGAGACACAATTCATACCCAGCTGTCGTGGACTTTATAACGAGGGGAAGGGAAGATGTTCATATTCAGGAGCATCTGGTAGGCTTCCTTCCTCTCCTGTCACAGGCAGGGATACTCAAGGGCCTGGCTGGGGCAGGGTGAGGTTTACAAGTAAGGGGTATAGAGGTTTCCAGAAAGGGTACAAGTAGGGTATAAAGAAAGAGGAGGCGGTGGTTAGGTGGTGCAGTGAATAGAGCACCAGCCCTGGAGTCAGGAGGACCTGAGTTCAAATCCAACCTCAAACACTTAACACTTACTAGCCATGTGACCTTGGGCAAGTCACTAAACCCCAATTGCCCTGCCTTCCCCCCTCCAAAACGCAAAAAAAAAAAAAAGAAAGAAAAAAAGAGGAGATGTCAGGTCTAGGTCCAGAGTACTGACCTCCCAGAGGAACCCGTAAGAGCCTAATTACTAGGCCACTGAACTAGTAAAGGCCAGTGTCAAATTCCAAGGACGGAACAAACATGAAGAGAGATATATACACACATAACCAAAAATGGCATAAATCCCTTCCTGTCTGGTTTCTATGCAAAAGGATTATCATGCCGTCACTACTTTAGAGGCAGCTAGGTGGTGCAGGGGAGGGTAGAGTCCCATAAAGTCAGGAATGCCTGAATTCAAAACTGACTTCAGATATTAGGTATGTGATCCTGGTCAAGTAGGCAAGTTACTTGTTTTCTGTTGGCCTCAGTTTCCTCAACTGTAAGTGGGATAATAATAGCACTTATTTCCCAGGGTTGTAATGAATATCAGATGAGATGATATTTGGAAAGTACTTAGTACAGTGACTGGCACATAGTGCCTCCTCCTCTTTTCTACCACTATTCAAGTCTGGTTTTGATTATTCCCCCCTTAAACAAACCAAACTAGGCCTGAGTAACTTGGGTGAATCTTTTTTGTTCTATTAACAGGCTGAAGTTGTGATAATATACTGACAAGATGTACTGGCCCCAAAATCGTGAGAGGAGATCAACAAAGTCTACCCAGGAGCCTAGAAAGTCCTTGGGTGGTGAATTTGCATTAAACTGATGGAAGTTAAGCTTGGCATCACTGCAGAAAAGATCAGGGAGCATGGGGACCGGAATGAGGAACTGAAAGAACCAGAGCACTAATCATTCAAGAAAAACTAACCTTTATCCTCCCACCAGGCAGGGCTGGATCTAGAACACAAGCCAGACAAAGAACCAAAGAGCCATGAGGGACTGATGCCTGTCCCAAAAGCAGGACATCTAGATCTGCATCATAAAATAAGGATTTTTTTTAATCTTACCAATGAAAGTTGCTTTGTCCTTGGCTAATGCTTACTTTGAAGTTTTGCATGAACCCAAACTGATCTGATGAATAAAACTAAGAAAATGCTGTGCTGTAAATTTCTTTCTGTGAAGTGTCATGGGCCCAAGAGGTCAGTCCCTCCCAGACTAGAGGGACTCTAAAAAGATTCTGGCGGGGACCTAACTGTATTTGTTAAGCACAATGCCTTCCTTAAATGCATTAGTTGGAGTTCCGATAAATGTTTGATGATGATAATGACTCAATGGGTCCAACATTCCAATGTAAGGAAATAATCTACTGAAGTCCAAGTAGCCACTACACAAACAGAATAGCTCTTATTTAAAAGTCCACCCTGTATGGACTCTGCACTAATAATATCTTAATGGTCTCTAATGGTAACACTGGGGCATTCAAGAGAATCATTAAATTGTAGAGTTAGAGCCAGAAGGTGCCTGAGAGGTCGACTCCTTTTATTTTACAGGTCAAGTGACTTGCCCAAAACCATGCAACCAGCAAGTGGCAGAGCTAGGAATCCAACCCAGGGATCTGAGCTCAAAATCCAATGGTCCTTCCCATCATCCCACACTGCATCCCAAAGAAAAGTTGTCTGGGTACACTGAATTCAGCTATTCAGATGTGCATTAGCATTCAAAAACAGTGCTGTAAATGGAACAGACATTTAATACATGTTAATTAAATTAAATTGCATTGAAATGAAAAACAGGACAAGTTTCCACAAGGGACCCAGAGCTAGGTGATGCTGCTTAATGACAACAGCAAAAACTTGGAAGAATGGCATTACTTCAAGGCCAGTTAAGTTCCTAACAAACAATTCAAGAATAAGAAAAGGGAGAAATTTCCAGGCATCCAAGCAAGACTCAGGCACTGCTACCTCTATCAGAGGACCCAAGTCTCCACAGACTAAAGTCTGAATTGAAAAGTGGCTTCTTTTTAGTCCCCTCAAAAATGGATCCCATCCATCTTAAGGATGGAGCATTTTGGCCCTACTCATGAATATCGAAGGAACAGGTTTAGCTACTGTTAGCATATCTTGGTATATCTAGTAATTCATCACAGAACCATCACCAAGAATCCTAGCACCTGGGAGGGGAGGGCATGGGAGGAGAGGGGAGAGGAGGAGAGGGGAAGAGAAGAGAGGAGATGGGAGGAGAGGGGAGGGGAGAGGAGGTGAGAGGAGGGAAGGAAAAGGGAAGAGAGGGGAGGAGAAGGGAGGAGAGGGGAGGAGAGGGAAGGGGAGAGGAGGGGAGGAAAAGGGAAGAGAGGGGAGGAGAAGGGAGGAGAGGGGAGGAGAGGGGAGGGAAGGGGAACAAATTCAGCTGAGAGAGGGGGAGATGGACCATCCATCAGAGAGGCTGGTCTGCAGCACAGCAGTACTGATGAAGCACATTGATAGGCTTTGGGATAGTCCAACCACAGACACATCAGTGGGAATAAAGAGTATGACCCATCATTTCCCACATCCTTCATTAACCAGTGACCCCAATTCCTTTCCCTTTCCAGGAGGCCCACCTTTCTCCAGCACCTCCCTATACACACACACACACACACACACACACACACACACACACACACACACCTTCACAAGGGAAAGGGCTGTGAAACATGAAGCACATGGATATCACCACCAGCAGTAGCACCTGGCAAAAGTTTCAGTTGTCCTGACCTAGGCATAGCTCTGCTTCATCAGACATAAGAGCTTATGGGTTTTCTTTTCCAGTTTTATTTTCCAACGCTAATAAGCATGTTTCCATGCTTAGAGAAGATATCATAGGGCCACTGATTCCCATTTCAGGAGGAGGGGAAGAACACAACAATTACCACTGTCGTTGAGGCATCTGAGCAAGTACAACATCTTGTGACAAATGAAGGCATAGGTTGACTTTCTTTAGCATATGGTTATACAAGGAAGGTGTATATAAGAGTAGGGACTATGGACAGATTTGTACGGGGACATGCCACATTTCGGACACCATGCAGTAAGAGAGAACATGCTTCAACAAATCTATGTTTGCTGTGGCATACATGCTATCTGCTTTTCATCCATGGGACCTTATCACCCCCAAGAAGTTCTTGGAAACCTAGCAATACCAAGATTCTAAGATAAAATTTTATTATCCTAAATAAAATGAAATATCAATGAATGTTATTAGATAAGGACTGTTTGAAAACTGGTTCTCCAGGTCAAAAACCAGTCAGTCAACAAGCATTTCTTAAGTGCTTTCTGTGGGCCAGGTACTATGCTAAGTGTTAAGGATAAAAAAGAAAAGCAATCAATCTTCTTGTGCAGTGGACACACCCCATACAAACAATGGGGGAAAAAACATTGGATTTGATATCAGGAGACATGAGTTCAAATCCAATCTCTTATTCTAACTGCGTGACCTGGGGCAAGTCATTAACTTCTCTAGGCATACATTTCCTCACCCATAAAATGAGGGAGTTGGACAAGATGACTTCCAAGATCCTTTCTACATCTCAGTCTATAATCCTTAATCATGTGTGCCTCTTACTTTTATTCATATGTCCAGCAGTTGGGATGAAGATAAAGAAAAAAAATGAATTTCCAATTCATCAGTCTGGTCTTAGTCAAAGGGCTAGTAAGAAATACAGAGGGAGAAGAGGTAGAAATCGTCATCTGAAATGATATATCTCAGTTTCACTCCTACTTTGAGACAAAACCCAGATGGACTCATACCAAAGTAGGAGGCATGTTGAGAGCCTAGAGAAACATGGCTATGCCAGGTCTAAATGACCCTGCCTCCTACATATATCATCAACCTCATTTCTCCCCATGTTGTAGGAACATCATACCCAAGTTCCAGTAACTGAAACCCATCCAAGTGTATCTTTGTTTCTGCAGTGACTCAAATATCTATCTCTTTTGACCTAAACATCCTCCATTGCCTTCCACATCATAATCTGAGGTGTCATAGATTAGAACACTAACCTCTCTTCTGTGTGCATTGAAAGATGCCCATAATTTAGCATTTGGCTACTCCTAACTCCAAGGAAGAGGGTAACAGTCACAAGAAAGTATTTTCAAATGTGGCCAATGTGTGGATTTGTTTTGCCTAATATATAGTTGTTTTGTTTAAATATAATTCTTTGTTACAGGGGAAGGTTCTATTGGTGGTGGGAAAGAGTCATTGAGAAGGGACAGCAAGGTTTTTTTAAAAAAAGAATCAATTTAAAAAAAAAAACTCTTAAGTGTCCAAAGCTGCTACAATAGACTAGGACACTTTGTCTTATAATACCAAGACTAACAAGCATTTGTTGTACCTCAATAACATGAGAATGAGAATGAGAAATGAGGAAACTAGGACTGTCATTCAATATTTTTTTCAGATTCCAAAATTTAGACTATCACAAGGATACATTTGACAGAGCTCTCCCCTGTCACTGCTAGTCAGTTGTGGCTTCATTTTCTCTCTCCTCGTCCTGACACACTTGCTAGTAATGATAAATGAATATGGTTTTTTATTCCCACTACCTGTTGTAAATTCATAATACCCTCTCCTGGGAACTTCATCCTTAAAGCCAAATTCAAGTAAGCACCATTGGCCCCAGTATACTTTGTCTATGGGCATTCAAGGTGCACAAACTCAAAGAACTTTTGTTGAATGAATGAATAAAAAAGTCAGAGAAAATTTTTAGTTCAGTCACATCCAAGTTTCTGTGACCCCATGTGCAGTTTTCTTGGCAAAGATACCAAAGTGGTTTGTCATTTCCGTCTCCAGATGAGAAAACTGATGTAAACAGGGTTAAGTGACTTGCCCAGGGTCACATAGTTATTAAGTGTCTAAGGCTAGATTTGAACTCAGGATGATAAACTCAGACTAAATTTGAACTCCTGATCAATCACTTCATCCACTTCACCACCTAGCCACCCACCAAGTAAACAGAAAGGGTTAAAGGAAAAGGCAAGGAAGTGGTACACAATCAGCATTTTCTTAACTATTGGACTGGATCTGAGGAAAAACACTTGAAATGCACACAACTGGATAGGCTACACTTAAAATGCATGTCTCCCCATAGTCTCAGAACCACAGTTCTTTATAATTACTCTTCTCAACTCTTGAAAAGGTTGGCAAAAAAATCCAATAATTATTGACAATGTCTAATGGCACCCCCCACAACCCTCCACATACAAAGATCTGCTTTGTCTTCAAAAGATATTTGAAGTTTAGTCTCTCCTATCTATTTTGAGCATAGAGAAGGGAAGCCTAAACTCATTCTAACATTTTAACATATTAACCTAACTCAAACAGTTATGTTATACCAATTCCAATTCCCCCAACTCATCCCAACATTAGTAGTACTAATCTCTTCCTTCTCCCCTCAGAGAGATCATTTGTTTCCTTTAAGAAAAGAGAGAAGAAATCATTTGCAGTCTGATCCACCCGGATCCAACAGACATGGTTTCAGTTTATGGTCCTTCCATGGATGGTCTTAATTTTCAGATCTTATTGGGTTGACCAATGAGGGAAAGAGAAAATGCTTCCTCAACCCCCATCAGAAGGAATGGGATGTTACTGCTGTCCATGTGGACACAGCAATGCTGGAGAGGGAAGACTCCCCCATGGTATCCATGCTGGCACAAGTGGGCACTTGGATGGGGGTCAAGGAAGAGGGTGAGGACAGAGCTGCGTTGCCTAGGAGAAATGTGCCTGAAGAGCTGGTATGCACAGGTGGGCCTGGGTCAGTGGAGCTCCCAGCGCTGTTACTGATGGTCCATAGGCAAGGGTAGTGACTGCAGAGGAAAACAGCACCATGAAGATTAAGTCTTAATGGCCCACTAAAGACGGATGAGGGCAACAAGCCTGCCAAAAGCATAAGAGAAACACACGCAGCATGATGGAAGGCAACGACCTAGGAATAGAGAGCCTTGGCTTCTATTTTTACCTTTAGCTCTGTCATAGATTTGCTATGTCTTTAGAAAAGTCAAAAGGGGTAGTGTGGTCCAGTGGAAAGAGTACTAGACTGGATGTCAGGAGACTTGGGTCATGAAACTGGCTCTGCCATTGATTGACCATGTCAAACTTGGTCAAATCTCTTACTTCTCCCAACTTTAATTTCCACATCTGCAAAATGAGGGAGTTGAACGACACGAGCCCTAAAATTCAGCTCTAAGTATCCAGTGGTTCTGAGAAGCCTACCAATGCCTTGTGATAAGCATCCCTCTCTTGCATTAAAGAGAAGACTGACTTGTTTTACCTATGTAGCTGGATTTATATTGAAGTATATCCCATGAAGCATATGCCAAGTTGCCTTGACTATGTCGCATGGTAAATTTGGCCTCTCCCGCTACGACCACTGTCATGGAGCTAGCCTTCTTGTTTTGTCTTCTTATTTCTAGTGCTATAATGATTATAGGACTAAAGATAACCTCCAACCAATGGCTCCACTATTTGTTGTATCCACACCCTTCAGAGTTATGGCATTGATGGGCCTCGTAGCCATTTCCCAGAATCTATGGGCATTATGTTGCGTACATGCTTTCTTTTGCTTTGCTTTGCTTTGCCTGTAGACTGCCAGCTCTTTCAGGATTGGGTTTCCTTCAAGACTTCATTAGAATTTCCTTCCAATCATTAGTCTCCTGATCCCTTCCAGATGTGAATGCCTTCTCTGTAAAAATTATCTTTTCTTTATTTTGTACATATTTTGACATCAACATGCTGTCTCCTGTAATAGAATGTAAGCTCCTGGAGAGCATGAACTGCTTCATTTATTTCTTTGTATTCTCAGCAACTAACACGGTACCTGGTATATAATATTAATAATATTAATTATTAATAATTTATATTTAATTATCTAATAATTATATAATAATTAATAATAATATTAATAAATATTTGTTAATTTGTTGATTGGATTATAGATATTATATTGGGAATATTAACACACTCTATAAGATCCCAACACATAAAAGTTTTTTATTAAGTCCTATGACTGAAAACTCCAGAGGTGATCTAATTCATCCTCTTGTTCTCCTGGCTTATATATTATCTCAGACAAGGTGAACCATCTTTTAATCTCTTTAATCTTACAATGACATAAAAAAATGAACTTCCCTTCATTGTCCATCCTAGTCTCACAATCCTTCCCTCTATAGAGAAATTCATCCTTGTTCTTTATCTCATTTCCTCCCATAGCCTAATCCAGTTTCTTCTGCTTTAGCCTTTATCACCCAATCCATATCCCAGCATATGCTCCTAACCTTCTACTAATCTCAATTCACATAATTACTTCTTATAGGGGAGAGTAACTCTTACTTCATTTTCACTGGACTTCCTTCCATCTTCACAGAGCTATATAAACACTCCATACTCTTGCTCTTGGTGCTATTTCTTGTGCTTTCCTTGAATTGCTGTGCCTAGTAGAGTTTTCTTCCCTTACCAGTCATCTAATAAAAGACTATTGAGTGAATGAGTGAATGGATGAGTGAATACCCCTGGTGACTTCAAGGAAGTTGGGATGAAATGTAGTTTTGCCTGGTTAGTATTTCATCACGGTTCCTCCAATTACACATATTGCCTCTGTTGTGAGGGTCTCTCATTAGACACTGCTTTCTTTGGGCATATCCACAGAGGCAGCAAGGGTAAAGAAGTTGTCTTATTTAAAATGAAGAAAAAGACAGAGTCTGAACCAGCAGGCAGGTTGCCTAATTTATAATTCCTCTTCTACCTTTAACTCCCTAATTTTTCTCAGCCAATCCCCATCTGGCACCTCAGAGGAGTATATGCATTGGACTGACTTGAAGAAAAATATCTCAGACTTGAGTTTTTCACTATCCTCTTGCTTACAGCCCTAACTCAGAATAAAGCAGAATGCAGTAGGTGAGCCCATGTCTTCCCAATTCTCTGCCTCCCAGGAAGAAAAAGAAGGAACTATCCACCTTCACCTCAGTGACTCCCAATTCCATCCCTTCCCCCACCATAGCCAAAATAAGGGCCTAGATCAAGCCAACTTCTGGTACCAGAGACAGGAAGCAAAGACAGCACAGTAGCAGGCATAGGTCTGGGACTGGATTTCTAAGCAATGAATCTGGCTGCACATCCATCATGCCCATGGAAATCCCCGTAATGGCAAGTGCACATGCTCTGCTTGATTTGGCCTTACCTGGGCCGGGGAGAGGCCGCTCCGTTGGTATGGGGGACTGAGAGCACACTGGCACGGGGAGTGGAGGATAAAGAAGTCCAGCTGTTGTTTCCAGAAAAAACTTGCAGGCTATTGCTTGAGCTCTCTATCAAGTTCACTTTAGGGAAATTACAATAATCGGGCTCAGGATACAGATAGAGGGCTTATAAGATCAATGACATAAGCACTAGATGAAATATTACCATGCCTTGTGTTATGGATACATCAGATTTTTTATATTTCAGGACTCATTTACAAACAAAATACATTAGAATTCCCTAAGCTGTGCCCATGAACCATAAAGAGTTCAGCTAAGACCTCTCTTCCCACTGGTTCTTCCCTTACATTGCATTATCATACTCTTCCCCACTGCCCTTATTCCAGGGCTAAGCATATCACTAGGGCTCAATAAAAAATCTCAGAAGGGAGGGAGGAAGGGAGAGAGGAAGGGAGAAAGGAAGAAAGGAAAGAAGGAAGGAAGGAAGGAAGGAAGGAAGGAAGGAAGGAAGGAAGGAAGGAAAGGAGAGAGTGAGGGAGGGAGAAAGGAAGGGAGGGAGGGAGGAAGTGAGGGAGGGAGGGAAGGAATGAGGGAAGGAGGGAGTGAAGGAGGGAGGAAGGAAGGGAGGGAGGGAGGGAAGTGAAGAATTTAATGCCAGTGTAACAGTAAAGCCATGTAACAATTTAGATTAGGTTGTGATGTTACTATTGCTACACTTTCTCAGTTTTAGCTAGTCATTCTATAGGAGTAACCAGCAAAGCAGAGAACAGTAGACCAATGTCTAAGAGATGGGGATTTTCCTTTTAAGCTGAAGAAAGCTATTGGAAATTCTGTGTTTGTGGAAGTATAATAGTATCCATCAAGGAAAGCAAGACAAAAGTATTTAAATCTTGGTGTTCTTGCTTGTATTCTCCAGCATTCTGGAGTAGAGGAGGGGAAAAATATTGGATATCAATCCCAAGGCCTTAGCTCTGTCAATTATTTTGTTATCTTGGGCAAATCACTTCACTTCCCCAAGGTTCTGTTGTCAAATGAAAGTGTTGAACTGGGCGACCTCCAAGTCATCATCAGCTTCTAAGTCTATGGTCTTAGGTCAGAGTGGAAGGGGCTCTGCTTTTGAAGTCAGAATGTCTGGGTATGAAGTCCAATTCTAACAATAACTGTTCATTTTACATTAGTAAGTAACCTCTCTGAACCTCATTTTCCTTACCTCTGAAATGGGGACAGTAACATTTTCACTACATTTTAAAAAAATCACCTTTTATTAACCTTAAAACACTATATAAATGTGAATTACTAACATCAACACCATTGTCTTATAAATGGAAAGAATATTGAAGGAGATTCTGACTTTCAAGAAAGTGTAAGGCCCAGGATGAAATGCTAAGGATGGGTGCACATGAATCCAACCAAGACTGAGACATTCAATGGGGCCAGTTCCCCCCAGATACCATCTTAAGAGTCTGCCAATGCTGAAGCCCAAACTTTTAGGTTCCCACTGTTCAATGTAGCCATAGAGGAGACACATGATGAATTAAATGGGATTGCTCCATGACTCAGCCAATTGCATCCTGAAAACTATCCAAAGCATAGTCCTGTACTTGGACTTAGGAAAATATGGATTCAAATCCCATCATGGATCATGAGCAAATCACTTAAGCTCTCTGAAGTGCAGTCTTTGCAAATACAAAATAGGAATGATGCCAGTAGTACCTACCTCACAGTTGCTGTGAGGTTTAAATGAAATAATATATATAAAGTACTTTGCAAATCTCAAAGAAGTTTTAAATAATTATCAGTTATGATTATTGCTATAATCATTGACATCAGGCAACCTGGAGCAAGGCTGTTCACAATAAAAAAAAAATAAACAATAGACATTTCTCCAAATATTGTGAGCAAAAATTATAGGTGGGTTTTTTTCAGAATAATCATATCTGACTAAACATATATATATATATATGTATATGTATATGTGTGTGTGTGTGTGTGTGTGTATTTTTGCTGAAAATAAAATACCAGGTAGGGGGTGAGGGAGAAAGCTGCTAGCTTCAGTATTCCTTCGTACCACTCATTTGTTTCACCCCCATTGCCCATGGGCACCATTAGCAGAATCACACACCTGTGGAAGAATGGTTTCTATGCATGTAGGGAGGAGGGTAGGGAGCTGCCCTGTGTCCATGGAGACCAGAGTAGTGCTCACAGCCATGGTGGGAGTGGGGAGCAGCCAAAGGCAGAGGCGCAGGGTATTGGTAGTTGGAGTTCCCTGATGTGCACATGGCATCTGGATTAGAAATGAGCCAACTTCCCACTGGAAGAAACAGAGAAAGACAAAAAATATTTCAGTCCCCAAATTAGATAGCAAGTTATGTAATAATTCAATTTAGCACACATTCATTGGGAGGAGAGAAAGATAGCAGAATTGGGAAGGTGGGGTATGTACTGCGTTCAGAGGGCTAAATTTCTCCCATTGCATGGTTAGGTGAACAGGGTCTCTTGTCTTCATGTATCTCACAAGTTACTTTTATGATTATATGTTTCTGTGTCAGTTACCCAGTTCCACCAACTCCTTTATTTGCAAATAAAGTTATCCAGTGTGAGAATGGCCATTCATCTGCCCTCCCCACCAAATCTGAAGGATTCCTTAGGACCAGTCCTAAACAATCAAAATATCTATGTCACTTCATAAGTAAGCTCATTGTAATAAAAATGTTGAGCCACCTCTGACTTGAGCCCAAAAAACCAGACAAAACACTCAATTCCCCAAGAGAAACTTGGGAGACATAATGTTAAATGCTTTGCTGAGATCAGTGAAACACAGATAATGGGGGACCTTTTAATGTTTCTGCACACCAGATGGGATTTTCATGTGGGCCACAACATATAAGGTTGTGTGTGTGTGTGTGTGTGTGTGTGTGTGTGTGTGTGTGTGTGTGTAAAATATAAATATATTGTCTCTTTAGAAAATATCTGTCTCTGGAGATGCCTTTTAGCCTGTGCTGTCACTTCTGGGGTGATAATACAGCTATAATTAAATGGCTACTGTGTTCTAGGGCAAGAAACGAAGAAAGCCACAATTGTGTTCACTCAGGTGATCTCCTATAATGTACTTCCTTCTTCATTTCTGCTTGTTGAAATTCTGCTCTTCCTTTAAGAGCCTGCCTTGGTACCACTTCCCCCATGAAGTCTTCCTTGATGTTTCCCATTTACCCACCCACCCCCAGATGAAAATGTCAGCTCTCTCCCCAATTTGTCCTGGAGTTAGGTCTGCATCTTTCCCTTTGCCCCTATCCCACTCTACCTTATATCATATTTATTTGTGTATTTTATGCATCATTTCCCTGTATTTTTGGAATGACCTGTCACAAAAGACAAACGTCTAGAGGGTCTAGATGAGTGAGTTCTGGTGATAATTAAAAAAGAGATGAGGCAGGAATCTGTGAATCTCCTGGGCATCCTCAATCCAGAAATGGTATCGTTAGGACTAAATAAGGGAAGACCCTCTAGGGAATGTAGCACAGAGAGAGAGCTCTCAGTATGAAGTCTTATGACCTCAGACCCTGAGAAAGGACAGAAAGGAAATCAAAGGCATCAGGGAGAATTTCCAGTGATCCTGGGACTTAGGGATTCTCTCAGCAATCATCCAGGAAGTGGATGCTCTCATTGCAGACAATGGGACCAGGAATGCCTTCCACTACCTGGTGAGACTATTCCTTTTCTCTTCTCTGTTATTTTGATATTTGGTGGTGAAGTGGAAAGATATGGAGGAGTGGGAGGGTGGGGTAGGCCAGAATGCTAAGAAGCAGAGCTAGAGCAGCTTGAGTTAAGTATCCTGACCCTCTTCATGGATTGATCAGAAAGTCAGATTTTGGGTCCTGGGTTCAGGACTAGTGTTGAAATAGCAAAAGCAGAGAAAGCAGAAGGGACTCTCTAGAAATCATTCCAAGGACTCTTAATTCCATCACCAATGTAAATCTTTAGAGTCCAAGGTCTAGAGTCTAGAGTCTATAAATTTTTGTTTAATACTTTGATAACATATTCCAATGTGATTGGTTTCCTTTCTAATGTCATATATCTGATTTTATGCATTTAAAAATGTTATTCTGATGAGGGGTTCATAGGCTTCCCTGAACCATTGTTGAAAAAGTCTGTAACATAAAGAATGTTAAGAATACCCACTTTAAACAGTTATATTGTCAGGGTCTCCCATGTAAGTAATTTCTGCTCCCAGATCCTGATTAATATTCAAGATGACAAAACTCTGAACATCACTAGGAGTTTTGGAAAAAATATAAATTTCCATTAAATTGACAAAATACCCATCTGGGCCCTTTTAGAAAGTTTTACTTAATCTTAATCAAACCAATTTGTTGGAGAACTCTAGAATACCCTTACCCATGACTTGTAAACATTCTATGAAACTTACAATGGGAGTATGTAACATGCTGACCTTCTGGCATAATTTCTGGAGCATCTTTTGGATGGTTTCTGAAAGGAAAAAGAGTGATATCTGATTTCCTCAATTCTTCAGGACACTTTCTAAATGAACTCATGGTATACCTTGCTCCCTACCCTTTACCAATAAGCCAAACATTCCTTCTCTCAGATGCTACTCTCCCACTTCCCCCAACCAAGGCACTTGTTTAAGATTTTATGACCAAAATAGAGCACATACAACTCTCAGTTATCCACTGACACTTCCATATAAACAGTTATAATCCCAAGGCTCCATAGTCCTCTGTTGCAAGAATTCTCAGTGGAATAAGGAGGATCTCAGAAGCTTTCATCAAGTATGAACCTGTAGCTGATCTTGTAACAAAATGACACCATTTGTCAAATGATTTGGTGTTTCTGCGCCCAAGACCTCAGGCAGTTTGCAGCCCAGTTCAGTGCAAAAACACGCAAGAAAAAACTCGCTCAATATCATGTGACCTCCCTGAAGTTTGACTGCCATGCTCACCTAGCCCTCCTGTCACAATAATCCAAACTGCAACTGTAGTCATAAGGGAGGGGGGGGGGGGAAGGAAGACAGTTAAGGAACACCAACCCAGAGGTTCTAGATGTCACTGCATCTTTCTAGTGCCTATAGGTAGCTACCAAATGAGGAATGCCTCATTTCCTCATTCAAAAACTTTAGGCGCTCCCTATTGCCCATAAGATAAAATGCAAATTCTTTTTTTCCAACCTGTTCACACATTATTCCCCATTGCCAAACTCTCCAAGCTAGCCAAAATTAACTACTGCACCCTAAGTTCATTATATACTCTCCTGTCTCTATCCATTCCCAAGGGCGTCCCCTATGCACCGTCTGGAGAAATCCATTACTTTTCAACAATGTGCTGTTCAAGTGCCATCCCCTCTGTGAATGCAATCTTCATCTCTTCAAGCTAAAAATTATCTTTCCTTCGTTTTTCCTAGTGTTCTTTGTCTTAATTTCTCCTTCGTCCTTATCAATGCTATCTTGTACCATATGTCACTCTCACAGCACCATGGTATTTTCCATTTTTGTTTTTGTTTTTTTACCCATAGTGCCTAGCACAGTGCCCTGGGTAGGACTAGGAATGAAGGGTAAAAGTTGCAAAGAGATAGACTTAGATTTGATGTTGGGGGTGGGGCATCTTAACAATTTGAGCTGCCCAAAAGCAGAAGGCGGCTGTCTTGAGTCTTGAGTAGCAATGGGCTCCCCTTATTGGAAGTCTTCAAGCAGAGGCGGGATAGTTACTTGCTAAGTATGATATAGGGAGGAATTCCTACCACTCTGTCCCCCCAGACATGGTTTGGCTTTTGTAAAGGTCCTTGAAGGCAGAGATTGCCTCACTTTTGTCCTTGTAACTGAAGCACCAAACACAGGGACTGGCACATAGTAGGAACTTAATGGATGCTTGCTGATTCATTAAGTCCCACCCACCCACCCCACCCCCAAATTCCCCACCCCCAAATTCCCCACCCCCATCCCCAACACACACACACACACACACACACACACACACACACACACACACACACACACACACACACACACTGTAGCCTCAAGGAAAGCATAATTTTCCTGCATTGTTTTTTTGCAGAATGTTAAAGAACGATAGAGGTAGAATGATATGTTCACAGTGGCAAAATTAGCATGCAAATCCAGAGGTTTATTCGGGCCTTCGGTCTAATTAACATAGACTTCAGAGAATCATACCATTTTCAGAACAAGAAGAGAAAATCCAATTTTTAAAAACTCCCTTTTTTTATAGATGAAGAAGGTCCAGAGAAGTTATGTCAGTTGCCCAATGTCATACAGCAGAAGAGGGTGTTAGAGTTCATTTGGAGTTTCAGTGCTTGATCTACTACATTATGCTACCTGCCATTACCCAAGTTTTCTAGGCAATTGATGCAAATTAGGACTAATTGAGTAAAAACAAAATTTAAAAATCTGAATTATATAATACTGTTGATTTATTTTTACCACTGTCAAATACCTACTTGGATACTCAAATGGGACTAACGAAGTATTTCCAAGTAGAAGTCTTGATGATCTCTCATGGGGCAAAAGTAAAAAAATCTGTAATTACCACATCAGTAATTCATATATAAATGAGGCTTTAAAGTACTTGAAAGATAGTTGGTCCTCCTAAACCACATTGATATCTAACTAGCTTAACAAGCCCTTTTTTCACAGATACTACAAAAGTAAGTAAGCCTCAAGATGCTCCCGGTCAAAAAGAGTCCTATAGCCTACGTTGGCAGAATTTAAATGAGATTTCCTTGCAATCATAGACGTCTACTCACCGTTCCTTGGCATCCAAGAAGGCTTTGGCAAATGGATTATACTTGATTTTGAGCGCTGTTATCTTGGATTTGCAAAAACAACCAGCATTAGTGGAAATGATAATAGCAATGATACATGTTTATATAGCATTAACTATATGGCATTATATGCTTTACAATTATTATTTCATTTGATTCTCACAACAACCCAGGAAGGCAGGTGCTGTCATCTTCCCTATTTAATAGTTGAGAAGGCTTCAGAAATCAAGCAACTTGCCCAAGTTCACACAGCTTGTATATGTCTGGGGTTAGATTTGAACTCAGGACTTCCTAGCTCCAGGCCCTACACTCTATTCACCAGCTGCCTTTGCTAGAATAAGGCACAAACTAGGTACTGTATTCATTCTTATGAACTACTACAAAACTGTCTGAGGAGTGAAAACTTCTCAGGCAGTTTTGATTGTTAACTTCCCTTTTCCCCCTCCATTGCTGCTGTCAGTCAGCAACCTTTCTCCCTTGCCCTCCCTTGCTTTGGGACCTTCCCCCTTTCCCTTGCTGTCAATCAGCATCCTTGTTCTTTGTAAGCCCATTTCCCAGCCACTGAGAGATAGCGGCAGGTTTCCCTGTTACTTGCCACTGGGGCAGATTTTCATGCAGAGACTTGAGTCTGCCTCTCAGCTAATGGGAGAAGGGACAGTCAGGGAAAGGGAGCTTGACTGTGTTAGGGTTTAAAAATTCGGTTCACCCCACATTACCTGCCTCCTCCTCATGGTCAGTCATGGGGAAGACCATCCTCTTCTGGGGGGGGGGGGAGGGGGAAGAGAATAAATTCCTGTTCTTATTCTGAGAAATCTCCATGTTCTTGATTAAATTTTGGATAGGGTTTTTCATCCCACACCAAACTAATTTTCAACTTCCTCCCTTATCAAATACCTTCTCTCTAGCCTGCATAGGATCTCTACCATATCCATAAAGTTTGGGAAAGGACATCCCTAAAGGATGACAAGCTGAAAATCACAACTTTGCCCAAAGGCTGAATAATAAAGGATACGGCCCAAGGAGTAAGGAAAGCCTGGGCTCCTGAAACTTGGATCCCATAATGGAGTAAGACTGTCCAGTAAAAAGTCACTTAGCTATTTATTTAGGCAACTGATACCCAACAAAGCAAAGATAATGCCAACTTCCTTCATTTCATACTGGAGGGCCACAGGCTTGTTTTAGAAACTTGGAGAAATAAAGCTTTTTTTGTACTGATTTCTTTAAGTCTATTCTAAGCAACTGCACAAAGGATACACCTCCTCAACAGACTTGTCTCACCAAGTGAGGGTTTGGGTGGTCATGCTAGTACCCTGCCTGTGCCTTTCCAAGGACCCAACTGGCAGGTGTACGCTACTCCAGGTACTGCCTAGTCTGGAGTTCTGATTGCCAAGAGTTAGGAAGAGAGTGGGAAGAGACTCGTCCTCACGAGCAGGCCAATCGTGGTCTTGTGTTCATATGTTCCCACCTTACACTCAGAACCAGAGATCTTTAGTCCCCTCTAGTTGGATCCCTAGAGATCAGCCCGTCTAACTTCCTCATAGATGATGATGAAGCCAAGTGAGAAGTCAAGCAATATGTCCAAAAGCAGCATAGTGTGGATCAAAAAGCTCAGGATTTAGGGTCAGAGAACCTGGCTTCTCATCCTGCCTCTTCCCCTTAGTATCTGTAGGACCATGGGCAATTCAGTTCCCTTTTCTGGGCCTCCATTTCTTCATCTGTAAAAGCAGAAAGTCAGACCAGACCAGCAGCTCTATATTTTTTGGTCTCTTGACCCCTTTCTACCCTTAAAATTTCTTGAGGATCCTTCCCCAAGGAGTTTAAATCTGTTGATATTTACTATATTAGAAATAAAAACATCTTCTATTATTTTGAAAAGAGTTTTGACCTCACAACCCCCCTGAGAAGATGTTGGGGACCCCAGGGCATCTCCAGACTACACTTTAAGAACCGTTAGACCAGATAATTTCTAAAAACCTTCTGTCTCTAAATCTATGATCCCATGAGAGTTCATATAGATGGCTAATGACAGAGGCAAGATTGGAAACCTCATCTCCTGACTCCCAGGCCACTGTTCTTAGTAGGTAGGACCCACAAAATCAGGAAACTCCAAGAAAGGGCGAATAGAAATAGGTGTATCTCCACTTTCAAAGTCCTTCTGCACAGCGTTCATGAGAAGAGAAGGGGTGGTATCACACAACCCAGCTCCTGGCTCACGATCTCAGAAGAAAGAATTTGTCCTGGTGTTGCATTTGTGATGCTGCTGACCTCATGATTTTTTGTTCTGAAGTGACTCATAATGGTACAAGGAGGGGAAGTATTGGTAGGTGTGATTGGCAAACACAACAGAGAATAGAGAATGGCTTGACTTCCTAAGTTACTGAATATGTTTGAATTCTAGGAAGGAAGGAAGGAAGGAAGGAAAGGAGGCAGGGAGGGAGGGAGGAAGGAAGGAAGGAAGGAAGGAAGGAAGAAAGGAAGGAAGGAAGGAAAGGGGGGGGAGGGAGGGATGATCCTTGCTCCCCATCTGAGTTTAGGAATGGACAGTAACAGAAGCCAGCTAGGCGGTATAGATAGAGCTAGTAGACCCTGCCCCAAGAACTAGATCATGACTTTCTTTCTATTATTCACTTATTGAGGTATACGGTTATACAAATATTTTCAATAACAACCTACTACTTAAAATACCTTTGGAGTCAAAAGGGATGAGCGCTGGGCAGATGTTTTTGTAGCTCTTCATTTTCCTTTTAACTCCTGATAATTTATATTTTTTCTCTTTTTTTTTGGTAGATAGATGTCCCTGCTTTGAGCTCGGCAATTTCTCAGGTTTGGCTGAATAAAACGATTAGATACTACAGCGAAAAACACCCAGACAAGAAGAGCTGTTGTGTGGATAAAAGATTAGCACTAGCGGGACATTGAACAATGAAAACAGGGACCACGTAACTTGTAAACTTTGCCTGGTGACAAATACAGGCCAGTCTCTACGCCATTGTTTCTTAATCTGGAATCTATGAACTTGTTTTGTCAAAATATTTTGATATCTGCATTTCAATATAATTGGCTCCCTTTGTAATCCTAAATATTTTATTTTTTTGTATTTAGAGACATTATTCTGAAGAGAGATTAATAGACTTCACCAGTCTGCTTGCCAAAGGGATCCAGCACACAAGACAAGATTAAAGACCCATCTTCTATGCTGTGTCTAACAAATGTATTGTGAATTTAATTGAGACCAGGCAGATGCCCAGGCTGGGGATGGGTTTAGTTAAGATCAGTGCCCTCTAAGAATCTGAAGCCTTAGGAGGGACCTAGAGCATGTGTGTTCTCTTGAGAAGCCAGAAATCAAGGGCCTATCTGGAAATCAAATAGTCACTGCACTGAAATGAGAAGCACCCACAGCCAAGAAATTGCCATGCAATATTATTTACAAATGTGATCGCTAATGGAGGTTGCCTTTGACCAACAGATCAAAAGGAAAGGAAAACCTTTGAACCATGATCCGGAAATACTGTCATTTTAGAAATCTACTTACTCAAGGACCTGTCATTTCCTAGGCATGGGCATTTCCTCCACTGACAAAGATCTCAAGCCTTATATAGACAGTCGGTGTGGAAAAAGTCACTTTCTGGGGCCAATCTTTTCCTCATTTGACTAGGTTGGTCCTCAGAAAAGATACATAATCTCTCAATAACCTGTGCTCAAATGCTTGCCAGTTTGGTTGGACCTGCTAGACCTTACCATCAGCTGCCATAGACTTTGGGAACATATGGGTGCCTTTGCCCCATGATGAAGCATCCCCGCTAAGGGCCAACATGTAAAGAAAAAGGATCCAGACTGAATTCATCTACCTCCTCATTCTGATAGGCAGTCACAGCTATGAACTGAGTTTCAGGAAAGGAGCAATTCATCACCATCCGGTGGGTACTGCCAACCCGAACAACGTGAACCTGGGGTTCATATTTATGCAGAGAATTCAGCATTATCTGTTGAAGAAAAAGAGAGAGGGAAAGAGAGGGTCAAAGAAGATAAACAGGAAATTAAGAACTACAAACTGACCTGACATGGGTAAGGAACCTCCCTTGGATCACTCATACCCTTCACCAATAGCAGTAGGAGGTTGAGAAGGGAATTTTTATTCAAAGCCACTGGTGGTGAAGGTCTCACTTGTGCTCAGTTGCATTTCTCTCACAGCACTTAATAATTAAAATAACTTTGCAAATAACTGGTCTTTTCAGGCAAGTAACAGCATTTTTAAAGAGAGGTACAAGGAAAGTCAGTTTTACTTATTTTACTATACCTGCTTTCCTCACAGAAGGAAAAAGTCAGGCTCCCAATTTCTTTTATTTTTTTAGTTACTGGGAGGCAGCTAAGTGATAAAGCGGATAGAGTATTGGGCTTAAAGTGAGGATGACCTGATTTCAAGTCTGACCTCAAGCAGTTGACCTCTGTCTGCCTTAGTTTCCCCAACTATAAACTAGGGCTCATAAGAACCCCTACCTCACAGGGCTGTTGTAAGGATCATTTTGTTTTATTCTGTAGCATAATTGGCAAAAAAAAAAGTGCTGGGGCTAAGAGTCAGGCTTCTACCTCCTTAAGACTGGAGACTAGGTGGTACAGGGAGCTTTAGGAAGAGCTAGCTTCAAATCTGACCTCAGCTACTAGCTGTATGACCCTAGATAAAATCATTTAATCTCTTTGCTTCTGTTTCCTCCATGGCAAAATGAAGATCATAATAGTACTAACCTCCCAGGGTGGGTGTGAGAATCAAATGAGATACATTTACAAAGTACCTGGCATGCAGCAGGTTGCTACATAAATGCTCATTTCCTGCCTTTGGGGTCTGCAATAACTTTGTTTTTCATCTTTTGTTGGCACAATGCCTTGTACATGGTGGCTGCCTAATTAATGTTTGTTGAGTTGAATCGATGCATACTTTATTAACATTGAACATTGTTATTAAAGCTTGGCCAACTATACCTATTCCTTATCCTTACATGTTACGTCCTAGGAAATCAGTGTTTAAGAAAATAGAATTGGGGCGGCTAGGTGGCACAGTGAATAGAGCACCACCCTCGAGTCAGGAGGACCTGAGTTCAAATGAGGCCTCAGACACCTAATCCTTACTAGCCATGTGACCTTGAGCAAGTCACTTAACCCCAATTGCTCTGCCTATCCCTCTCCAAAAAGCAAAAAAACAAAAATTTAAAAGAAAAGAAAATAGAATCAAAGATTCAGGGCTAGATAATGTGAAAATATGTTCAAAATGAATGTATATGTAGCGCCTATATCAGATTGCACACCATCTTGGGGAAGGGGGAGGATGGGAATGGGAGAAAATGTATAACTCAAAATCTTATGGAAGTGAATGCTGAAAACTGAAAATTAGTTAATTGATTTTTTTTAAAAGATTCAAGGCTGGAAGGGACCTTAAAAGTCATCTAATCTAACCCCCTTTATATTACAGATAAGGAAACAGAGATGACTAGCCTAAAGTCACAAAGCTCATAAATAACAGATCTGGAATTTAAACCCAGGGCCCTAAACTCAAAATGCATCATTTTTGTACTGTACCAAAAGATCCTGAGAATCTCTCTCTCTCTCTCTCTCTCTCTCTCTCTCTCTCTCTCACACACACACACACACACACACACACACACACACACACACACATACTTTTGGTAGTCAGGAAATAATGGATCTGGAGGAAAACAGTGTAGCAGGATGGGAGTTAGGAGATTTAGATATAAGTCTGACCTTTGCCGCTTATTGGCTCAAAACCTTTAGCAAAGCAATTAACCCTCCTGAGCCTCATTTTCCCACATTTGTAAAATGTATGGGGAGGAGGGAAAGAGTTGAACTACACTGAATTGAATTGGATTCAACAAACATTTATTAATCTCTTCTTTAAATTTTTAAAATATTTTTAACTTTTTACTTAAATTTTAAATAACATTTTATTTTTCTCAATTACACGTTAAAATAATTTTAACATTCTTTGGTTGGTTTTTTTTTAAGTTCTGAGTTCCAAATTCTATCCCTCCCTCTCTCCTTCTCTGAGATGGTAAGCAATCTGATATAGGTTATATATGTACAATCATATAAAACATTTCCATGTTAGTCATTTTGTGCAAGAAAACTCAAGAAAAAGAAAGATTATTAATCTTTTGGTTTTTGATTCTCATGAGGTAGGTACTGATCCAAATGATGGGGAAATAAAGACAAAAAAATAGTAGTCTTTACTCTGTAGGAGAGAGCTTACTTTCTATTGAGGGTGAGAGGGAATAAAAGACACAATTAAATGTAATTTGAGGAAAGAGAAAGGATGCTAACAGCTAGGGCGGCTTTCCCCCTGAAAAGGATGAGCCATAACTCAGACAAGGCAACTGGGACTCTGGCACAGGGCAACAAAATTTAGAAAGTGCAGATAGAAGCAACAGAGTTTAGCACCTAGGGAATAAGAATAATCCATTAAAATAGGTAGCTACCAGATGGTAGCCTCCTCTTCTTCCCAACACAAGAGCCATACTCTGTTCCCAGTCAACCTCCAAGCAGTGGCCTCAAAGTACCTCAGGGTCTCTGCTCACAGGATAGGTAGCCTACTCCCTGGGACTTTCTCTATGTCTCCCCCATACACACATATACACAAGAACATGTATGTGTGAGTACACACACATACCTGCCCACTGCTTTATGCACCATGGTCTAAGGTTTTTCTACTGCCACCAACTTGTCCGCGATATATGTTACTGTATCTTTGCCCCAGATACTATAATCTCGGGTCAGGACTCTTTATCGTCAATAGATAACATGGCCTCCATTTTGAAAAGCGATTGGACAGCCTCGTGTCCCTGATGTTGTTCAGTCACTTTTCAAACACAGACACACACAAATCTGTTTCTAGCACTTTGATAGCCTTAAAGAGAACATTCCTGATTTAGGGATGTTTTGTTTCGGGTTTTTTTTTTCTTTTTCTTCTTCTAAAAACCAAAGCTGATTGAATATTCTATTGATAATTATCCAAAGTGGAAGCTGTAATTATTTCATTCAGGGGCGGCTTTTTATTAAGGTACTTACCTATTGCCAACATGCCACTTATACAAAAAAACAAGAGGAATAACAAAACTCTGATATTCACAATGTTTTCCCCCTTGTCTGAAGTCCTGTATAAAAGCCTTAGTACACAAGACAAAACTGTGAAAAGGCCCCCATGATTAAGTAAACCACTGCACTACACTCCTCTCTCTCACTCTCTCTTAACATCTGAAAGTCCATTAAAATCTGAAAGCACCAATTAAGAGCTGTTTATTCCTGTTTACATTTGGACTCCAGAGAATAATTGGCTTCTATGCAGTAAGAGCCCTGTGAGGGTCGCTCTAATTGCCTAAATGCACCTTTGATATTTCTTGATCGGTGCCTCTTGCAGTCCTACCTGCCCACCTCCGTTGACTTTGTTGGTAAGCTTCACTTTGCTGAAGGAGATGGGGGCTTTCATCCAGTGGGCACCAAAGTTGGGAGAATCTGGGTGGATATAGACACAGCTGTGGTTGGAGGCTTCTGGTTTGCCAGCTGGCACCCATTCGCCATTGACATATTTCCACCGGTGACTGTCAGTTGGGGTGAAGTCTAGCAGGAAGGAGTACATGGCATTGGGATCCAAGCCAGTTACACTGATCTTCAAGACAGGAAACATGCGTCTTCAAGAGAACAGAGAAGCATAAAACGTTAGAGAAGGAACTTTATGGGTTCATAAATTGTAGATTTAAAGCTGGAAGGAACTTGGAGGAGATCTAGTCCAGTGGTATCAAAGTCAAATTGAAATAGGGACTACAAAACCCTACATAAGGATCCCTGCAGCCCTCTACTGACTTGGCTTTGTTGTTTATGTTTTGTTGTATTTTTATGCTTTTTGTTAACTATTTTCCAATTACATTTTAATCTGGCTCTGGCCAGGCTGGGGAAAGATGCTCTAAAATGGACTACTTGATATCTCTGATCTAATTCAACCCATTCATTTTAAGGATGGGTGAATGGAGGGGTTAGGAACTTGTTCATAGTCAGTCACACACTAATTAAGGGCTAAACTGGGATTAAAACCAGAGCTGCGATTTGTTAAATCATGCTCATTCCCACATCACACTGTCTCAAGTCAGAAGTTCTAGCAGCGTGATACACTGTGGTATCATGTCTTTGGGGAGAGTTCACAAATTTTGTTATTGTTTTTTAAACCATAGAATTAACCTAAAAAATTGATTTCTTTTAAACTGCTAACAGTGCTCTTTAAATGAAAAATAGGCTCCTTGTTCTGTTCTTTTATTTATTGCTCTATTAAAATTTCCATTTATATTTTAAGATATAAAAGTAAGTCATTTGTGCTATTTCTTATTGGATAACTAGGTGGCATAGTGGATAGAGTGAGGGCCTGGAATCAGGGAGACCAGAGTTCAAATCTGATCTCAGACACTTAGTACCTGTGTAACTCTGGGCAGATCATATAACCCTGTTTGTCTCAGTTTCCTCATCTGTGAAATGAGAAGGAAATGGCCAACCACTCCAAGAGAGTGGAACACAACTCAACAGCCACCAACACCAGCAACCTTTTTTGTTTTTAGGAAATTTAATAGAGATGTAACATTGTAAACTAAGAACTGAATTCAGGAAATATAAAAGGCAAGTTGGCTATAAGCTGAGAAGGTAGCAAATACAGTACCAAAGAAAGTGAATTTGACAAAAAATGAACAATCATCAAATCAAATAAAAATCCTGGAAAAAAAAGTATTTTCCCCAAATAACAGGAGAATGAAAGGCTCACAGAATAACTATAACAGCGTAACAAAAAAAGAGTGGAAAAGTAAGAAAGAAAAGAGAAACATAACATGTACAGTAACTTCTTATTCAGCTGTAACAAATAATATACATAAAGTCATGGTGCACTTGACCAATTTTCTCTTTTTTTTTTTTTAGTGCAGAAAACTTCCAGCATGGAAATTCCTTCCATTAATGCAGAATGGCAATTTGTCTGAACGTTGGACAGCTGCCTAGGGCAAGGAGAAGTTGTCACTTACCTGGTGTCACACAGTCAAATGCAAATGGCCCCAGTCTTCATCACTCTAAGGCCAAACCTTGTGCCTAGCTGCCTCTCTTGGCTACATTTAGTGGCCATAATAGTAATTATGCGCAGCATTCACTATGTACCAGGTATTACACTTAGCATCTCATAATTATTATCTCATTCTATTCACAACAACCTTTCAAGGTAGGTGCTATTATTAGCCCCACTTTACAGAAGAGGAAACTGAGGCAGACAGAGGTTAAGTGACTGGACCAGGTCACACAGCTAGGAAGTGTCTGAGACCAGATTTGATAATGAAGCCTTTCTGATTCCAGACCCAGTGTTCTATGCACTATGGAACCACCTAGCTGCCCCTTACAGATGAAATAATTTAGATCTGATACTTAGCTATACCCTAGTAGTTTGAAATTTACTTGGGAAAATGGAGCTTTTTAAAAGCTAGAGATATTTTTTGTTGTCTTTTGAATC
>CM053584.1:50274032-50284187 GCA_028627135.1 Pseudochirops cupreus | reverse complement strand
CCCAAGACGGCTATCCGGATCTAGCCACTCAACGCGAGAGCCCTGGCTAGCCCAGTCGCTCAGTCCCCCTGCTGTCTGCAGGCCTCAGCGGGAAGCTGCAAGCGGGTGCAAAACCTCTGCCTTTCACTTTTCCGCTCTGGAGGCCTTCTGGCCGGACTGCTTATCTCCCCCTTTCACAAATCCCATTCACAGCTGCCGCTAATCCGCTCACCTGAAGCTTCTCAGCCCTTCCCGTCCAGCCGCCCCCGGGGCACAGCCAGGCCAGGCTGGTTTCGGTTCGCAGTGCTGATATGGTAGCCGAGCTGACTTTAGTGGGAAGTATCTTTGTGTGTGTTTTGGAGTTCCAGGATTGGTTTAGAGTCCTATTTTATGGGTATTTTGGGGTGGCTATGTGAGAGCTGCGATGTGTTGCTGCTTCTACGCCGCCATCTTGGCTCCGCCCCCCCCATCCACTTTTTACTTGTCTTGTGTCTTTTGAAGAAGATATACCCCTCAAAAGCCATATTCTAATCATGGGTTTCATCCCACAAAGTTTTATTCATTCTTAGCAGTTCCAGTTATTTCCTTATGTTAAGATTAACTCCCATCAATTCTAGTTCTGCCCCCGAAACCAAGAAACACAAGTCTAATCTCTCTTCTGTGTGATAGCTCTTTAGATACTTGAAGACAATTATGTTTCCATCAAAGGCCTTTCTTCTCTGGGCTGATTATCTCCAGTTGCTTCAGTTATTCTTTCAATGACATGTTTCTTTCCTCTTTACCATTCTGGTTGCTGTTCTTTGGACATGTGCCAGCAGGCCCTTGTCATCCTTAAAATGTAAAACCTAGAATGGGACATGATGTTCTGGATGTAGTCTAATCAGGGCAGAATACAGTGGGACTCTCCATCCTTGTTCTGAACAATGTATCTGTCATTGGCTTGTTTTGGTTGCCAGCCCACCTTATTTCACATTGAGCTGCAGTCCACTGAAACTCCAGGTTTATTTCACATGGTCCATTTTCTTCCCCATCTTGTACTGATACGTGTGATTACTTGTACTGTCATGTAGACTTTACATTTCTCTCTATTAAATTGAATTTCAATAGATTCAGCCTATTCAGACCTTTTTGCATTCTGATACTCTCATCTACCATGTATCACCTGCTCATCTCAGGCTCATACTGTCTGCTTATTAGATAAGAATGCCTTTTACACTTTTATCCAAGTTATCGAAAAAGTATTAAAAAGCAAGAGGCCAAGGAAGTATGGAATAGTAAGTAGGGCTCTGGTGTAGGCATGAGGAGCACCTGGGTTCAAATCCAGGATAAAATGCTTTCTGGCCGTGTGACCCTGCATAAGTCACTTATTCACTGTGTGGCTTAGTTTCTTTATCTGTAAAATGAGGTTTGGGGGTGGTCTTGATGGCCTATAAGGTCACTTCTAACTCTGAATCTATGATCCTGTTACATTATCGGGGAATTCTATTAGAGACCTTCCAAACTGACATTGAACTATTAACTTGTACTCTTTGGTTCTGATCATTCAACTGGTTTTGAATCCATTTAATTATGCTTTTATCTAATCCAGACCTCTCCATTTTGCCATGAGAACAGCATGAGATGATTTGAGATACCTTGCTGTAATCTGGCTGTATTATATCTTTGGCATTCACCTAAATGGAATTCACTCTGTCATTAAAGGAGATGAGGTTAGTCTGGTCTTAATGAAGCCATATTTCTTCTTAGTAATCACTATTATTTTCCTTTCTATATACTCACAAACAACCCATTTAATAATACACTCTAGAATTTTGCCAGAAATTGAAGGGAAGTTCACTGTAGGCCACCTATCATTTGCAGATTCTTCTTTCTGCCCTTTTTTGAAAATAAGGACAATATTTGCCTGCTTCCATTCCTACAGACTTTTTTTTTCCTCCGTGATTATTCAGAGGTCACTGACAGTAATTTCAATATTCCCCTTTTTCAGCTCTTTTCAACACTGTAGTATATGGGTCAGTGAAGGTCACTAGGTGCTCTTCCTTCTTCACTTATCTGGGTTTAAATGTCCTGTTGACCAGTTTGGAGCTATCTTTCTCAGGCCAAACACCAGCATTTTTTTTGCCAGGAAAATAATAGAAAAAAAATGAAAATTCTCGTCTTCTCTCTGTCATTTTATATTTATCCCATTGATGCAACTAAACAGTCCAATCTCTTCTATGAGTTACCTTTTGCCCCATAGCTTAATTTAAAACAAACAAAGCCCTTTTTTGTCATCCTCAGAATTTATTATAAGCCTTGTTCATTCGGAGCATTAGCATTTCTAGCAGTATTCTTATAGGACTATTTCCTTATCGTTTGTTTTCATCCTCTGTTACCTTCCATTATATCTATGTCTATATATATGTCTCTACATCTATGTCCACATCTACATCTACACCTATATCTATGTCTGTATCTGCATCTACATCTATAGCTGTGTCTAGATATATCTACATCTGAATCTGTGTCTACATAGATTCCTACATAGATTATCTATAGAGAATGAAAAGAATGAATTTATTATTAAGGCAAATGATTTGTCTATGGCAATTTAACATCCCTGCTCCTATTTCTCCATCTGTAAAATGGGGATTACACTTGTATTACCTATTTCAGTGGGTTTTCTGAGGAACCCCAAAATGGTATATAAATCTGAATTGTGGCGATTAGTAGTGTTTTCTCACTCTGAAAATTACTTATATTTACTTTTCTGTGAGTCCGTTGAATTTCTCTAGTAGAATACAAGTATCCTGCTTCTTGAATACAAAGGTAATTTTTTTCCTTTGTTTCTCTGATACAGAACATAGTGTCTTATACATGTTAGTTTCTTAAAAAGCACTTGAGTTGTGTTGAACTGAAATATCATAGTTACTACATGGCAGGATTCCTAGCTTTGCTCTTTCTTACTGTGCCTAGAGAGTGATCGGATTATTTAAAGATGAGTTACTGGCCCTGGCAGCACCTTCCTGTCTTCTCTGGTTCTAAACTTAATATTTGTATGAACATGGACAACTCATTTAACTTTTTCGAGCCTCAGTTTCTTCCTTTGTAAAATGAGAATAATAGCGCATGAGGGAAACCAAGCTAGTGACAACCATATGGGAAAGTGGTCCAAATCACTAATAATTAGAGAAATCCAAATTAAAGCAGCTTTGAGTTTCTACCTAATACCCATTAACTTGGTTAAGTTGACAAAAACAGAAAAAAAAGATGCCAAGTGCTGGTGGATGGGGAGCACTGTGACAAAACAGGTATGTTAATGTATTCTTGGTAGAGCTATGAACTTGTCCATCCATTCTGGAAAGCAATTTGGAATTATTCCCCCAAAATTACTAAATTGTGCTTCCAGTGATACCACTTCTAGGACTTTATCCCAAAGAGATCAAGAAAAGAGGAAAAAGACACATATTGACAAAAATATTTATAGCAGCCCTTTTTAGGTTGGTAAAGAACTGGAAACCAAGGGATTGTCCATCAGCTGGGAAATGATGGAACAAATTTTGGCATATGAATGTGATGGAATACTATCATGCTATGAGAAAATGATGAACGGGGGGCCAGTTTCAGAGACATCTGGGGAGATTTGTATGAACTTATACAGAGAGAAGTGAGCAGAGCCAGGAGAACAATTTGGACTTATGCCGATCAGTGCAGTTACCAAATACAATTCTAGAGGACCCGTGATGAAACATGTTACTCACTTCCTGACAGAGAGACTCAGGCTACAAACTGAGACACGCGGTTTTTGGATGTGACCAGTGTGGGAATTTGTCTTGCATGATGGTGCATATTTGTTACAAGGGTTTTGCTTTTCTATCTTTTTTTTGATGGTGAGGGGAGGAGTAGGAAGGAGAAAAGATAAATTTTCATTCATTGAAAGGATATATTTAAGGAAATTTAAAAAATGTATATAAAGTACTTACCTCATGGGATTTTTGTGAAGATCAAATTGAGATAATTTATATGAAGAATTCTGCAAAACTTAAAAGACTATGCAAATGAAAGGTGTTGGTAATAGTAGGAGAACATCATCTATATAAACACATATCATCCAAATTATAGGTACATCCAACAGCTATATATGGGCATATAAATATGGGCAGCTAAGTGATACTGTGTGTAGGGCTTGGATTCCAGAAGACCTGAGTTCAAATCTAGCCCCAGACACTTACTAGTGGTGTGATCCTAGGTAAGTCACTTAAGTTCTGTTCATCTCATTTTGTCATCCATAAAATGGGAATAATAATAGCCCCTACTATTGTGAGGATCAAATGAGATAATTGCACAGTACCTAGCACAGAGCCTGGCACATAGTAAACACTATATAAATATAAATATTATTATTATTATTATTCACAAACTTACAGTTCTTTACAGATGTTGATTTAGTTTATTTTTTTCCTTCATTGTAAAAAGTTGACAGTATCCTCTATTGGTCACACACACTCACCAGTTTCCATATGGCATATACTACAAACTAGGTAAGAAACACACAACAACCAAAGCAGCTTAGTCACCCCGGGTGAAGGTGGCGATAAATGTTTCTAGAATAAACAACAGCTGTTTGTATAAGAAGCAAATATGCGTAGAGTGTACATATGTATATATAACATAAATATGTGTGTGATACCCTCATGGTACAGTTACCTCTGCCACATTGTGACTTTCCCCATCACGGCTTCGATATCTCATGGGTTGGTCTAAGAAACTAAATAGGAATTCTTCGGGAGTTTTGCAGAAGCCTCAGATGACATGCAAAGGGCAGTGGCCCACACAGAGAAAGTTTAGAAACTTGGAAATGCTGTATACACACACATACACACACACACACACACAGAGCTATACACATGTACACACATATACATACACATATATACATATACATACATATATACACACATATACATATACATACACACATACACACATATACATATACATACACATATACACGCACGTATACACACATATACATATCTGTCCACACATATACATACACATACATACACATATACATTCATTTATACATATACACACATACACATACATGCACATATACACACATATATACATATCCATCCACACATATACACATATACATACACATATACATTCATATATACATACACATACACACATACACATATACATACACATATACATGCACATACATACATATATACATATACATACACACATACATATACGTACCTATATACACATACACATGCACATATACACACATATACATATATACATATACATACATATATACACATACATACACATATACACACATATACATGTAC
This sequence comes from Pseudochirops cupreus, assembly GCA_028627135.1. Lineage (NCBI taxonomy): Eukaryota > Metazoa > Chordata > Mammalia > Diprotodontia > Pseudocheiridae > Pseudochirops > Pseudochirops cupreus. The sequence goes on along the minus strand of CM053584.1, from coordinate 50,278,860 downwards.
ATATACACACACATACATATCCATCCACACATATACATACACATAATACACATATACATATCCACCCACACATATACATACACACACATGCACATATACATTCATATATACATATACACACATATATACTATATACACACATATATATATACACATACACATGTACATACACATATACACGCACATATACACACATATATACATACACATATACATATGCATATATACATATACATATACATATATACATACATACATATAGTATTGTAAAATATGAACATATTTTTTTCTTTTAATACCATTATAATTTAGACTTCTCTGGTACAAAAAGAGGGCCAAAAAATTTTATGCAGGTTTTCCAGATTGGGGGGTGGGGGAGCTCTGCGCTTCTACCCCCTGTGATGTGGAAGGAATACCTGTATTGCTGTTGTTTATTTTTATCATCATCTCTCAGTTTGTAGATCTTACCATTATCCAGGCAGAGATTTAAAAGGAAATTCTTCACATGGTGTACTGATCACTAATGACTCATCTTATCACTAATGACACCCTCTCCCATCATTACTTAGACTTTGGGCGATGCAGTATACTAGTCCTTTTTTTAGGGACTGTGCATTGCAAGGTTCCCAAAAAAGGATACTGATTTATTTTTGAGTTTCTTCGCATTTCTTGTTGAAGTTGTAGTGTAGACCATACATAAATGTGTGCATTTGATCCAAATTCCAGAAGACTAGTCAAATCCCAAGCTGACTGTTCTCTCATTGTTACCTAGGGGAAAAATAAAATAAATCATCTGTGGTGTTTGTGGTGCTGTTGTTGTTCAGTCTTTTCAGTCCTGTCTGACTCTTTGTGACCCCATTTGTGATTTTCTTGGCAAAGATACTGGAATGGTTTGCCATTTCCTCCTCCAGCTTGTTTTTGTGGATGAGGAAACTGAGGCAAGCAGGGTTAAGCGATCCCTGGTCACATAGCTAGTGTTTGTGTATTTACTTACAATATGGCTCAGCTAGTTGCTACCTGTGTGATCTTGGGCTAGTCACTTAAATTTTCTAGGCTTCACCTATATGTAAATGAGATACTTGAACTAGATGACCTCCAACTTTAGATCTCTGTGTTTTTTATTTATACATATATGTACATATACACACATACATACACATATGTATGTGTGTATATGTATATGTGTGTGTATATCTAGATATACATATATAGTTCTATTTTTTAATGATAAGTTAATACACTGGCTAATATTTAGTAATAGACATAAATTAAGTGCCCTCTTGAGGAAAGATTACAGATTTTGTTTATCAACTTAACAAAGGAAGTCAGTAGAAAAGTCTACTTAGAAGAGCAGGCAGGGCTTCTGGCTACTGTTTTGGGTGCCATGATGTTGGCCAATGTTGGCCAATATCCACTTCTGCCAATCATAGTAGTAAAACCATGGGGCTGCTGTTTTCACCAGATTTCAGGGAGGACTCATCTAAGTTATCAGAAGGTTCTTGAACTTTGCCTCATTGCTTGTTTTAATCTTAGTTGCCAGTTTAATCTCTCTCTGTCCTCTTTTAAACCTCAACTATTTAGTGGAAAAAAAAAGGGGGGGAGAGGAAGAAGATTTCATCTTAGAAGTATAGTCAAGCTTATTAAAATCTGAGCCTTTTAATGGATGGATGGATGGATGGTTTAATGTGTAAATTGGCTTGTGATTGTGGAGGGGATATCTTTATGAGATGCTCCTCAAAGACATCTGTCATGAGGGGTTGGGGAAAACGAAGTTCATTGTGTTCCTTTAGCTATCCTGGTCTCAGACAGGTTATGTTTTGCTCACTGCAGCACTATCTTTCTCATGGGACCAATGAAGCAATTGAAGCGCATGTTTGAGCCTACACGACTAATTGCAACCATTGTGATGTTGGTAAGGACTGAATTTTGACGGGGATTCCAAAGGGGAAGTTTTTAATTCTTTCTCAAAGTCTGACTTTTTTCTTTTAATGGCAGTTTGTGTGCTTTTTTCTTTGTCTTTACTTTGAACTAGCTCCCATCTTAAAGTTGGTGTTAAAGGACCATAATTTCTTTTCATCTAGTTAAAAAAAAGCCACCAAAACACCAAACTATCTTAGGAAATAGTTCATTGGTGATTTCAAAATGCCATTTCTGTCAAGCTCCTCCAGAGGGCAATGCCTGTCAAGACTGTAGTTTCTTAACTGACGGGTTAATTAAAAGAGCAGAGTCAACTTTCTGGTGAAGAAGGAAACGGATGTAATCCAGATGCCATGTAATTTATTGCAGAACGACAAAATTCATTCTGTTGATGTCACCTAATTTCCCAAGATTAGCGTTCCTTTTCTTCATTCATGATTGAAATGTATCCTTTGGCCTTCTCCTCATCTTCCCACCTTCTCTCCCCTACTCCCCTGTTCATTCCATACTCTGCACCTTTGCAGATGCTGTCTCCTCTACTTTTGATGCCTTCTTCTCATCTCTCTGGCTATTCCTTCATTCCAGGCTCAGCGCAAGTACCCCTTCTACTCTGAAGCCTCCCCTAACTATTCTAACCTACTTAGAATCCAAGGATTTATACAGAGAAGAGACCTAGATCTAAAAGATCGGGCCCAATCACCTTACATTGTTCCTCTTGGACTCCTATGATACTTCTTATCGCTACCATATAAATCCTGGCCTCAGTTTCCACATCTGTAATATAAAGGGGTTGGGTTAGATGGCCTCTGAAGTCCTTCTCAGATTTAAATCTATGATACTAAGAGCTTGGGTTTTATTGAACTTAATTATTCTCATGTTATCTATAATGAAGAATGTGACCACATCTATATTTGCTGTATCATTTAGCATGCTGTAAGGCATGTGCTATGGAATAACACACATGTCATTTGCTTCAGATCCCAGGAGGGAGGGGACATGGGTGGCTGAGTGCATAAGTGTCAGGTCTTCCTGGTCATTCTTTGTCTGACCCAGACAAGTCTCCTATGAAGATGCCTTTCAGAGGCCTATGGAACCATTTGGTGGCAAACTGAGATCCCTCTACCTTTTTAAGGTGTGACGAGTCTGATGTTGACACGTATTCCCTCAAGACTTAATTACTTAGGAGACTTTTTTTTTTAAGCTAGAGGGATTTTGCATGCAAATGTGTTTTTGGGAAGAGGGTTATATTTGTTTGTGGGCCAGTGTTTCTTAGCCCTTTGCCAGAGCAACAGGTCACAGGTGAGCTTTGGTGGTCAGAGAGACCTTGCTTTCTTTCTAACTAATAGGTCTTTTGGCTAGCCAATCTGACTCTAACTCTTCTGTCACATATATGTGTGAAACTTTTGTAAATGAAGGGTACTTTGGGGCATGGTGGTGATAAGGTTATGAGGCCTGAATTGTACTCTTGTATGTTTGTCAGGAATGATGGATATAACTTTAAAATGGGGAAGGAGAGCCTTTATGGTTAGAATAAAACATCACTCAGAGTAAGACAAATTTTTAATTGTCTACTCCTTTTTTATATGTGAGGTATTTGTTTTGCTAAAGACCCTGCTATATACAACTTAAGTTTTGCTTTTTTTGTTTCTTAATCATTTTAATGAATATCTCCCTTTTCCCTCTTAGTTGTGTCTTGTGCTCACTCTGTGTGCTGCTTTCTGGGTAAGTATGGTTTTCTTTCTTTCTAGTCTCTCCGGCTTATGCAAGTTGTCGACTTGTCAAAAAGAAAAACCCAAAACATGATTACTTTTTTCCTTTTCAGTGGCACAACAAGGGACTCGCTCTCCTTTTCTGCATTTTGCAATCTTTGGCCTTGACGTGGTAAGTAACATTATTCCTTCTTTTTAAACCATAATCATGTATCAGGTGCCTACCCTGTGCAGAGCCCTGGGGTAGGTGTTAGGGGAAAGATGAAGATAGTCATTTTAAAACAATACTTCTGTCTTATCTCCACCCAAGCGTTGGCATTTCTGGGTTAATGTAGCTTGAGGAGAAAAAAGTCAATACCTGTCAAGTAGGAGTATTAGGAAGGTACAGGAAGAGAGTGGAGTATGAAAAGCAATGAGCATCTGCCTTCACTGTGTCAAGCTGATTTGGTGGAGCAAGAGTATCTTTTATCACTTTCATTGGGAATTACTGTCTTTTATGGACAGCTATTAACCCCTTGTGTTCTGTGAGGCCATATGGCCTGTTACATTCTGTTATTGTTCTCTGCAGTGTTTTGCAGATGAACTTGTACTCTGAATCAGTGTTTCTCTACTTAGTAATGAGATTGAATGTTTGCCTGCTCAGAAAGTTTCCAGCCTTTTTTGGTTTCCTCATTGTGGTGCCTTTTTTTTTTTTAAATATCAGGCTTCTGAAAAAGATGGTAATAATTGGAGGCATTGTCCTTACATTAACCTTTTTTTTCCTATTTTTAAAGTAAGTTTTTATTTACATAGGTTGGTTTGTGGCTGTTCACATTCTATTAAATCCTTACCTTTTCTTCTGATTTGGCATTATTTTGGCCATCATTCTCACCAGTCAGTGTGATGGAGTCTGGGATGCCTTTGTCTGTAACCTCAGTTTGTGAAATCATATTTTTGTGTTCGGGTTTCTCTGTAACATCAGTTAGTAATGAGCCAAGTTGTCAAAAGCACATCCCCCCCCCCACCCCCCCAGCCATAAAGGCATTAACTCTGCCTCTCCTCTGCCCCCAGCCTAAAAGTCTTTTCCCTGAGCCAGCAGTCTGCCTAGCAACAGTTCATTAAGTGTTTAGCCATACCCATGAATACATCACCCAAATATTTTTCAGAGAAATGTATACCTCCTTTGTTCTAAGTGGCCAGCTGCACCCAAAAACCTTGAACAA